>SJYB01003217.1:152606-201086 GCA_006408585.1 Antidorcas marsupialis
GCGCTCCCTGGGGCTCGCCTGGGCTGGCTGCTTCTCAAGGGCCTGACAGGAGCCCACGTGCTTGCTCAGCCGCGCGAGAGGCTCCCGGGGCGGCGGCCCTCACGGCTCGGGGGCCGAGAGGAGCCAGGACGGCGAGACTGCGGCGGCAGTCGAGGGCTCGGCATTCCCGCAAATCCGGAGCCGCCGCGCTCCTCAGCTGCGAGCTCCCAGCGCTGGAATGGGCAGCGGCTCTCAGAGCCATCAGGAGGGAGGCTAGAGCGCGGGCATCCGGGCTCAGGCTGGAAGCTACGGACCCTGCTTGCGGATGCTCGGCTCCCCAGGGGGCGCTAGTGGCGAAGAACCCGCCTCCCGAGGCGGGAGACGGAGAGGCGCAGGCTCCGTGCCCGAGCCCGCGAGATCCCCTGGAGGACGGCGGCGCCCCGCTCCAGTGTTCCTGCCTGGAGAATCCCACGGACAGCGGAGGCTGGTGGGCTACAGTCCCCGGGGTCGCAAAGAGTCAGACACAACTGAAGCATGTACTTAGCATGTACACTGCACACAAGGAAAGTCTTATTTACAATCTCAAAATACAAATTTCTTAGATGATGTCACTTCTTAGAAGAAGCTTGTGAACAAAGAATGGAATAACATTACTCAAATAATATTTGCTTTGAAACATTTTAGAATTGAAAACTCTTTATGCAATTGAGTGAGGCACCGACCAAGGCACAAGACACACTGTCTGTCTGGCCACGGTGGCCGTTCTGTGTCTTGAAAATAAATTTAGGAAGTGACTTCTGTATCAACTTCTTATGCCTTGACAGCACACTGAATCAATAGTATTCCTCTGACATATTTGAAAGGTGAGATTAAACCAAAAGAAAAATGCTTCCAAGAATGTTTGAAGGAATTTGCTGACAACAGATCAGCTTCTCTCATTTCCCTGTTTCTTTGTGCCTGAAACAATATGCCTATTTGCTTTATGTGTTTACATCTACATTTTAAATTTCAGTGTTTATGAAACAGTTTGTAAGCATCACTCATAAAACAAGACTTATTGGGCAGACTGCAGAAGCAGGAAGTTGAGGTTTCCGTAGGTTTTGACTTTATTCTTCTATTGAAAGAAAATGTAGTGATAATGTTGTCCCGGAAGGTTTGGGGTAGGCAAGTAGAACATTCTAGGTGCTTAAAAGGCTCCAGTATTTTGGCTACCTCATGCGAAGAGTTGACTCATTGGAAAAGACTCTGATGCTGGGAGGGATTGGGGGCAGGAGGAGAAGGGGACAACAGAGGATGAGATGGCTGGTGGCATCACTGACTCATTGAATGTGAGTCTGAGTGAACTCCAATTGATGGTGATGGACTGGGAGGCCTGGCGTGCTGCGATTCATGGGGTTGCGAAGAGTCGGACACGACTGAGCGACTGAACTGAACTGAATGACTAAAGTGAGCAGAGTGAGAGGCAACCTTGAGGAGGTGACCTCAGATTCATTGTCAACTGGGGCGCCTTAAACGTGCATGTCCATGAACATATTCAAACAGAGATCCCACCATCACCAAAGAAAACTGTGAAACAAAAAAAGAAAACTGTGAGTGGTAGGAATATGGACAGTTCAGCATTTCAGGGAGCTTTCTCTCCTTTTAACTCTCCCACTGTGGCTGAACTGCGACCTCTCAGGGACACAGCTTGGTGGGCACTGCGTGAGGCACCCGTGCAAGGCCCCCACTGCCCTGGGCTCGGCTGGTTCCAGGCCATGGGTGGTGCCAGGTCCACAGCTGTGCGCTCGACACACCCTCCCACGTGTCCTCCTTTCAACAAAACAAGCTGGTGAGCACTCCTATTATCTCTATTTCAAAGGAGCGCTGAGGCTCAGAGAGCCGAGGTAGTTTGCTTTACTTGGTAAGAAGCAAGCTTAGGTCTGTTTAATTTTAAAGTATATTCTTAACTAGCTTCTGATTAAGAGATAAGTGAACTTGGAAGGTTCTGGGGTTCCAAGAACTGGAGAAAATAAGGAAACATTTTGTAGATATGACATATTCAGAAAAGGATACCCCACAGATTTTACAAAATATTTTGAGGATGGCATTACGAATATATCCATGTAAACTATATCAGGGGCTTCCCTGGGGGCTCAGATGGTAAAGAATCTGCCTACAGTGCAGGGTTCAATCCCTGGGTTGGGAAGAGCCCTGGAGAAGGACATGGCAACCCTCTCCAGTGTTCTTGCCTGGAGAATTCCATGGACAGAGGAGCCTGGTGGGTTACAGTCCATTGGGTTGCAAAGGGTCAGACACGACTGAGTGACTAACACACACACACACACAAGCTGTATCAACCCCAAAGTTTCCTCCATAAAGGAGAAATTNTGGCAACCCTCTCCAGTGTTCTTGCCTGGAGAATTCCATGGACAGAGGAGCCTGGTGGGTTACAGTCCATTGGGTTGCAAAGGGTCAGACACGACGGAGTGACTAACACACACACACACACACACACACACACACACACACACACGAGCTTTATCAACCACAAAGTTTCCTCCATAAAGGAGAAATTGATGTATTGCCTAGCTAAAACTGAAAGACACTTCTAAACATATTTATATCTTTCAACACATACAGTAAAATCTTACTTTGAACATAAAGCCATTCACGTACCATAAAACCAGTGTCTCCAAGATCCTGTAAATAAATCACTGATGGAGCAGCTCCAGGACTGAGGCCTGAAGCTGCATTATCGGCCTCCCTCGCTGAGGGCCCTCCCGCCCCCGCCTGCCCCTCTCTTCCGCACCATGCTTTTCTGCTCATCTTCCCTTCGTTGCTGGCGCATGAGCCCACGAGCTGTTGCATCTGCTCTTCCTTATTATGCATGCTTCCATTACTCCACCTCGGGCCATCTTTCGCTTCTTCCTCTGTCTGCCAGTTCCTGTCCATTCATCATAGGTAAAGCATTATTAATCTGTTTTAGGCAAAAGCACAGCCCTTACTTTGATTAATGAGTATAAAATTAGAGCTGGTGATTGATGGTCTTTTGTGAAACATGAATGCATGAAGACATTAAAAAACAGAACGAACTGTCAGGTAATGGTGTCGCGGCAAGGGGTTCCCTTGTGTGGCGGGAGGTGGGCTGACTTGGCTCCGCTTCAGCTGGTGGGAACGCAGGAGGGACCTGGCGGTTTCTCCGCTTCCGTGACTTTGTGCAGTTGTTGCCTTGAGTGTGCTGCCTGAGTCGCCAGGCTGGAGGCTGGCTTGGAAGCGATCTGTATCCTTTTGGCAAACTGTTTGCACTGCTTGTGGGCCCATTTAGTTGAGGTGGCCCGACGTGTCATTTTTGAGGAGACTCCAAATCTGTATCAGCTCTTTGTGCTTGCCCTGGCTCACTTGGAAATCTCCCATTCGATTCTTTACAAAAGTCTCTACTTAACTTTCATCTCTAACGAATCTGCTTTCCTGAAGCCCCGTGCATGTGTGCTAAATCGCCTCTGTCCTGTCCAACTCTTTGTGACTCTATGGACTGCAGCCCGCCAGGCTCCTCTGTCCACGGGATTCTCCAGGCAAGAGTACTGGAGCGGATTGCCATCCCCTCCTCCAGGGGATCCTCCCAACCCAGGAATCGAACCTGACTCTCTTATGTCTCCTGTGTTGACAGATGGGTTCTTTACCACTAGCACCACCTGGGAAGCCCCCTGAAGCCCTGTTTGTCGACACAAATATTTGCTTTAAATTCCAAAAAAAACCTTTGTAGACATGTAATGATGTTATCATGCTACATGTGTTACCATTACACGTCTACAAAGATTCTTCTCAGTTCAAAAGATAAAAGGAGATAGACTGAAAAAAAACCCAGCCTATTCTTTCATTTGTTCATTCAACAACACTGAGTACCTACTGTGTATCTTCTCTGGGTTATAAAAATTGTTGAGAAGGATGTGATCCCTCCCAGGAGTTTAGAGTGAATGGATTTTTTAATAATCTCATTGGAAAAGACTGATGCTGGGAGGGATTGGGGGCAGGAGGAGAAGGGGACGACAGAAGATGAGATGGCTGGATGGCATCACTGACTCGATGGANCCGCCAGGCTCCTCTGTCCACGGGATCCTCCAGGCAAGAGTACTGGAGCGGATTGCCATCCCCTCCGCCAGGGGATCCTCCCAACCCAGGAATCGAACCTGAGTCTCTTATGTCTCCTGTGTTGACAGATGGGTTCTTTACCACTAGCACCACCTGGGAAGCCCCCTGAAGCCCTGTTTGTCCACACAAATATTTGCTTTAAATTTTTCTTGCTTAATCACCGTTCAAACTTTATAAATTGTCCCGTTTGCAATCATTATGCAGATTTCTATTATCTTATATATTGAAAGGCTTTTTAAGATTAATCTGAAAGAGCACCGTCTACCCCAGGTGGCGCTAGTGAGCGTCCACCTGCCAGCGCGGGAGACAGAGGAGAGGTGGGTTCGATCCCTGGGTGGGGAAGATCCCCTGGAGGAGGGCGCAGCAACCCACCCACTCCCATGGACAGAGGAGCCTGGAGGGCTGCAGTCCATGGGGTCGCACAGAGTCGGACACGACTGAGGGCCTTAACATGCAGTCTCAACGGATTAAGTCCTGGGGAAGCACGGTTAGAACAAAAACCGTTTGTAAACCAGACAGAGCCAACTCAGGCTTCCAAAATGTAAAATGCAGGGTAAATGATGGAAGGACTAGGTCAGTTAACGAATGACTCTCAGCCGCCCACCAGTGTCAGCTTAATGACGGCTTCCCGGTGTTTCTCCTGTTCAGGTGGGCTCCTGAAGGGCCACGGCGACGCTCTTCTGCGCGGGGGTCGTTGTCAGAGTCTGCTCCTTTAGGAGTGCCCACGATGGGGTAGGCCGAGTCGAGCATTTCCACACCCCATCCGGGCCTCCGCAGGGCCGCAGTGCGCGTGGCACTGTCTTCCTTTGATAGGAGTGAAGCAGGTGAAAGAACTGGCCTGGAGGCAAACACACTGCAGACGAGGGGGCAATGCACATACCGATTACTGTTAGTTTAAAATAATCGAAAAATTACAAAGACTTTTTTCAGTACATGCTTATTATAGAAAAGAGAGAGAATACAGATTCATGACAGGAAGGAAATAAGACTCCTTCATAATTCCATCAAGCAGATAACCATGACTGTGATTTCATTTTTTCTGTATACAAATGCATAAATGTTGAACACCTTTTTACTTCTAAAAGTGAGATAATACTATCTTGAAGTCTGCTTCTTCTAATTATATCATGATTATCTTTAAATCTTCTGTAACATTGCTTTATTGGGTACAAAACAGTCCACTTTTTATCTATCAGAAAACATTTGACAAAATCTCAGTACTGGAAACTGGCTGACGTGTTCAAGATAAATGTGATGTATATCCTTTAAGCAAAATTTTTAAGCATCATACATATTCCTTTTGTATCAGTTCCTGAGAGTGTGGCTGCTGGGTTGAAGGCTCTGAACCTTGTTAGTAGTTTGGCTCCATGTAGTCAAATCAACTCCAGAAAGGCTATTCTTGAACCAGGCCTCCTACCAGCAATACACAGACTTCATTGCTCCAACTCTAGTGAAAATACACTAAAACAATAGCAGCTGTATCTAATTACTAGTGAGGCTGAAGTATTTAAATTTTACTGTATATTTGAATTTTCCTTAACCTTTACTTTAAAGGCTAAATGTTAAAATTAGCCAAAACAAGACAAAACTGTGGTATGGTGCTCTTATTGTATCCCCTCTAAAGGAAGAAGAGAAACATGGTTCTCTCTGATTACAAATTACTTTTGGAATGAAAAACAAATTATCTGGATGAGACATCTGGGCCCATGAAGTGTATTTCTGATGCTTGTCAGAGTAGTACACCTGGGATCATGCGTTTCTGGAGTTCATTTTAGCACTGCTAACATACGAGGCCCTGACAGCGTTTAGATCAATGTAGGCTAGGCACCGGGTGTGAAGAACAGTTAATCCTCACGAATCTGACTTGATTCTGCAAGGCAGACCGCTCCTCCGAACTCTGCATGCCTGCTCGCAAGCTCCACTTGGATGACCGATCGCATTTCAAATCCAGTGTGTCCAAGCTGGATCTGGCCCCTGGACCCCCTCTCCCTGCATTGTTCTCTTCCTCAGTTGGCAGCACAACCACGCACAGGAAGTTGTCAGTCCCCAAGACTTACATTTCCCTTTCAAATACCTCTATGTTTTCCACTGTTATCCTAACTTAGGTTATTCAATGAATATTTTGAGCATCTGCCATTTCTTTCTAAGCTTGGCAGTTGTGGGGCAGGCAGGAATTAGAGGAAAATAGGCAAAGCCTTGCCTTTTGGGGCAAGCTTTGGGGAGGTGGGCAAGTGGAACAGAAAATAGGAAAACTGATGGGAAATGGCTGTTTTGAGGACTATTTTATGTTGCCTGAAGAGGTAACATTTAACCTGAGACTTGGAGGAGAGGAGCCAGGTAGGACTTGAGGTATGGCTCTCTAGACAGGGGTTATGGGAAGGTCGGGCAGCAGCAGGCCTGAGCCGGCCAAGACCGGAAGGTGGCCCGTGGCGGGCGGTAGGCAGAGGGGTGGCAGAGTGGAGCCACGCTTGGAGACCTCAGAGAGAGGTTTGGGTATTATAATATTAAAAGTGATGAGGACTCTTTGAAAATTTTTAGGTAGAGAAAAAACATGGTATGATTAATGTTTTTCTAAAAGAACAGTAAGGCTACTCTGGGAGACTGGATTAAAGTGGGGCAAAGGTGGAAGCTGACAGACCCTCCCAGCGCTGTATTTCATGAGGTGCTTTTGTGGTTCCGGTCAGGGCATTGGCAGTGGAGACAAAGACAACTGGATAGTTTCAAGGCATAAGACACGCGATCTGCTGTCACCTCCAAGCTCAGAATACAGCCATAATCTACCCACTCAAGTTTTCCATGTTCTCTATAGAATGGGCTCACCAACACCCGTGATAAGCTGAATGTTCACGGCTGACTGCTTAGAACACCTGCACTCCTGTGTGACTGATTACCAAACTGTCAGTTTTGTTTTCAAAACTGTATCAGCTGTACTTAAACTAAGTTTAAATATATTTATTAATAGTATATAAAACAGTGAAATATGAGAATAAATAATTATTTCTAGGAAAAACCAGGTCAGATGACACTTGGTAAAACAACTGTACAGGATTGAAAAAAACAGTAAGAAAATATGTTTCATGTCACAGGATCCAAACCAAAGCCAAGATTCAGACAAAGGCGCTAGGGGTGTGGCTTATCAAGAGAGAGAACCAGCAACTCACCCTAGTGAAGCTATACCAAGTCAAAGTCTGAGCCGCTGTTACATCAGTGAATGAAGATACAGTGTGTGCCCGACATGAAAGCGCTTCCCGTGTGTATCGCAGTGTGTCTCTGGTCTGTTGCATCAGGGAGGCGGGCCTCTGCGTTTGTAGCTGTGTCTAAGGCGCGGGAAGAGGGAGGGGAATCAGGGCTGATGCTTGCGTCTTGTGCAGGCTGGAGCGGACACTTGCGCTTGGTGTGTCCTTGCGTTCCACTTGGAAAGGCAGCTAAAGCTCTGGCCTGCCGCTGCTTGTCACTATTTGCCCCCTTCCAGTCCTCATTCCCGCAGCTCATCACGGATATCTCTGCTATCACGTTTAGCTCATGCCGCTATAGATAATAAGAAAACTCCTGGAAGGGATCACATCCTTCTCAACAATTTTTATAACCCAGAGAAGATACACAGTAGGTACTCAGTGTTGTTGAATGAACAAATGAAAGAACAGGCTGTTTTTTTTTTTAGTCTATGTCCTTTTATCTTTTGAACTGAGAAAACCCTTTGTAGACGTGTAATGATGTTAACATGCTACATGTGTTACCATTACATGTCTACAAAGATTCTTCTCAGTTCAAAAGATAAAAGGAGATAGACTAAAAAAAAAACCAGCCTATTCTTTCATTTGTTCATTCAACAACACTGAGTATCTACTGTGTATCTTCTCTGGGTTATAAAAATCGTTGAGAAGTATGTGATCCCTCCCAGGAGTTTAGAGTGAATGGATTTTTTTTATAATCTCATTGGAAAAGACTGATGCTGGGAGGGATTGGGGGCAGGAGGAGAAGGGGACGATAGAGGATGAGATGGCTGGATGGCATCACTGACTCGATGGACCTGAGTCTGAGTGAACTCTGGGAGTTGGTGATGGACAGGGAGGCCGGGCGTGCTGCGATTCATGGGGTCGCAGAGTCAGACATGACTGAGTGACTGAACTGAACTGAACTGATGTCATATTCATTCCATACTGTTCGGGACTGAATGTTCACATTCTTCCCAAATCCATATATTGAAGTCCTACCTCCCGAGTGTTGCCTTGTTTGTAAATGGAGCCTCTGGCTTCTGAAGTGGCTCAGAATCTGAAGTGGCAAAGAATCCGTCTGCAATGCAGGAGCCGTGGGTCGGATCCCTGGATTGGGAAGATCCCCTGGAGCGGAAAGCGGCAACGCACTGCAGTATTCTTGCCTGGGAAATCCCATGGACAGAGGAGCCTGCTGGGTTATAGTCCAGGGGTTTGCGAAGAGTCAGACACGACTGAGCACACACAGGCACATGCACGCGTGCTCACAAGGGAGTGATTAAGTTTAGACGAGGCCACAAGGGTAGGCCTGGACCCAGCAGGACTCCTGTACTTACCAGAGGCACCCTAAGGAAGGGGCACGTGAGGCCACAATGAGAAGGCCGCTGGCTGCAACCTCGGACAGTCTCCATCGGACACCAGCCCTGCTGGCCCCAGATCCTGGTGCCCAGCCTCCACTGTTCAGTCATTGCTTCAGCCACCCAGTCTGTGGTGGTGTTTTAGTTACCTGACCAGACTAATATCTATACATAGGATAAGAGATCTTTTCATTCATATTTGATTTGTCAAAAGGAGCCTCAAATGTAAAGTGACCTTTGATATGCCTAATAGATTTCTTATCTTCTCTAGCTTTCAAAACTTTCTTCTCCTTTTTTTCTTTGGTAATATACAGTGTCATCACAGGAAGGGCTTTATCTTCTCCTGAAGCTTACAACCTACAATCCAAATTTAACGTAACTTTTATCTTGGCATAATTAACAAAAAGCTACAGCTCAGGGTGGTTTGACACATAGCTGGAGTCTCTGTGATTCTCTTCCTCCACGCTTGTCACACACCTGGTTTGCAACGTGCTTTTCATGATACGCCTGGATAGCACCTGAGGTCAAAGCAGGAGGAAGCTGGAGAGGCTAGGTCAGTGACACGTTCACCTTCTTACAAGAAAAGCGGGCCGTCTCCCAGAAGCCACCAGCAAACGCCCACGTGTGTCCCTGACTGTCACAGGCTCAAACCGAGCTGGGAAGCTGAGAACAAGTCTCTCCAGTCCTTATTTGGAGGTGGCGAAGAGCAGGAAGGGAGATACCTGTTGGGTTAGTCACTGCGTATTTGTTATACAGGGAGCTGGAAAACTAGACTGGCAGATCAGGCCATGCTTGGCTTCTCTGCTCATGAGCTTCATCTCCCCAAGACAGGTTTTGTATTTCACACTGCAGCAAAGGATTTCGGGTACTAACACTAGTAACCCTTTGATTATAACTAGCTGGGCTGCAAACATTACACTAGGATATTTCAAGTCTGTATCTAATCTTCCCTGTATCTAAAATGCTACCTTTCATCTACTGAGTATACATTGGCTGTATTTTTATCTGGAGATAACACAACACTGTTCTACCAGGTTGGCCAAAAATTTCTTTCAGGTTTTTCTGTAACATCTTATGGAAAAGATCACTTTTGTCACTTTCTGATATTTATCACTTTTCTGTCAGTGATAAATATCAAAATGGTAAGTAGCATCTGCTCTAATTTGAGGCAACAGTTAAAACCATAACCTGAGTTTATTAATATTGTGCTCTGGCCAAGAAGCTACCAATAGCTACCGATAGACAGCATGTCTAAGTCTGCACTCACGATTACTGACTTTACTCAAAGGCACCTTTTAAAGTAATTTGTATAGTTACTGGTATCACTTAAGGGTGCAAGAATTGTTTCAGTGCAGGCTATGGCAAGTTTTTATCTAACGTAGTCTAAAATATTCAGGCCTGAGACTTTATTGGAACAAAACTACATCTGCTCTAATTGAATAAGTTAAATAGTGAAGAAAATTGGAATTGAGAAAATGAGAGGAAAATAAAGTCATATTCACTACACAAAAGCATAACTCATAAACGTCTATACAGTAGCTATGGGTGAACCACAATTTGGCTTAGAGCTGCCCAGAAAACAAGATAGTAATATAGCCTTTAAGATAAAAACAAATCACTTGTTTAGAAGAAGCACAGGTTTTACTGGAACTGAGACCTAGGAGAATTCTCTCCCATGAGTTCTCATAACAGGTACACAATGTGACAGAGAAGACATCAGTTTTAAACACACATGTATTGAAAATACAAGTTTTGGTGACCGTTTTTGCCAGTACAAGCCAACAGCATCGAAACAAACAGCAACGGAACAAAGCTACTTTTACGAAGAATCAAAATGTGGAACAAATACGTAGCTCTTTGAAAATCTGCCAGAAAATTTAGATTCTTTTCTTTACTAGTTGGGAATACAAACTTGTTTTAACATCACTGGAAGTAATAAAAGTCCATTTCAAAACCAGACTAATTATTCTTGGACACAAGGCCACTGTTTCCTTCTAGTTTCACAGACGTGCAATAAACTACATGGTTTATCTCAGGACCGTGTTGCCTTCCTTTAAATAAACATTTGTTGATTTAAAAAAAAATAGCCGCTGCTGATTCGGCTGTGCTGCGTCTCAGTTGCGGCAGGCAGTCTTTAGTTGTGGCGCCTGGGTTCTTAGGGGTGGCGTGTGCGAGCTAACTCCCTCACCAGGGACTGAACCCAGGACCCAGCACTGGAGTGCAGAGTCGTGGCCACTGGGGCTGTCCCTGACCATGGTTTTCTAAATGAATGTGCTTTAAATGGCTAATCTAAGTTTAGTAGATGATAGAACATATTCTGAATGCTGAATTTTATGGTTGTGTTTCTTATACATGGACTTAATTTTCAAAAGGTTAAAAAACTACTCAGAATGTTTTCTGTTTCAGTTATGTTCAAATTTTTTTAAATTAATATTAGTTACATTTGAAGTGCACTGCACCTATTCACAGAGACCTAAAATGATCAGTAATATAAAGCAGAAACTTAAAAGGAAAGTCACAGACTCAGTCCCCATCTGTGCAACACAGCAGACGCAGCTGCCAGCAAATGTCCCCGTGTGCCACTGAGGATATATGCCACAGTCTCAAGCCTGGCTGCAAGGGGAGCCGAGAAAACAAGCTTCCCCAGCTCTGATTTTGGAGCTGGCGAAGAAGAGGAATGCAAATACCTGTTGGGTTAGTCACTATAGTCCAGTACAGTTCAATTTACAATAATTGTAGGGACAATAAGGACACAGAAACTGGAGGGGGAAAATGGCAGTCACGATCTGACAAGACAGCTACCATTTACTGAAAAAATAATTTATTAAATGAATATAATACTGGGATAAAATGCATTATAAAAGTAAAAAAAAATTAAATTCTAAATATATATAAATAATAGTGATTTCCCTAATTAACAAGAGTTTTTCTTCACCCATTTAAGTTTTAAATACAATCTTCCGAAAGGCCAGATTTTGAAAGTGTATGGTTCACTTTAAAACAGACATATATGTAGCACTATAATACCTGAAATTTATTATCATGTTTTATTAGACTAAAAACGGTATTAAATGGTTGTTCTCTTTAAGCCTTTTTAAACATTTTGAAATGAACAAGTAGACCATTTTATTATACTCTTTCTGTTTCCCAGGATAGGAAACATATTTCTAATACAATTTGTTGAACATATTCTGAGATAAAGCATACCTGTCCATTTTGATGAAAACTTTAAAAAAGTTTTGGTACTTTGGTAAAAAGCAGTCTCCTTTTTAGGTCAAAGACTAACAATAGCCATTGTATCTGTTTATCTATGTCAGTAGAATTTTAAACAACCGCATCTTAATATGCTGTACGTCAAGACACTGATAAATTTTACAGGAGGGAAAAAATGGAGATTGTTATTCTAATTCCCCAGTAAGTTTCCTTCAGTTTTTAGAAAGCATATGCAGTTCAATATACCAACTGGAATTTCAAAATGCTAGAATGATTTATTAACAGCAATATGCAAAACAGTAGAAATAAAAAACGATTAACTTCATACTATAAAACAAAACAAGGCACTTTCGACAACTATATGCAAAGCTGAAATAAACATCTTTTTCATAAAGCAGATTCACAGGCCTATAGGAGACTTTTGTAAAAGGTGAAATAGTGAAGGCACTATATAATTCTTTTTCCTAACTCCACTTACTAAAGAAATTCACCAATTAAACTTGGCACAAAGGAGTTTAATTATAAAGTGCATCACTTAGCTAAACATATTAAGAAGAAAATCAGCATCAAGACATTATAGCAACATGTTTACATATACAGAAATAAAAACGCAATGCCAGGAGCTGACATAGGAACTCTGCAGGATATATGGCTTTTTCTTTCTTATTTTTTTGTATGACTGCCTATTTACTTAGAATCTGTATTTTCAAAAGAGTATGCCCTGATTAGCTAAAGAGGTAGTGTTCTGAAAAAGGCAAACCCATTGATTCTATAGGTAGAGATTTAAGATAAAGATTACATGGAAAATAAATAAGTATAACATGTAATACACTGGTACACTTATTATAGTATTTGGATATTAATGAATTTGCTTTTCAAATCAAAGCTATTTTATCACTTTAGCTATGTTATTATAGCTCTTTCAGAGTTTTGCTTTGGTACTAGAAAGTTTTCTTCTTCTTGTAAATAGTAACATTCCAAATAAGCAACTTTCATTTAGAGATGATAAACACGTCAATATTTAAAACTCATCTTTACCACTCATTTAAACCATTAATAAAAATATATCAGGTCAGAGACACAAGGAAGTATATATTCAACAGACAGCAACATGCAATTTATGTCCACTGAACTAATACATCTGGTGATTTAAACACATACACACACAGTGTGCTCACCCATGTTAGTCTGGATCAATATATTGGCAAAATACCAAAATAACTTATGTACAGTATTTAAGGATGTGGGCCTTGATGACAGAACTCTTAACTAGATTTTTTTAGTGTATTAAATACAAAGTTTGTCTAAAAGACAATTTAAAGCAACAGTGACTATATTTCCTACACCAATAACTTAAATTTTCCTTTATGTAAACTTTATACATGTGCAATCTGGCTGTTTAATGTAGATGCTTCAGTCTCCTTTTTTCCTTTTTGAATATCTGTCACTCTAGTCGAAGCTCACAGGAAGGAAAAATGGAAGGGCCACTGGGGCACTAGTCTTCTGCATTATATGCCGCTTCCGCTGCTTCTATGTCTGATACGAGATTTTTCGGTTCACTAGAACTTGAGCATTGCTTATTATCAGCCCTGCAAAAAGAGAAACACAATGAAGAGACCAGATGCACACTACTTCACCTATTACCTTATAATTTTTTTACCTCCTGTAAAGAATATTAAATGGAAAAATACTCAATAAAAAAGAATACCTAAATATTCAATCAGAAATTTAATAAAGTTATCATTGCCAGATAACACCTTTGGGGATGTATTTTTAACTCTTTCAGCTTTCTGACCTACTATTTTTCAATAAAAATCTAGTTTGTAATGACCTTTACCAACATAAAATTTGTTCTCATGGTTATAAGCTTAATGACTATCACTGAAGTATTAATGATGACCCTGGATTTATACACAATACAAATTCTCTGTGTGTTCAAATATACTATCTATTCATGGCTTCTATTATGTGGACAGGGTGGATGCTATCACAGTGGCCCGCGCTGGCACAGAAAAGCCTGACACTGAGAGAGATTAAAGGGACTTGTCAAGGTTACAAAATCAATGAATTAACCGAGTCACACCCCTGTTAATTCACACATAGCTTCAAAATAAATAATACATTGTATAGCCTGGATAACAAAGATTCACTTTTAGGGACAGCCTAGAATATGTAGAGTCTCCCTGTGTTTGCTCATCAAATTCATGATACAATGATACTGAATTCATAAATCAGACTCCACAGAGCATGACTACTTCCGGCCAATTACTCAGATGATTAGGCTACAGTAAACCAAACATTACATACCTAGATTCTTCATCCAGGACACCCTGACCAACCTCAAGTGCAGAGGGCTCCACCTTCAGGGTCTGTCTGCCTTCTGCTCCTGACGTAAGCAGTGATTCTTCAGGTTTCAGAGACAATGTCCTAGAGGTAAAGCACAATGACAAGTTGATTTCTATGAATAAAATAGGTATATATTTACTGTTGTCGATGCATGTAGCTTTAGCAGCTTTTAGCTGCTCTAAGTGGAGTCATGTACTTAATAAACTGCTGACTCTAAGTGTCAACAGTGAAATCAGTACTTGTGATTAATTTAAAACGATTTTAATATCAATTTGATATATGCTGACAAGAAGGCAAACTAGAAGTTTCAATATGTGAAAAGTTGGTATAAATGACTAGAAACAAACATATAATTTAAATAGGTTAAAATAAATAATGTTTGCCTTGGTGAACAGCTACAGCTTTATTTTCCTGGTACTTCCTATCCTTCAAATTTTCAGCCTTCTAAATAAATAATCAGACAACAATTTTCCCCATCTATGAGGATGTACACCATGAGTCTAAGACTTCTGGAGTCAGAAATTTCCTAAATGGACAGAAGGTGCTTAGTCCAGAGCACTGAGCTGACCTGCTGGACTGAGACGCAGTCCGCAGCACATACCTGATTCTGTTTTCCAGAGTGTCTATGAGAAGTTGCTTCTCACTGAGCACTTGCTTCAGTGATTCCAGCTCTCTCTGCTTTTCAAGTAGTTCTTTTTGAAAACGGTAGTTTGTCTCTTCTAAAGTTTCACAGAAAGCCTTAAAAACAAACAGCAAATAAAAGCCACAGGCAGAGAGAGAATACATGAACTACTTACGCAGTACACTGCTGAAGAGTGTAACTGAAGAGTTCAAGAACACACATAATCAAAATTATATGGATACAATCCAGGTGCTTTGCTCTCCACTCTCATCTTTTTAGGTTCCTGCTACCTTAGCTCTCACTCACTGGGGAAATCATAAATAAGTACAAGTTCCTCTTCCTGAGAATTATTAAATAGTAAGTCAGGGTGCCAGAAATGAATACGTGATATGTCTCCAGTGTACAACTTGGAAAAAATTGCCAATAACCACTGTTTTAGTTTCTATTCTCACTCTGCTTTTGCCCACTCTGAGATGATTATACTTAAAAAAACAAAATGGTAACAAACTGTGGTCATTGATTCCATTTGTGTTAGCTCAGAAGACATATCCAATAATCAGAATTTCCATCATAGTACCTTCAATATTATTTCCCCTTACTTCTCCTTTCACTATATTCATGAAAGGACATTTTATCCTTTATACCAGGAAGCTAAACTACTGAAATAAAATCATACTGACATGAAGAATGATATCATGAAAAAATCTGGGTCACTTACACACTGAGGTTTTCTTTTCAGTATTGCTGATCAATTCTTTGAATGGTCTCTTGTTGTCTATCATTTCCTGTCTTCTGTGTAACTGTCTGAACCCTTCATTCCTGCAAATTCCCTACCGTATGTTACTCCTGGTTATCCCAAGCCCAGCAGATGGTCTTTATTTCCATCCCAGAAAAAAAATGCTACCCTCCCAGAATCCTTTGGATGAAATTTTTTATTATTCAAATTTACCCCCTCCCTCCCATCCCTACCTGTGNGTCTCTTGTTGTCTATCATTTCCTGTCTCCTGTGTAACTGTCTGAACCCTTCATTCCTGCAAACTCCCTACCGCATGTTACTCCTGGTTATCCCAAGCCAAGCAGATGGTCTTTATTTCCATCTCAGAAAAAAATGCTACCCTCCCAGAATCCTTTGGATGAAATTTTTTATCATTCAAATTTACCCCCTCCTTCCCATCCCTACTTGTGGCCATATTCACTAAGAGTCTTACTTTCTTTTTTATACTAACTGTGCCAAGGCAAATGCTAATAATGACTTCTAATTGTCAAATCCAAAATGCTGGTTTTCTCAACTACAGCATGTCACTATACTTGAAAAGTAAAAAAAAAAAAAAAAAGGCATCTGTGAAACTCTGTGGTTCCCCTAACTTTACAGTGAGATTTCTACTTGTTCTTTGCATGTGGGCATTCACAGTTGTCCTTGATTATATATTTTCTTGCTCTATATGACATCCTTGGGCAATTTCTGTTACCACTTCAACTATAACCTGTGCTATTTGCTAGCAACTTCCTTTTTTTCTCCCCCTGCTAATCCCCAGCCCAGACCTTTCCGGAGTACACAGTCATCATTCATATGCCTATCGGTCCTCTTCAATTGGATGGACCAACAGTAGGTTAGAATGCAACCCCAAGGGAGCATCTGCTCTACCTCCTAATCCCGAATTACCAAATCCACCGGGCAGGCCTCTTAGGTCGCGGCATTTTGCTGCTCTCTACGACCTGNCCCCTAACTTTACAGTGAGATTTCTACTTGTTCTTTGCATGTGGGCATTCACAGTTGTCCTTGATTATATATTTTCTTGCTCTATATGACATCCTTGGGCAATTTCTGTTACCACTTCAACTATAACCTATGCTATTTGCTAGCAACTTCCTTTTTTTCTCCCCCTGCTAATCCCCAGCCCAGACCTTTCCGGAGTACACAGTCATCATTCATATGCCTATCGGTCCTCTTCAATTGGATGGACCAACAGTAGGTTAGAATGCAACCCCAAGGGAGCATCTGCTCTACCTCCTAATCCCGAATTACCAAATCCACCGGGCAGGCCTCTTAGGTCGCGGCATTTTGCTGCTCTCTACGACCTGGGCGGCCCAGTCTTTTCCATCCCCCTCTTCTCCTCCCCCCCCGCTGTCTCATCACCATCTCATGTGCTTGTCACTTGCTCATTTCTGCTGTGCGGCACTGGCAGCATAAGGACAGTGAATGAGGCCAGTGAAAGCAGACAGTCCAGACGTGAACCCTGTTCTTTCACATTCACTTGACTTTTGATAAAGGTGCCAATATAACTCAACACAGGGCACTGACAATTAAATACTTATAGAAACTCAAGATCNCTATATGACATCCTTGGGCAATTTCTGTTACCACTTCAACTATAACCTGTGCTATTTGCTAGCAACTTCCTTTTTTTCTCCCCCTGCTAATCTCCAGCCCAGACCTTTCCGGAGTACACAGTTATCATTCATATGCCTATCGGTCCTCTTCCATTGGAAGGACCAACAGTAGGTTAGAATGCAACCCCAAGGGAGCATCTGCTCTACCTCCTAATCCCGAATTACCAAATCCACCGGGCAGGCCTCTTAGGTCACGGCATTTTGCTGCTCTCTACGACCTGGGCAGCCCAGTCTTTTCCATCCCCCTCTTCTCCTCCTCCCCCGCTGTCTCATCACCATCTCATGTGTTCGTCACTTGCTCATTTCTGCTGTGCGGCACTGGCAGCATAAGGACAGTGAATGAGGCCAGTGAAAGCAGACAGTCCAGACGTGGACCCTGTTCTTTCACATTCACTTGACTTTTGATAAAGGTGCCAATATAACTCAACACAGGGCACTGACAATTAAATACTTATAGAAACTCAAGATCATTACTTCACACCTTATACAAAATTAGCTCAGGATGGATGTTCAGAGTTAAAACTATAAAGCTTCTAGAAAAAAAAAATNCCCTGTTCTTTCACATTCACTTGACTTTTGATAAAGGTGCCAATATAACTCAACACAGGGCACTGACAATTAAATACTTATAGAAACTCAAGATCATTACTTCACACCTTATACAAAATTAGCTCAGGATGGATGTTCAGAGTTAAAACTATAAAGCTTCTAGAAAAAAAAAATAGGAGAAGATACTTGTGGTCATATGTTAGGCAGAGTTCTTGTGATACAATACCAAAAGCATAAGCCAAAATAGAAAAGTGATAAAATGAATATCTTAATAATTAAAAACGTTAGTACTTCAAAACATACCATTGAGAAGATAAAAAGACACATACAGACTATGAGAAAATATACGCAAAACATACTCGATAAAGGACTTGTATCTAAAGAATTCTCACAGCTCAGTAAGACAAACAATCCAACTGAAAAAATAAGCAAAAAGCTTCATCAAGGAAAACATACAAATGGCATGAAGAGCACATGAAAAAGCAATTAACATGAAAATCATTACAGAAATAAAATTCAAAGTTTAATGAAATACCATGACATGTCTACAAGAAAGGCTATAATCCAAAAGACAGATAACATCTAATGCCTGTGAGAATCTGAAGAAACTGGAACTCATACACGACAAGTGGGAACGTAAAATGGTACAGCCACTTGAGAAAATTCTGCTTCTTAAAAAGTTAACATAAATGTTTGGTTATATGGCAAACATAATTTGCCATATAACCAGACATTCTACTCTCAGGAATCAACCTAAGACAACTGTCCACATAAAGTCTTGAAATTGTTCACAGCTGCATTATTCATAATAGTACAAAGCTGGAAATAATCCAAATATCCCTCAGCTGGTGACTGGATAAACAAAATGTGATATATGTATACAAAGGAAAACCATTCAATAATATAAAGTAATGAAACACTGAGAGACTGTAACACAGATGGGCTTCCCAGGTGGCACTTCCCAGCGGTAAAGAATTTGCCTGCCAGTGCAGGAGATGCAAGAGACCTGGGTTCAAGCCCTGGGTTGGGAAGATCCCTGGAGTAGAAAATGGCAACCCACTCCAGTATTTCTGCCTAAAAAATTTCACGGACAGNTGCCAGTGCAGGAGATGCAAGAGACCTGGGTTCAAGCCCTGGGTTGGGAAGATCCCTGGAGTAGAAAATGGCAACCCACTCCAGTATTTCTGCCTAAAAAATTTCACGGACAGAGGAGCCTGGCGGGCTACAGTCCATGGGGGTCACAAAGAGTCTGACGTAACTGAGAAACTAAGCATATCATTAGCATACATAACACGGATCATGCTCAGAAACATTATGTTAAACAACAACAAAAAAAAAGCAAAGATTTTGTATAAAATCTTTGCATCTGATTTTTATATGCTATGCATATTGTACATATGGTATTATGTATTTATATAGACACATATAGACTTACACGCATGTGAGCTGGTGATGGACAGGGAGGCCTGGCGTGCTGCAGTCCATGGGGTAGCAAAGAGTTGGACGCGACTGAGCGACTGACCTGAACTGATACATATTTATACAATCTCATTTATAGCACACGTGTGTGCTAAGTTGCTTTAGTAGTGTCCAATTCTTTGCAACCCTGTGGACTGTGGCTGCCAGGCCCCTCTGTCCATGGGATTCTCCAAGCAACAATACTGGAATGGGTTGCTATGCCCTCCTCCAGGGGATCCTCCCCATTCANGACTGAGCGACTGACCTGAACTGATACATATTTATACAATCTCATTTATAGCACACATGTGTGCTAAGTTGCTTTAGTAGTGTCCAATTCTTTGCAACCCTGTGGACTGTGGCTGCCAGGCCCCTCTGTCCATGGGATTCTCCAAGCAACAATACTGGAATGGGTTGCTATGCCCTCCTCCAGGGGATCCTCCCCATTCAAACCTGTGTCTCCTGCATTGCAAGCAGATTCTTTACCGCTGAGCCACTGGGGAAGCACTATATACACACGATATGATTCTGTCTATATGAAATAACCAGAAGAGAAATTTGCAGAGACAGAGCAGAACAGAAGTCATCTGAGGCTGGCACTGAGGAATGACTGCAAGATGGCCTGTAGAATTTTTTTTGAGGTTGTGGAAATTTCTAAAATTGGAGTATGTTAATGAAGGCACAATTCTACAAATTTACTAAAAGTTATTAAATTGTACATTTACAATGAAATAGCAAATAATAAACTTTATGGATGAAAATTTTACTTCAATAAAGCTGTTTTTTAAAAAAGTTATGCATTCTTCTAACACAAAAAACTGACTCAGTTTAACTAAAAACAGTAACAGTTAAATCTGTTACACTTAAAAGTCATTAAACATTTAGGGAAAAACTTGCACAAAATCCTAGCTAATCTATTATCAAAGCTGTGAATCTAGCCAACTTCTTCAAGAAACAGGCCACTCTAAACGTCAATTAGCGTAATTTGAGTAGCATCAAGCTTGAGCTGAACTGATAACAAGATAGTAACATCAACTTCTGGAGATTAGTTTTTTTGATTTTAAATGTAGTTTCCTTACTTTGATACTTGGACGGAAGAAGATTCAACATATACATATTGCTTTTGAATGTAAAATAAATTTCTAAGTAGTTTTTTTGGTTTTCTGAAATGGTAAAAACACAGAAAATAAATGTAGAATTTAATTTTAGAGCTTCACTGACTATATGACATGTATGAAATTTTACTTTTTTTACTGGATTAGGGCCATATACTTCAGTGAAAGAAAGCTTTGACTCAAACATTAAAAGGTTTCTGCGCAAAACTACCAGCCTGAAATTGTNTCACTGACTATATGACATGTATGAAATTTTACTTTTTTTACTGGATTAGGGCCATATACTTCAGTGAAAGAAAGCTTTGACTCAAACATTAAAAGGTTTCTGCGCAAAACTACCAGCCTGAAATTGTAATTTTGGTGTTTGCTGTTCCATTCAAGAAACAATGCAGCTACTGTGCGGTATCATTCGCTCCTCTTCTCACATGATATGCGGTACGGCACTTACCCTGCTTTCTTCTAAGCTATCAAATGGACCTGGTGGATCATCCAGACAAAGGAACTCTCTCACTGCAAGGCTTTCAAAGGAAAAAAAAAATAGCTGGGGTACAAATAAGTTTACAAAATACAGCAGAAAGCAAAAGTTACTCCGAAGCTATGGTGTTTTAAGTAAGTTGGTTCTTCTGATAAGCAAGAAAATAAGCAAGATGGCTTACGTGTTTTCACATAGGTAACAGAATACAAAATCTATAGAAGGTACAAAGATTTTAGATTATTTCTAAGATCCTATGAACATAAACAGAGATTCTGAATTTGTTACATAGTTTATATGACATAAAACATAAATCTGAGTAACAGTACAAGAAAGCAACTTAAATGGTGAACAGGCATAGCATTACATTCAGAGAAATGTTAACTTGANTACGGCACTTACCCTGCTTTCTTCTAAGCTATCAAATGGACCTGGTGGATCATCCAGACAAAGGAACTCTCTCACTGCAAGGCTTTCAAAGGAAAAAAAAAATAGCTGGGGTACAAATAAGTTTACAAAATACAGCAGAAAGCAAAAGTTACTCCGAAGCTATGGTGTTTTAAGTAAGTTGGTTCTTCTGATAAGCAAGAAAATAAGCAAGATGGCTTACGTGTTTTCACATAGGTAACAAAATACAAAATCTATAGAAGGTACAAAGATTTTAGATTATTTCTAAGATCCTATGAACATAAACAGAGATTCTGAATTTGTTACATAGTTTATATGACATAAAACATAAATCTGAGTAACAGTACAAGAAAGCAACTTAAATGGTGAACAGGCATAGCATTACATTCAGAGAAATGTTAACTTGAACTAGTTTAAAAAAGTCATTATCTTGTTATGAAGAAATACAATTTCTAATTTACACATTATTGTTTCCTCTTCAGGAGATGATTCTAAAGTAATTACAAATTAAAGGTTTTTCTTGCAATTATGCTTATTATATTAATTTACTTAAATATTTTCTCTAGAGAGTTCAAGACAAATAATTCTGACCATCCCATTTATGAAGTATCAAAATATTTCAAAATAATTAAATAATATCATAGTCATATTTATACTTTTCAATGATCAGAAACAGGTAAAAACTGAACTTCCTTGTTATATGACATTCCTCTTTCTAAAAGCAATTTGGGATTGAGAGACAGCTCTCTGTGTGTGTTAAAAATGCAGATACTTGGCATGACTGGGCTTCCTCAGTGGCTCAGCAATAAACAGCTCAGCTGCAATACAGGAGATGGTCAGGAAGATCCCTGGAGAAGGAAGGGACAATCCACTCCAATATTCTTACCTGGGAAACCCCTGGACAGAGGAGCCTGGTGGGCTATAGTTCACAGGGTGGCAAACAGCTGGACACAACTTAGCGACTAAACTAGAGTTCTACTCAAATGAAGTCCAATTCGTTTTTCACTGTAATTCTAAGGTTACATTCTATGTCCCACTTTGTTTAATATGTGGCCTAAGAATGAAATTTAAAACTGGCATTGCAACTGTAATTTACAAAACACTTTTTTAAGGGGTTCAATACATTTTTTTCTGTTTCAATAGGACTCAGTTGATGGAGGAAGAAAGTTAATACTCTCAAGCTTTTTTTCTTATCCAAGAAGGGCAGACAAGAATGTCTGATAGAGAGTAGTGTTTGAGAAAATAATTGCTTTATCAAAAATTCTGATACTTATTTCCTGCCTAGAAAATCAAGCTCTTACCCCTTCTTGAGAATCACTGGCTAGAGGACTTTAGATCTGATGGGCATTTGATTGCCNTTTAAGGGGTTCAATACATTTTTTTCTGTTTCAATAGGACTCAGTTGATGGAGGAAGAAAGTTAATACTCTCAAGCTTTTTTTCTTATCCAAGAAGAAGGGCAGACAAGAATGTCTGATATCAAAAATTCTGATACTTATTTCCTGCCTAGAAAATCAAGCTCTTACCCCTTCTTGAGAATCACTGGCTAGAGGAGTTTAGATCTGATGGGCATTTGATTGCCCATATGTGCCATGGCCTGCTCAGTGGTTTTTATGCATCATCAGTGTATGATTTATAAACAAATCAAGGAAATTCAAATAAAGTACCAAAGAGTCTATATTATTAAATGACCTATGGAGTAAATAAAAGTCAATTCTTTTAAAAAAGTTTTATTTACTTGTTCACTGATAAGTTCAATATAACCCCTAATCTCTCTTCTGTATTCAATGCTTAATACTTTTCATTTGACCATGATAATAAAGATAATATCAGGATAGGAGAGAAATCTATCTAAGAGAAAATCCAATAATCTGGAATTGAAAGGTAAGAAAAGACCACCTTTCTGCTCTCTTTCGTACCTAGAGTTAAATTTTTAGAGTGGTTGGGAAATCCTTATTTTAAAATTGTGATCAATTGTTGACTTAACGTGACCAATGATAAGGAAACCAGAGATGGTATCCTTCAGCATTGTTTTTATCAGAGCAAATGTGCCCTGTAACTTAAACTCTTCCTTTGAGTCTCCTGGAAGAGTTTCCTTTAGAAGAGTTTCACTGTAATTTTCAAATTTCTTAAAAAACTATTTCACTCAGTGAATCTTCACCTTCTATCTCATAATGCATCTTTTTTTCTTTCATGGGTATGTATTTGTTTACATCCCAGTTTCTTAACAGACCAGTAATCTAAAGCTAAATGTACTCTTTTATCTCAAAATTTGTATTAAAAAAGCTAAAACTAATGCCTACAATTCATTAAAAGGTCAATAAAGAGCTAAGTAAAAAATGTACTAAAATACTAGATACTAATTCTGTCAAAACCAAATTAAGCACAGAAAGTCGCTGCATGAAAAAATTAATGAGGGATTTCAGACAGAAATGTTTTATCAGTTACTACTTCTCTTCAGTATTCTCAACTAGTAAAAAGAAATAACAAAATTTGACACTGACTATGGCCCTGAGGACAGGGACTCTCAAGGCTGGTGGCAGTGAGGGTCGCCATGCAGGAGCTGGGCTGGTGGGTGTGAGGCTGAGGGGCTCACGCTTCTGTTCCTGTGGCGGATGTGTGGGCCTGGCTTACACCTTGATTATGGCTCACCTGGTTACTTTCAGCTCATTTGTGTCCCGACCTTCAGTTTTATTCCTTCTAACACGAAATGCTTCCAGAACAAATGTTTTATGTCAAACCCACCTTAAAACCCATCTGTGCATCCTCTAACAAGAGGGAACAAGCTGAGGTCTTGGTGTTGGCATAAAGTACCTGCGCACATTCAAACTTTAACTGCCTTCCTTATTTGACACTTCAGAAATGGTGTTGTCTCACGCCTGCCGCTGTTATCCTGGCCCAGCCTCTCCTCCACATGCTACTAGGCTCAGTGCTCTTACATGCATTACATCACCTTGAAGACATCCCTTTCACGGGACTTCCAACTGGTCTTATTAGTATTATCTGTTTAACCAAGCAGTCTTCTGCTTCACCAAAGGGTAGATGACAAGTTTCAGGACTGTATAGAATCTGAACCAACTAATTAGCACAGCACAGAGTTAGTGCTCAAAAATAATTAATTTATTTGTAATAGCTATGTAACTAGGGGAAAAAAAAGGAATGAAACTCCTAAGGGCATCAGAACAAACTTCTATCCACTGTTGTGGATAAATAACACAGCAGAACTCTCAAATTTGAGATGGATTTTAGTTTTCAACAGATATTCCTACTTTCATGAGAAAGTAAGCTTAGACAGCACAACATAAGACCAAAGTCTTAAGAGTTAAAAGAAGGTTAGAATTTGCTTGCTTCTGATAGTATCACTTCAAGATTTATAAAGTAGCACAACAAAAAGAATAAGAAACTTAGAGCTAAAAGGGGATATTTTTAGGGAACATTTAGTCTAATTACTTCATTTTCTAATTGGAGATGTTGATTAAAATCAGTTAAGTAATTGCTTAAAATTATTTCACTACCAAGCTCAGAAAACTGAATTTTGCATAAGATCTTTGAGACCCAATTAGGTAAGAGTTTACATGTATCTGAATACAACATATTTAGCTTTACTGCATTAAAAAGAAAACTATCCATAATTAAATGTCTACCAAACTAACATTTTGTGTAAAAATCACCCAACCAACCTTAGCAATAATGTGTTCATTCTCATGACCTGGAATTATATAAGCTATTGCTTATATCTAAGTTATTGCTTACATAACTGAGTTCCTTCATTTTATAAAAATACTAAGGGTAACTCAACCTCTCATGACAGTCTCTTTATATATAAAAACAACTTATACACATGAGAAGATATGAACATGTATAAAAAAGTTAGATATTCTTGCTCAAAAATTATAATTTATGGACTTTTGCAACTAGAAGAGGCCCTAAGAAGCCATTAGTTCAATAGGCCCCATGGAGCAAGTCCCTCTTCAATGCACTGCTAGCTACCTAGCCTGGTCTCTTCTGATGCTTGAGGTGAACTCACTTGCTCAAAAGGCAGAACACATTTCTATACCAGACAGCTTGAAAGGACATGTAACTTTTTTTATCTGAGTTAGGGAGGCTTCCTCTAACTTCTCATTCATTCTGAGTTTTACATGTTAGTCTTGCTATTCAAAATGAGGTCCTAGGCCAGCGGCATCGGCATCGCTGAGAAACCGGTTAGAAACGCTGTATCTCCACTCCAGACCTTGCTAATTCAGAACCTGCGTTTGAACATGATGTGCCTGACAGTGGAGAAGCCTGGCTTTAGAGCTAACCATCATTTGACTAATTCTTTTCTGGATGTTCATTTACTCATTTTTGTCTGTGCCTGGTCTTCACTGCTGCTTGGCATTTGGCTGTGGAGAGCAGGGGCTACTCTGGGTGCGGGGGTCTCTCTTATGGGGCACTCGGGGCAGGCGGGCTCTAGGGCACAAGCTCACTAGCAGCAGTGCCTGGACTGAGTCGCCCCAAGGCGCGTGGGATCTTCCCGGATCAGGAATTGAACCTCTGTCTCCTGCACTGGCAGGAGGGTTCTTTACCACTGAGCCATCAGGAAGTCCTCATTTGATTAATTCTTTTCCCCATCACAAGCTTTTCAAACACCTGAATATGGTTATGTCTCTCCAAGTAAGTTTTCTTTTCAAGGAGTCAAGATTCTCATTTCTTTCAATTGATTTCGCATGTAAAATGTTTAGTATTTTTTTTTTTTTAATAATGAGCTTCCATTAATCNCTCTAACTTCTCATTCATTCTGAGTTTTACATGTTAGTCTTGCTATTCAAAATGAGGTCCTAGGCCAGCGGCATCGGCATCGCTGAGAAACCGGTTAGAAACGCTGTATCTCCACTCCAGACCTTGCTAATTCAGAACCTGCGTTTGAACATGATGTGCCTGACAGTGGAGAAGCCTGGCTTTAGAGCTAACCATCATTTGACTAATTCTTTTCTGGATGTTCATTTACTCATTTTTGTCTGTGCCTGGTCTTCACTGCTGCTTGGCATTTGGCTGTGGAGAGCAGGGGCTACTCTGGGTGCGGGGGTCTCTCTTGTGGGGCACTCGGGGCAGGCGGGCTCTAGGGCACAAGCTCACTAGCAGCAGTGCCTGGACTGAGTCGCCCCAAGGCGCGTGGGATCTTCCCGGATCAGGAATTGAACCTCTGTCTCCTGCACTGGCAGGAGGGTTCTTTACCACTGAGCCATCAGGAAGTCCTCATTTGATTAATTCTTTTCCCCATCACAAGCTTTTCAAACACCTGAATATGGTTATGTCTCTCCAAGTAAGTCTTCTTTTCAAGGAGTCAAGATTCTCATTTCTTTCAATTGATTTCGCATGTAAAATGTTTAGTATTTTTTTTTTTTTTAATAATGAGCTTCCATTAATCCAGATATACCTGGACTTTTTTTCTTTTAAAATAGATGTAGAATTTAAAACACTGAATTCTGGCACTGAACTCCTTATAGATGAATGGTAATATAAGGAAAAAATATATAATTTTAACCCTTGCATTTTAAAGCATTAAGAAGAAAAATATGGTAAATCAGGATATATGTGTAGTAATTCTGAAAACATGGAGTAGTAAGATATTTGCTGTGCTGATTAAATGATGTAATTATTTCAAAATAGCAGAAGCCAGGATAAAACAATAGCTATATTTTAACTATACAGCTATGAGAGACCTTCCCCCTCCATCCATCTTTACACATTTGACAAGCTAAGTGAGATGCTGTTTCGGGTACAGGACTGTGCCTGCTTGCTTCTGCATTTTGATGTAATATTCCTTCTCATTTGGAAAGTCCTTCTTTACTTTCTGTCAGTTCAAATATCAGTAATTCTTTAAAACCTAACTTAAATACCACCATCTAGGAAGCCTCTTCTAACTCCTCCAAAAGTTTTCTCTTTTCTTCCCCTTCTGAAAAAGACAGAGATCCAACTTTTAGTTTTTTGGTGTGTCTTCTTTCTATTTAGTTTTCTTAAATAAAGGATTAGCATCTAATGAACCTTTGTGTAGCTGCTGCTGCTGCTAAGTCGCTTCGGTCGTGTCCGACTCTATGCGGCCCCATAGATGGCAGTCCACCAGGCTCCCCCGTCCCTGGGATTCTCCAGGCAAGAACACTGGAGTGGGTTGCCATTTCTTCCTCCAATGCATGCAAGTGAAAAGTGAAAGTGAAGTCGCTCAGTCATGTCTGACCCTAAGCGACCCCATGGACTGCAGCCTACCAGGCTCTTCCGTCCATGGGATTTTCCAGGCAAGAGTAGTGGAGTGGGGTGCCATTGTCTTCTCCATACCTTATATACCGTAAAAGATCTAAATAAACATTTATTGAACAAAGAAAACCATTAAGAAATTTTATCATGAAAATATTAACATTTTTGTTTTATTCTGTATTCTTTTAATGTATCTGAAAATATTATTCTCTTAAAACACTTAAACCAACAATTCTTAAACCCCTTGGATCTCAACTGCGATGTGAGGTGCTAAGGAATCAAAAAGAAAAGTGAAAGAACTGCATAAAGAATTAATATCAAACAATTATTTGGCCATATAAAGACAGTAACTTTCTATGCTGCCATTCCAACTGTAACAGGATGCTAACAGGCATACCAATAGGTAATGTAAACTAACCGACACTTTAAATAGTGATTCTTAAATATGCAACTTCATGTTTTTATAAAGAAGAGTTGGGATTCTGTCTTTCCCCTTTCCTCCCTTGGAAGAGATTCACAGCTGGGCCCGTGATCTTAACTTGTCATCCATGGTCCTCAGACCCCACTCCCTACTTGCAGTGCTGTTTGGCTCACTGCAAACAGGACTGATCTTCCCCTTCTCTGAATTCCTTTTACTTTTACCATCCGTATCATGTCAAGTAAAAGTTTATAATCTCCCTTATTTTGTTAGAAGAGAAGCCTAATGTCTTCAAAGGAATTAAGATTAGTAAATAGATCCTCAATTTCTATTATACCCTTAGTATTAAAAGGGACAAATTCTTAAGATATAGATTAATAACTCTTCCCTCTGCCAAGTCATGTTTTAAATACTAAGTAAGAAACTGCTTAAAATGTGAAATAAAAAATGCTACTCATCACTCATGAAAAAGATAGTACCCTAGAACAAACAAGGTTTCTATGCTTATCTTACTTCCATGGGGTGACAAAGAGTTGGACATGAATTAACAACTGAAAAACACCACCACCACCACATACATGATTTAGAGTTCTATTTAAATTATCTTACTGAATTCCTTCAGGATCTGAGATACATGACAAAAATACATAGGCAAGTAAGCGTGAGGCATACGACAGGCTTTTGTGCAGGACTTTAGAACCTTTAATACTCTAGGAATGTCAAATGAAACCTTTCTGCAACTTACTTGACCAAGAAATCTTTCTTTTCCTGAAAACATCTGTCTGTGAACTGAACAAGACCACTATCACTATTCTAAGGACTGTTTTAGAAACAGGATCTTGAATGCTTACTCTACAGAGATGTAGTACCAATAATTAAAAAAGATACAGGTCAACTAAGATACATTTTTAATGTTTAAAAAAAATCAATAAATCATGAGTTTATCAATGTGGTTCGTACTATATAATATTCCATTAAATAAAGACGATGTAGTTATAGAATAAATTCAATTTTAATTTGCCATCTTTTCAATACAAATATATAAAGGTTCACTGAATAAGGAGTAAGAGAAAAGGAATAGGATTTGTTGATTTCTTAGAGATAAAAGTCTTTCATGGTCTGGTATAAAATATATTTTCTTCAAGGTTTTCTCTATGACTTCAGAGTTTCTTGGCTTTTACTCCTGCTTTGTATATCTAAATTAACACTAATTTTTTTTTTCCTCTTTGGAGAGATACTAAAAAAATACAGAAAAGCAGGGAGCATGCCTCTGCCCACCACCTAGACAAGAGCACACAATCGCTAAGTTTGATCATACTTGTTCCACCCTCTTTTTCTCATAAACAGTGTAATAACAGCTATCAACAGTTCTGCCACTCACTCAGCAAGGACTTTTCGACATGGACTGCTGCATGGTGCTAACAGGCCCCACACACTGAATGGTGGGCCAAAGGGCCACATGGCCTACTCCTGTGCATGGACCATTCAGACTGGTGGGAGAACACAATCAAATAATTACAGAAACAGTTACAAACTGAAAGGCTGGGACGCCTTTTTTGGCTGGGACGCCACATGAGGATTAAATCCTATTGCCAATGATATGAGTGACTATTTTCTCAGTTCCCTTAAGACTGGTGGTATATGGCTAGCATCATCCTAGAGAGAAGTTAGTTACATGCAACGGGTGTCTTAAGGCATTAGGAACTACCTTTCAGAACCAGCAGAGAAGATACTATGAGAAAGACTTGACCTAATTTTTAGTGGTGGTGATCAATGAGGGGTTGGTCAGGAGACCAATCTAAGGAAGTGAAGTCTGCTTGAAGCCTGAAGGAGTCATCCAGGCTGGGGCTGGGGGAGCAAGGGCAGCAGTGTGAAATGCCTTTCTAAGAACAGCTTATTAAAAAAGGAACAGGTGACTCTGAAAAAGTACAAGACCAATTATGCCTGATATAGAGAATGGGGGCAGGGAGGAATAATGAAACACAAGGTTGGAAAGACAGACATGTAGTCAGGGCCCAGAAAGGATGACTTAAATTGCATTACAAAAGGTCACTGTGGCTCCAATGGGCTACAGAAATAGGAGTGGATGAGGAAGACAGCAGTGGAAAGGAGTAATTTAAGTGAGAGGCAACCTTTTAGACTAGAGTGGCAGTGGCAGGATGGAGAAAAGATGACAGATTTGAGTAGTATTTAAAGTATAAAGGCAGGGATGTGTCCAGATGACTGGGTTTTGGGTAGACATGAGCTGAATATTGGGGGAAAGGGAGAGAATGAGCTGTGACCCGTGTTCTAGGTCTGAGGTCACACTGAGCCGTCTGAGGGAGATGGCAGGGAGGCAACCTCAGCAGTGGGTCTGGGACTGGAAGGAGGGCTGGCCTGCAGCTGCCTTACTAGAGGAGAGTGAGGAGGGCGGCAGAGGCCTGTGCAGCCACTGAGCGCACGTCAGGAAGCAAGGTGTGTCTGTATAGTGTGTGTGTTGTGCAACGTGAGGTGATATAAATAAAAGAGACACTAAGGAAAAAGGGTGAAAACTGCTGAAGACCGTGACAAAAGTGCGTCTCTACACAACATGCTGTTGCGGCACTGGAAACGCTCTGCTATTGTTTGGTCACGAAGTCATGTCTGAGTCTTTCGCGACCTGATGGACTGCAGCCTGCCAGGCTCCTCTGTCCACGGGATTCTCCAGGCAGGGACACTGGAGTGGGGTGCTATTTCCTCCTGTAGGGGATCTTCCTGACCCAGGGATCCCACCCCTGTCTCATATACTGGCAGGTGGATTCTTTATCACTGAGGTAACTAGGAAGCTATAAATGCTCTCTAATTTTTTTTCAAAATGGTTCTAATTTATCTGATAATGTAAGTTCCAAGATTAGATACCCAGATGTAATCAGATCATTTAGCAATTTTTTTGTAAATATATTCAGATATAAAAAATAAAGAAAGGATATAGATCCTTTCTTTCTCTTTCTAATAGTTTCTGGTATTTCTACTTCATTCTCTGTATAAATTAACCTGATTTCACGATTTTTATATTACTTTGGATAATTAAAAATATTGTCAAAATTATATGGTGTCATATTTACCAAAAATCTACCAATATGTTAGCTACTGCTTTAAGTTATTCCTAAAACACTGAAATCAAGTTTATAGCTTGGAGGATGGTCTGACTATATGGCACACCAAGTCTGACTCTGCTGCACTTTTTATATAAATCCAACACCAAGTAAGTCCTTACTGAAAAAAAGCCAAGAAAATCACAGTTACTGCTTTTAGTCAGGGTAAGTAATTATACTCCTATCTTACATTTTTTGTGCTTGAATAAATATGGTCCTAGATTTATTCTCTAGTTTAAACCAGCTATTAGAATGCATTTATAACTCTTATTCAATTTGTTACATACCAGTTAGCAATGTCCTTGTGAGCTACTAAATTTTGAAGAAATGCTTGTAATCCTAATTGCCTATCTTCTAAAAAGTCCGCATTGTAATTATCTCTAAACCAGCGTTTTGGTGGAAGGGCTAATCGAAAGCCTGGAAACATCTCTTTTAACTGAAAAAGAAGAAAAAAGAAAATACAATGTCAACTAAATCATTTGAATTCTACAAAATCTAACCTGTTGACTCTATGAAAGTATTCACAAAACAAGTTTACAATAAAAGATTTAAACTCAGATATGCTTTTTACGCCTTGACTGTTTCACTTCGATTTCTACCAGCTGCGTGTGCACAGGAGTGACAGTTGCCCCTTGGCCCTGCTGGCACTCGGTATTGTCCATCTTCTTAATGTTTGCCATCTTACTCGGTGTGTAGCAGTTTTTCATTGCAGCTTGAAGGTGCATATCTCTGTTGACAAATGGTGTTAAGTATCTTCTCATGTGCTTGGATCTATTCAGATCTTCTGAATCCTCTGCTTTTCAAAAAAGTGGGTACTTGTCTTTGGATTAAGTTGTCAGAGTTCTTTATGTAGTCTAGATACAAGGCCTCTGTCAGGTATATGTACGATGAACATATTCTCCCAAACTATGTTTTGACTTTTCATGTTATTTTTAACAGAGCACATTTAAAAATCTTTACTGTTTCCTAACTCATCCTTTTTTTATTTTTTCCCTTTTCTGGTTTATGCTGCTTTAGATACTATCTAAGAAACCTTTACTCGAGTCTGAGTGAACTCTGGGAGTTGGTGATGGACAGGGAGGCCTGACGTGCTGCGATTCATGGGGTCGCAAAGAGTCAGACACGACTGAGCGACTGAACTGAACTGAGGGCTGTAAAAATTTTCTTCCCTGTTTTTTCCTAGATGTTCATAGTTTCAATGTTTACATTTTGGCTTATAATCCATTTTGCATATTTGGCTTACATTTTACTTTCTTAGGGAAGGCTTTTCCACCTTCTAGGCTGGGTGAAATTTCTCTTTATAACTCTGATTAACTGAATATATTAATATAACTAGATTACAGGGTACCTCAAAATTCAGTGGTGTAAAATAATCATTTATTAGGCCATGAACTCTGTGGGCTGGCAATTCCTACAGGGCAGGGTGAGAACGGACTATTTGTTTCATAATGAATTAGAACTTCAGCTGGACACTTGAGGCTGAGAAGCATCTGAAGTTCACTCCCACATATTTATATGGGAATAGGCTGTTTGCTAGCTGAGACCTTAGCTGGGGCTGTCAATCACAAGCCTGACATGGACTCTCCACGTATTGTGGACTTTCTCATCACACAGAGACAGGGTTTCAAAGAGGGAGCATCCCAAGAGAGAAAGCCAGGATGAAGCTGTATACTTCTTATGATCTAGCCTCATTCACACAGTGTCAGTTCCATTGTCCTCTATTAGTTAGATCAGTCATAAGCTCACCCGTGTTCGAGGAGGAGAGGAAACAAGATTCTACCCCTTGATGGTAAGTGGTAAGATTCCAGGAGAGCATATGGGACTAAGAATGCTGCTGCAGACATTTTTGGAAAACACAATCTGCCACACATGGTCAAATCCTTCACTTATTTTTTGAATGATTTCTATCATGAGGCAAATTAAGTAATGTTTATTTAATTTTGGACTCTCCTACCAGACCAGTCATTCCAAATGTTGCCTGTATATTGGAATCACCCAAGGAACTTTTGAGTAGGAACTCACAGAGATTCTGAGAGGGCTCCACTGTTGAACAGCTCCCTTTTGTCCGAAGATGATTAATTAGGATTTATATTAATGACTGTGTCCTATCTCTGACATATTTGGATTTTCACTGGTTGGGATATGGCCTGGGCATTGTAATTTTAAAAAGCTTTCCAAGGAAGTGCAAAGTACAGCTAAGATTGAGAACCATTTTACACACAGTTGCACCCCCAATGCCTAACTTAATGCCTGCTCCATTACAAGTAGTCAACAATCTATGTTCAATAAATGGATGAATGAAATGGAACCATGTACATTCACATTTCTCTACTTAAATACAAGACAAAATATTACAATGTAAGAAAAAAACTAGCAAAGGAGAAAATAAGCTAAATAAAAATATAAAACATTCTGTCAACATTTCTATACTGAAAATTCTGATTTGATTTCAAGATGTAAATATTTTTAGCCTTGGAGTGTGAGTGTTTACTGTGTGAAAGTAATAAAAGCCGTAAGGATTAAATAGTCATTTAAAAAAAATTTNCTTTCCAAGGAAGTGCAAAGTACAGCTAAGATTGAGAACCATTTTACACACAGTTGCACCCCCAATGCCTAACTTAATGCCTGCTCCATTACAAGTAGTCAACAATCTATGTTCAATAAATGGATGAATGAAATGGAACCATGTACATTCACATTTCTCTACTTAAATACAAGACAAAATATTACAATGTAAGAAAAAAACTAGCAAAGGAGAAAAATTCACGGGGTAAAAAGCTAAATAAAAATATAAAACATTCTGTCAACATTTCTATACTGAAAATTCTGATTTGATTTCAAGATGTAAATATTTTTAGCCTTGGAGTGTGAGTGTTTACTGTGTGAAAGTAATAAAAGCCGTAAGGATTAAATAAAAATAGTCATTTAAAAAAATTAATTTTAATCTTTAAAATTTAAATGTAACATATGTCCACATGCATGGTTAGATTTTTTTTTTCCCCTTAAAAAATAATCCTCAGAAAAGAGTGAGTTGTTCTATAATGAGGCCTTCACAAGCGTTCATAAGTGCTTATTCAATAACTTTATTTTGAACAAAGTATAATTTGGGAACTATACATTAGATTGAAATAACCAATAAATGGTAGCTTTTATATTTCATTAAACTTTACTAGATTTCCTGTGAAATGACATCAGAATAGGCATTTGATATTTCTATAAAAAAGCCTTTAGAAAATGACATACATGCTGTGGCGTTAAGATGGAGAACTGAGCACATTCATCTGATTCTGTCTTTCTGAGTTCTGCTAAAATTATGGTGAAGAGGAAAGAAAGTTAAAACAACATATTGGAAACTAAAAAGCACTCAGGAGAGCAGCAATTGACTCAAGTGGGCCAAGAAACCTGAGGTGTAGAAAAACTTATTCCAAGTTTATAGGTACAGAGACCTCAGACTGTTCACAAACTGGCAGCACAAGGCAGGAGATTGGAAAACACCTCCAAGGAGAGGTGGAGAGTCTGATCAACTCAACAGGAATGACTTTAAGATCCTGAAATCAGACGTTCTCCAGCAAAAGCCCACCTTTCCCATTATACAGTGAATCTTGAAGTCAATGCAAGACTCTCCCACGAAGTAAGAGATTCCGATCAGCTATTAGTACCCAACTTGTAATCATGAGCAGACAACCAAGAATTACTGCACACTAATGCTTAACATGGAAGACAAAGACAAATATCACAAGGAGAAAAACAAAGACAACACAAAGAGGAAAAAGTATGAATAAAACTATAGTCACTAATACAGTCAATGGATTAAGATACTACATTAAGAAATAAGAATAAGATGCCCAAAAGAGAGGACATTCAGAGGAAAGATGGTCTTAGAGAGAGAAAAGGAAAACTGCCTTCAAAATAGCCACAACAACAACAACAACAACAAAAAATAGCAAACGGGGAGGAAAAGATCCAGAATCATATAGAATCAGCTCAAAGGTCTGTTTTACAAGAGAGGTGACATACAGAACATAGAAGGGAGGAATTCATTAAAAAAGCAATTCAAAAACACTTCTCTGAACTGAAAGACATGGACTGCCCACAGAGTATCTAAGTTAATACAAGAAAAGAACCTACAAAAAGTCCTCGTGTGTCCCCTTGCTCTTGAACCTCCCTCCCACCTCCCTCTCCACCCCACCCCACAAGGTTGTTAGACAGCCATGGTTTGAGTACCCTGAGTCATACAGCAAATTCTCATTGGCTTCTCATGTTGATGTTTGGCAGAAACCAACACAATTCTGTAAAGCAATCTTCCTTCAATTAAAAAATAAATTTAGAAGGTGGCAAAAAAAAAAAAAGGTCACTGTGAAATTTTAGATTAATTACACAGGAAAGATTCAAAAGACTTCTAAAGAAGAAAAAAACAGGTGACATGCAAGTGATAAGGAGCAAGAACAGCTTTGGACTTCTCAAGGGCAATACACAACACTAAGAACAAGATAAAGTAGCGTAACGTCTTCAAAATTCTGGAAGAACATTTTCCAACTTAGAATTCTATACCCAGCCCACATTTCAACCAAGTGTGAAAACGGAGTGAGGGTCAAGTACGTATGAAAACGGAGTGAGCATTGTAGACGTGCAGGGCCTGAAGGACACCACCTCCCATGTGGTCTTCCTGAAGAAGCCACTGAAGAGTTAGCTCTGCCAAGAAGAGACCATGATCCAAGAAAGAAGACATGACACAAAGGAAACAAAACCCAACATGGAAAAAGGGAAAAAACCCANACTAAGAACAAGATAAAGTAGCGTAACGTCTTCAAAATTCTGGAAGAACATTTTCCAACTTAGAATTCTATACCCAGCCCACATTTCAACCAAGTGTGAAAACGGAGTGAGGGTCAAGTACGTATGAAAACGGAGTGAGCATTGTAGACGTGCAGGGCCTGAAGGACACCACCTCCCATGTGGTCTTCCTGAAGAAGCCACTGAAGAGTTAGCTCTGCCAAGAGACTGTGATCCAAGAAAGAAGACATGACACAAAGGAAACAAAACCCAACACGGAAAAAGGGAAAAAACCCAGAAAGAGTGAAAGGCAGCTTTATAACCGCCTGATGTCAGTCAGCTTGGGGCAGCGCAGGACAGTGTGACCCAAGAGACAGACATGTTGAAGATTACCATGAATTTCTTTTTAACGGAAGAACTGAATGCTTGGTTGAGCTTAGCCTAGATTTTCATATGAACTCTGCTTGTCTTGACAGTGGGCTGATAATAGTTCTGCTTCCTCTCTATGCTCTGCTGGGTGGAACCAATTGAGAATAATCATTTTACCTCAGAGAAGTACTCAGTTTTAAACTACTTCTGCAAACTGGAAGTAGAAAATAGTGAGTTTTCTAGTAGAAAATAAAGAAAACCCCACTCTCATGCCACATTTCTGCAAACTACTCATCACTAGTCTGCTCTACTACTCTGCCAGATTCTGCAACTCTGAGAAACTGTGTTCCAGACCTTGCTCAAGACTTTGCATTTTGACTTTCTCACAAGAGGTTCTTAAAAACTCCTAGAGAAGCTGAAGCCAGATTATAACCCAGGAAGTTAAAAAAGAAGGAAGAAAAAATTTCTCTTTCTAAACAGTGTTATTTTAACTAAAATGATTTTCACATTGTCAACTATTTTTTTCCTCATTACTATAGAAAAATGGAAAATGTAAACTCCTCAAAGTTAGAATCAGCTCTATATAGTTTTTATATGATACCAAATTCCTAGCACAGTGATGAACTCAAAAATTTCATGATTGGTTTTACAAAATGAAAGATGCTAAGATTTTACTTTAACAATTATAAAAATAATAACTACCATTTAAACTGTGGCTGCTACTGTCTGACACACATTTTTGACTCTTGCCAGTAAAATCAGGTGATGAGTGGAGCTCTTTCTGGTACCTAGAAGACTGACATATACACTTATTAATTTTAAGTGCCCAACTTAAGAGTATCAAGGAGATATTTACAAGACTTGAATTAAGCTTCCATTAACATCTTTTTTCAAAAGCTTAAGAGCAATCTAAATCCCAGCTTGCCTAAGGCAAGAAATATTTTGGCAATAAAGATGAATCCAGAGAGATAAAAGGAAGCAAACACTAAATAATAGTTGAGTCCTGAGGAGAACAAAAGTCATAAAGGATGAAATAGCTCTGAACTGAAACTGTTAGAAATGAGTCTGTATGAACAAAAATCATAACAATTTCGTAAGAAAGCTAAGAATTCCACTTAAGTATGTTAATGAATCACTTTGGTCTTCTTGTGTGTTTTAACCATTTAAACAGATGAACAGAAGGAAAGAATTAAAGGTTTTAAAAATCAACCATGTAAAATAAGAACTCAGGAACAGAAAATAAAATTTATATATGATATAAATATCTTAGAAATAATATTAAGTATTTTGACATGTTGCAATAAGTCATCTTAAGAATACCTTAATTAAGGATAAAACAGTTTAGCATTTTATTTTTTCATTGAAACTGAGGTTTAAGATTGGTGGAAGCTTTTTTGGCATCCCGGCAGTTGCAAAGTCACAGAAATGGAATTTCCCATTACCAAATGTTTTAAGAAGATACCAACTTGAGAAGTTCTGAGAGTCCAAGAAAGCGACAGGGAAGATGGCGGGTGGGAAAGTAGGACCCATAAAGTTTCCTCTACTCAACATCTATCAAAATTAGGGAGTAATCTGTGGTTCAAGGTCATCTTACTTGGCCTCTCTGAAGCATCATAAATAAACTGCTTGCTTCTTTTGGAAAAATGCTGTTTCTCTTGGTTTCTTAAATACCAGTTACCCCTCCCTGTCCTACCTGATTTTCCTCCAACTCTGTGAACACTGCAGCTGCTGTTTCTCTACTGAAATCTTACTGCAATTTACTCAATCAGTTCCCTGGTGTTAGAAATTTAGGTTGGTTCTAAAATTTTAAACTATTTAAAACAAAATGAAAAAAGAGAACAACAATACATAAAACATCATGAGAAGTATCCTTCCTTTAGGGCTACATCCTGCCCATATCAATAATTTATTATATAAGATAAATCCCAGAAATGTAATTATCATGTAAAATTATGCATAGCTTTAGGATGTCCTCTAGGAAGACTTATATTTCTAACAATAGACATACCACTTAAAGGCTGTCAACCTGACAGGTGAAAATTAAAATAGTTTTTCTTCCTTTTCTTTAACTGTATTTATTTATTGGTGGTGCTGGGTCTTCGTGGCTGTGCAGGCTTTCCTCTAATGGCAGAGCGGGGCCGCTCTCCAGTGGCAGTATACGAACCTCTTGCTGGGGTGGCCTCTCCTGTTGCGGAGCACAGGCTCCAGGGCACGCTGCCTTCAGCAGCTGCAGCACGTGGCCTCAGCAGTGGTGGCTCCCGGGCTAGGAAGCACGTGGCCTCAGCAGTGGTGGCTCCCGGGCTATGGAGCACAGGCTCAGCAGCTGTGGTGCACGGGTTCAGCCGCTCTGTGGCGTATGGGAAACCCTCCAGACCAGGGCCTGAACCCGTGTCTGCTGCAATGGCAGGCGGATTCTTTACCACTGAGCCACCAGGGAAGCCCAACAGGTGAAAAATAGTGTCTTAATTTTCTTTTCTGTGGTACTTGTGATAGTAAATTGTTTCCAAATTTACTGGTCATTTATATTTCTTCTGTGGATTACATTGTTCATATCACTTGCTGAATTTTCTATTTTGGGGTGTTTCTTGTTACTTATTTTTAAGGGTACTTAATGTACTGCTGTTTATTATTATCTTCTTTGTCTGTGTGAATTCTAGATGGCCCCATGACCTTTGCCCCTGGTGTAGCCTCTGTGTTTCCTTGTTACATGGTAAAAAAGATTTTGTACATGCAATTAGGGTTACTATTGAGTTGACCTTAAGACAGGAAAACTATTTACATGAGCCTAATCTTATCACTCGAGCTCTATAAAGGTAAAGCTTCTTCCTGGCTGGTGACAAAAGAGAAAGCCAGAGATATTCTAGCACAAGAAAAACTTGACCAACTCTTGCTGACTTTAAAGATGGAAGGGTCGTGCGCAAGAGCTAAAGAATAGTATCTATGGGCCAAGAACAACCTTTGGCTGACAACCAGCAAGGAAACAGGGACCTTGTCTCACAATCACAAGAAACCAAACTCTGCCAACAACAATGATACTGAAAGCTGAGTCTTTCCCAGAGCCTCCAGATAAAAGGCCAGTCAAGTCAATATTTTGATTTTGACCTTGTTTGACCCTAAACAGCAAACCCAGCTGAGCACTCCAAATCTCTAAATAATGAAGAGGTGTGTTTTAAGCCACAAGTTTGTGATAATTTGTAATACAGCAAAGGAAACTAATCATAATATGCTAAAATTTTTTTTTTCATTCTTCTACTATAGTCGTGTGATTTTGGGGGTCTCATACACATACATCTTTTCAAAGTTATAAGATTATGCAAATAATATTTCTTTTGCCAATTTTCAAGTTTTCACATTTTTAATATTAAAAATAATTTTTTGTTTCCAACAAAAGGAAGTTATATGTAGAGATGGGAGTTCAGACTCTTAAAAATTAAATGAAACAGTTGTTAGGAAATAGCAATGATTCAACTTCACTTAAATAATCAACAAAGGAGAAAAAACAAGTAACAACAGTAGAACTCCAGGAACAGATAATAATTCCAAACTGAAAAGTCAGTTTTAGATTTATTAAAGTACTTACTTTATCATTAAGCCTAGAGAAGTCAGTGTATCTTCTAAAAACTACCCAGCTTTCTTCTGGGGTCTTCTTTACTAATATTTTATATACCTATGGAGAGAGTGAGAGAGAGTTAATTTGAGGCAAAATGCTTTTCTGAAGCACACTAATAATAAATAAACTCATCAGCCTTTAAAATATATTTTATGCTGCTGCTGGGGCTGCTGCTAAGTCGCTTCAGTCATGTCCAACTTTGTGAGACTCCATAAATAGCAGCCCACCAGGCTCCCCTGTCCCGTCCCTGTCTTGCCTGGGATTCTCCAGGCAAGAGTACTGGAGTGGGTTGCCATTGCCTTCTCTGATATTTTATGCTAATATATTCTAAAATTAATATGAAAAATAGCCACTATTGTCTTACACAGTCAATTTAATTTTTCAACTCAATAACTGCCAAGCAAAGTTTTCTAATAAATTAGATGTTTTAATCTTCAAGGATGAAATACAAAGTAGAAAATATCCATATTAGATGAAAGTTTACATTTCTATAATTAAGTATAATTTTCTAGGCTACTGAATAGAAAAATTTGGTTGAAGCAAGTCAATATTTTAAAAGGTACTTAAGAAAAAGCTAGATTCTATATTTCCTAAGGATAATTTTAGAATTTATTGTGAGGAAATACTGTTTACAACAGAATCTCAGAGAAACATCTGGTAGTTTCTGGTACAGTGTTTTGAGCTAAGCTAAATACACAACACACAAAATGTACTCGATAACTATCTACTGATCTACTGAATGAGTGAAACTCTCTTAAAAAGAGTAACTTTTTTCCTTCAAGTTAAGGTGTGGAATAACTTTCAATTGTAGTTCTAGAGCTGCATTCTAGCTGCAAACAGCTATAGAATACTTGAAATGTGACTTTGACACATGCTGTGAGTGTAATATAGACCAGATTTCAAAGACTTAGTATGAAAAAATTGTAAAAATACTTCATTAAAAAGATTATATATTGGTTACATGTTGAAATGATATTTTAAATATATTAAACAAAATACATTACTAAATAATTTCATCAGTTTCTTTTCACTTTTTTAACACTAAAAATTAGGAAATTTAAAATTACAAGTATGACTCATAACTCTAGTGGATGATCAAGAGACAGACGATTTATTAGTTTGGGATTGTTGATCATCCTTACCATTTGATTCTTCTCCCTTACAGACTTCTTTTTCAGCTTTGAAGGGAGAGAATCAGCAAAGGTTAGATTGGATTCTTTAGTTTTCAAGTAAAAAGTAAATAATTTATCTTTGCAACATATAAAGGTGAGGATGAAGATTATTTGGATACCCTGTAAAGTCTCCAGAAAGTCCTCATGTAAAATAGTCATGCAGGGGATAAAAAGTAAATACTCTTTTTAGAAGTTACTAATTCAAAAAGGGGTAAACTGACTTTAATACTTTTGACTATAACTGATGCATGATAAAAGTCAACTTCACATGATAATTACTTCAACTATGCACAATACATATTTATTTTTTCTGTTTTTAAAAAATGAGCCCTTTTCTAACTGCTACACTTCACAGTGGTCTCTGAACACTCCTTTTTTTCTCTAGGAAAAATACAGGATAAATTTTTGGTTTATTTTTTCTAGAAAGCTCTCCTGTCTACTTGTTTAAGTAGTACTTTCAATGAAAACTATGTACAGTACTGATTATTGCTTCCTCTAAATTCTAATAGCAGTTACTGTCTCTACTCTTTATTTGAAACAGTGTATACTGCACTTTGTACTTTTGTTTTATGTAGTCTGTGCTTTAAGTAAACAAATGTAGACACATACACTGATCATAAAATACATACAGAAAAGCACAAAACCTTCAGTATACCACTTAATGGATTTTCACAGAGTAAACATACCATGTACCGAGTAACAAGAGGAAGAAACAAAACATTTCCAAAGTCCACCCCATGACTCTTTCTGNCTCCTGTCTACTTGTTTAAGTAGTACTTTCAATGAAAACTATGTACAGTACTGATTATTGCTTCCTCTAAATTCTAATAGCAGTTACTGTCTCTACTCTTTATTTGAAACAGTGTATACTGCATTTTGTACTTTTGTTTTATGTAGTCTGTGCTTTAAGTAAACAAATGTAGACACATACACTGATCATAAAATACATACAGAAAAGCACAAAAACTTCAGTATACCACTTCATGGATTTTCACAGAGTAAACATACCATGTACCGAGTAACAAGAGGAAGAAACAAAACATTGCCAAAGTCCACCCCATGACTCTTTCTGGAACCTGCTCACCACCCCTCCCATTTACTTTTTGTTTTTAATCATTTTTCAAAGACGTGACACTCTCTATGTACAAGACCTCGCCAGTTTTTCCTAAACTTTCTTCAGTTAAGAGATCAACTCAAAGAAATATACCAAGGTGAAATTATTTGACAAATCTAAGACTCTCAAGCTTGTAACTCTAGCTTAGACCTCTCCCCTAAACTGAACACTGAAAAAAAAAATATATATATATATATAAAATACATATTCATGTGTACACCCTCATATATACTTATACGTAACTAACATCTCCACTTGATGTCTAACAAACGTTTCAAACCTAGCATGTGCAAAAACAAATTCTGGTCTTTCCCTCAAAATCTGCCATTTCATTCAATGGCAACTCTACTCTTCACATTGTTTAGGTGAGAAGCATTGGGATCATCTTTGCTTTCTCCATCTCCCCCATCCAAAGGCTCTCTCTTCAAGACATCTCCAGAATCTGGGAATTTCTCAGGCCCCCTTCCCCCACCTGGTGCACACCACCAGGTCTCCCATGGATTACTGCAAGAACCTAATGGCCTCCTGCCTTCTTTTTTCTCCCACAAAATCTAGTCTCAATTCAGCAGCCAGAATGAGCCTTTAAAAAGCTTAAGTCAGATCATCTGATTTTCCCTTTTAAAATCTTTTTGAGATTCCCAGCTCACAATGGAGGAAACTCTAAAGGCCTTATAAAGGAGTCTGTGCTCTATTTGAACTGAGGGTCACACTCCCTTGCTTTTACCTCAGTTCCTACATCTCTCCCCACTGATTATTCTGCTGTCAGTCCTAAGGGTCTCGGCAGTTACACCACCTGTCTGGGAAGCTCCCTTCCCCCCCACTCAGTGTCCTGGCTATTGCCGTGGCTCATTTTCTCTGCAGTTCAGTGGCTCAGTAGCGTCCGACTCTGTGGCCCCATGGACTGCAGCATGCCAGGCCTCCCTGCCTGTCCCTGTCACTTTCTCTCAGTGCTACATCCTTCCTGTGAGGCCATGACTGGCATTGCCACTTAAACTGCAACTCTGGTTTCAAGAAACTATTTCTTTCCTCCTTTTGATTCTTCTCTATAGCACTTATCACCATGTGACAAACTAACATTAAGAATAAAATTGCTTATCTATCTTTCATACGTTTAGTTGAGCTTTTGTACCACTATTACCTGGAAGAGGGCTTGGCACATAACAGGTACTCCCAAAACACTTAAGTTAATAAATAAGTGAATATGATTGATTTTATATGTGTCATTTATTTCTTCCTCTGTATTGTCTTGAAAGATTTTATATACAAACTTTTCACACACATTACTTCAGTGAATGCTTATTCTTGCATAGAGAAGATAGGTTGCCGTACAGAAATGAGTTACCAATTTATTATAATTTCCAAAAATCACTCACAAAAAGGTCAGATCCATGCAGATTTGCCATCCATATCATGTCTTACAATATTTTAACTCTAAAAACTGCCTCTTTATAATGTCAATATTCTTTTTCCTAGAAGATCCTTCCATACTGTTATTAACTATACAACACGAAATGTTGAAGTAAATATGAAATCACTACTTCCAGAAAATCCAAGAGAAAGAACAGTTTCAAAGAACAAGCTTATAAGTGGATTTAACAAGGTCATTGGATATATAAATATGTAATATATAATGAGGACAAAACAGATTAAACTAGCAATGAACAAACGGAAAACATTAAAAGATGTAGAGAATATCAAACAATATCCATACCTAGTAATAAATCTTAGCAAAAGAGGTTAAGACTTCTGCCCTGAAAACTATTATTTAAAATATTAAATATTATTTAGTAACTTATTAAAACACTATTTAAAATTAATTAAATATTATTTAAAATTAAATAAAATATTATTTAAATAAGTTAAAGACTTAAGGACATGGTTTAGGTTCGTAGATTCAAAGACTCAGTACTATAAATATGTCAGTTCTCCCTAGATAGATTTAATACAATCTCAATGCAAAGGGCCAAGACAACCCTGAAGAGGAACAGCAAAGCTATAGTACTTAGCTACCAGATGTCAATACTACCATCAGGCCTTAGTAATTAAGACAGGGTGAAACCAGTAAAGAAGGGAGAAATGGAGCACAGAATCAGACCCATACATTCATGCTCACCTGATTGTGACATATGCAACAACGCAAATGCAAAGGAGATAGAGTTGTTTTTTCAATAAAAACCTGATTTTAGGGAGAAAAAAATGTGTCTTGACTCTTACTTCATACCATGGACAAAAATCAATTCCAGACAGTTTATAGCTCTAACTATGAAAGGTCTAACAATAAAGCTCTTAGAAGAAAACATAGGACAACATACTTGTAATCTAGGAGGAGACAGATTTTAAAAAGGGCTAACTATATGCAGGTCAGGAAGCAACAGTTAGAACTGGACATGGAACAACAGACTGGTTCCAAATACGAAAAGGAATACGTCAAGGCTGTATATTGTCACCCTGCTTATTTAACTTCTGTGCAGAGTACATCATGAGAAACGCTGGGCTAGAAGTACAAGCTGGAATCAAGACTGCTGGGAGAAATATCAATAACCTCAGATATGCAGATGACACCACCCTTATGGCAGAAAGTGAAGAGGAACTAAAGAGCCTCTTGATGAAAGTGAAAGTGGAGAGTGAAAAAGTTGGCTTAAAGCTCAACATTCAGAAAACGAAGATCATGGCATCTGGTCCCATCACTTCATGGGAAATAGAAGGGGAAACAGTGTCAGACTTTATTTTTTGGGGCTCCAGAATCACTGCAGATGGTGACTGCAGCCATGAAATTAAAAGACGCTTATTCCTTGGAAGAAAAGTTATGACTAACCTAGATAGCATATTCAAAAGCAGAGACATTGCTTTGCTAACTAAGGTCCATCTAGTCAAGGCTATGGTCTTTCCAGTGGTCATGTATGGATGTGAGAGTTGGACTGTGAAGAAAGCTGAGCACCGAAGAATTGATGCTGCAAGGAGATCCAACCAGTCCATTCTGAAGGAGATCAGCCCTGGGATTTCTTTGGAAGGAATGATGCTAAAGCTGAAACTCCGGTACTTTGGCCACCTCATGCGAAGAGTTGACTCATTGGAAAAGACTCTGATGCTGGGAGGGATTAGGGGCAGGAGAAGGGGATGACAGAGGATGAGATGGCTGGATGGCATCACTAACTCGATGGACATGGGTCTGAGTAACTCCAGGAGTTGGTGATGGACAGGGAGGCCTGGCGTGCTGTGATTCATGGGGTCGCAAAGAGTTGGACAAAACTGAGTGACTGAACTGAACTGTAAAAAAAAAAATTAATGTGCTGGACTATATTAAAACTTGAGTGAGAGATGACAGTCACAACACAAGTTCTGAAAAAGGACCTATGTTCAAAATGCACAGGAAACTATAAATCAAAGTAGAAAAGACTTCCCAAAAGAAAAATGAACAAAAGTCTTGAACAGACATTTCAGAAGAGAATACTCAAATGGCCAAAAATAAGAAAAGTCTTAAAGGCAAATTAAAACCACAATGTATCATTCTACTCACTAGAAAAGCTAAAATGAAAAAAAAAATACTACATGTTGGGAAGGTGTAGAATAACTAGAATTCTGAAGGTGGGAGGAGAAGGGGACTGAGATGGTTGAATGGCATCACAGACTCAACGGACATCAGTCTGAGTTAGCTTCAGGAGTTGGTTATGGAGGGAAGTTTGGCGTGCTGCGGTCCATAGGGTCACAGAGTTGGACATGACTGAGTTACTAAACTGAACTGGGAAGGTATGAAATAACTATAATTCTCATACACTGCTTAAAGAAATATAACTTAGTACGGCCACTCTGGTACATTGTTCACCAGTATCTTCTAAAGCTGGGCAGATGATCTAGAAACTTTATTCTTAGGACTTTATATCAAACAGAAGTGAGTACATGTGTTTACTGAGGGACAAATACTAACAGGTTTGCAGCAATATCTGTAAAAGTCCCAAACTGGAAATGATTAAAAGGCCATTCAGCAGTAGAATGGATAAGCTGCAGTATATTCACATAAACGAGTAACATCAGTAATGAAAGTGAGCTGCCTACAATTACACGCAAGATCAAGAATGAATCTTACAAACGTATGCTGAAGAGACCATACCCAAGAGTAATTCCACTAACATGAAGTACAGAAACAGGCAAAATTAACCTAGGCCATCAGGAGAGTGGGTATTGACTGACAGAGCATGAGGGGAGGCTTTCAGGATGCTGTAATGGTCTGTTGTTGATTTGTGTGCTGGTTTCACAGCTCTGTCTGGTTTGCAAAAATTCATTCAAGTAAAGCAAAAGTACACCAACAGCATGACACCTTAAGGGGTATAAACCAATTGAGTCTTGTGTTCAAGAAATTACAAGTACAGGCTAACATCACTCAACACAAGTTTAGAGCACAGGTTAATAAATCTTTCATCTAACGATGGATAGCAGAAGTCAATACTCACAGTAAATTTAGCTCTTTCTTCCATCACCTCATAACCCAGGATAATAGGTGTAGAAGGTCTGTCTTCCAAAGTCACTGTTTCAGGACTTTGTTCTTCACTTTCTCTTGGTCTAGCAGAATATTCAATGGAAGAATCTGCACCTGTAAATTTAGTCCTAATGAGGGGACTGCTACAGACAGATGAAGTGCTTTCCATTTGGTCAGATACACTGGTCTGTTTAAAATTACCCATATTTGAGTCTTCTAATTGGCCTTTGGAAGAATTTGAGCTTGTTGAGATACTCCCAAAAGAAGAACTTCTTTGGCTTCTGGTGGTTGCAAAACTGGAAGCAGAGTTCCCTAGGGGCATAGGAACTGGAACGTAAGGAGTTGCCATCTTCTTTTGGCTTTTGTAACAAACTTGCACACTTCTGAGTCCGAACAATTAGAGAACAAGTAATAAGCAATGCATTATTTTCTTCTTAGCAATTCACTCTCTAAAAATGGGAGGAACACATGAAAGATTAGTCTTTGATCAGGAGCATTATCCAAAAGAAAACAAAATACTCATATCCATCTCTTTTAATTTTGTGACACTGTATTATTTTGTTTAGAAAGAAAACACACCCCAAACTTCTTTCTTTAATCCAAAAATATCATCTCTAAGAACTCCTGTTTGCAAGATGAGGAGAGCATAAGTATTCTACACCCTTCTTCTCGATCCTGATATTACATGTTATCCTTTTTCCCTCACTTACTTTCTTTGTGATGGATTGCTGTAAGGGTCATTGTAACCTGACGTCATGGACATAAAGGAGTTGAAAAGCGGAAAAGTGATAAAGATGGTCCTGAAACTTTATTCTCTTTATTATGATCCTGACACTACTAAATATCGTACAGGCAGTGGAGGGTAAAGGGAAGGAAAGAAAGGGAGAAAAATTATATTTCCTTCCGATTTAACTAGGGAAACTAAAAAATTACCCAGAGTAATGACAGTCAACCAGAAGCTTTGACAGCTTGTAAGGTAAACAATCAACAGCTATTAAAGTAACTGTATTAAAACCAGGATCAAACAGATTTTGGGGGGGGGGGAAACTTGGTCAAATTAATAAAATAAACTGCAATGAACGTTAAACATATCGAACAAGATTAAATGATTAAAAGTTTAAACATTCTTCTAGTTTCCAAACCATCCCTAATTCCGCTACACCATAAACTGCAGGTACTGAACAAATGTTCAAAACCCATACTCCATAAGCTCTGCTGTCAAAAGGAGTTCACCTTGTCTCATAATTTCACAATGATACAGGAAAAAAGGTTTCCCACTAGGCTGTTAATAAAGACTACGAAACGGCAGTAAAGGACAGATCGGGGAAATGGCACACAACAACCGGTCTACCTGTCCAACCACGTCCACGCAACTCTACTGGTGAGAAAGGTAAGGAGACAAGCCGCTCAGAATCAGAGACGCGGAGACAGCATTTCTAACCCAGCACGCGGCTCTGGCACCCGTCCCCACCATCAGGGACTCGGGAACCCGAGCTGCTGATTCACCGCTCCTCGGTTCCGCCGACGGCTTCCCCCCAAAGAAGTAAATAAAAGCCTGAACTCAGCCTCCGGACGGCCGGCCGGCGGGGTCGCCCCTCCCTTGGCCACTCGACCACCTGAGGCCTCAGGGCCGGCGAGCACCGCACCCGGAGAGCCTCTGCGCTCGCGAGCCCCTCAGCGCTGCCCGGCGGGGAGACAGCCAGCGAGGCTCGCGCCGCGGCCCCGGCCTGCTCGGAGAAGAACCTCTCGGTCCTCTGGAGGACCACGGGCGGGTGGGCGGCCCGGGCCCGAGCAGCTCGGCGAGCGAGACCGGTCGCGGCGCGCGCGGCGCAGAGCCGGGACGGCCCAGGGCGGTCTGGCCGGGTCTGCGCAGGCCCGGGCTCCTCGGCTCGGGGGACGGCGAGCCCCGCTCCCGGGGGCCCCGAGACGTCCCCGCCTCCGCCCCGGCGCAGCCGG
>SJYB01003217.1:201147-212431 GCA_006408585.1 Antidorcas marsupialis
TACTCCTTTTCCTATTTGGAACCAGTCTGTTGTTCCATGTCCAGTTCTAACTGTTGCTTCCTGACCTGCATACAGATGTCTCAAGAGGCAGGTTAGGTGGTCTGGTATTCCCATCTCTCTATATGCATCCTAATTCACCTGTTCAGATTCTTTTATTATCACTCATTGTTTAAGAGATAAAATGCAAAACTCTTTTGCTTGACAACTGGCACTGAACAAAGACTCTGTGATCTGGCTGCTGCCTGCCTCTCTAGCGTCTTCATTCCTGATTTTCTTTCTCTCTCTTTTTAGTCCATATATTGGATGAGCACTTGTTGTAAATGTGACATGTCTCCCCTCCTTGGTCTGTGCTGCTGCTTCTCTCTCTTTGAAAGATCCTGTTCATAAAGCTCATGTTTTAGGTCCTTCGTGTGTTTTTTCCTAAGTTTCCCACGCTTGGTTGGTGTTTCCTCCTCCATGCTTCCATGTGTCCCTTGTGTAAATTTCGGCCTTGATCACACTGAGCTGAAATTGTCTTCATATTTGTCTCCCACTTCGTTCAGTCAGCCCACATTTCTAGAGCACTTTGTGTGTGTGAAGCACAATGCCGAGTGCTAGCTCTTTACAAATAAACGCTTAATATTTACCTGCTTGGTTGAGCAGTTAAATAGAGATAGGCACTTGAATAAATAAATATGAGCGTGTTCTGGATGGCAGGATGGGTCTCTCAACAGGGTGCCTGGTCAGCATAAGGACGAAAGCGGTACTGTTGCTTGGAGTTGGGGCTTATGTGCAGGTCATTGATAGCGACAGTCAAGTTACATGTGCTATCCCAGTTATTCTTTACCGATAGATATTTAATGAACACTTACGGTTACCGTGCTCTGGACCAAGAGATACAGTGGTAATCAAATCAGAATTAGTTATTGCCCTCATGGCGTTTACAGTCGAGTTCAAAGGTGGCAGACCAAACAGGCTATTACAATACAGCGTAGCAAGCACTGTAGCTGGGGAGAGAATTCATACAGAGGAGATGGGCCAACCCAGGCTGCAGGTGGGCCATCAGTGAGGACTTCCTGGCGGAAACAGCACCTATAAGTAAGGTCAGACCTGAAGGATTATGAAAAGTCAGGCAGGAGAAGGGGGTGGGGATTGGAAGGGAGGGAGGAAGACATTCTAAGCAGGACAGTACTTTCTAAGGTCGGGTAGTGAAGAACAGCGTGGTAGAGTCAAGTGTCTTAGGGGCAAGGGATTGTGAGTATATGAATTTGTACAATTTTCTGTGCACCCTAGACCTTAGAGGAGTCAATCTTGCTGCTTAGGTCTTTCATGCAATATGGAAATAGCCTGATTTTTCAAAAATAATCACAGCAACAAAGAGGGTAGTTGTGACTGCTGTTCGCAGGAAGCTTCACGTGTGCGTCCTCTCTGAGGATGCGAGAGAATTCTAGGGGGCTGAGCTGCTGGCTTGTCTGGCTGTCCTAGGCCATCCTAGGATGGATTACCTTAGCTAGTGGGCTTGAGTGGAAGAAGGGGGACCAAGAGTGCTACGTGGTGGGGGTGGGGTGGAATGGAGGGGGAGCTACCTGACTGTAAGGGAGCCACATGGGGGAAAAGATCTTTGCCAGCTTCAGAGGCCACAGAAAACCTTCAGGGGAAAGAAAGCTGCATAAAGGTGATGCCTAGGTAGCATTCTGAAATTCTGTGTGANACCAAGAGTGCTACGTGGTGGGGGTGGGGTGGAATGGAGGGGGAGCTACCTGACTGTAAGGGAGCCACATGGGGGAAAAGATCTTTGCCAGCTTCAGAGGCCACAGAAAACCTTCAGGGGAAAGAAAGCTGCATAAAGGTGATGCCTAGGTAGCATTCTGAAATTCTGTGTGAAAGTCCTGGATCCTCTCTCTAAGAACGTCACAGTTACAGTCTACCCTCTCTAAGAAGGTCACAGTTAAGCTCTACCCTCTCTAAGAAGGTCACAGTTAAGCTCTACCCTCTCTAAGAAGGTCACAGTTAAGCTCTACCCTCTCTAAGAAGGTCACAGTTAAGCTCTACCCTCTCTAAGAAGGTCACAGTTACGGTCTATGCTGTCCTTCCGACTTCTGGACTCAAGGCTCATGTTTCTGTGTCTGGGATACCACACAGAGACTGGACAGGCAATTGTGTGGATTTCAAAAGGAAATGCAAGAAGAGAACATTCAGAGAACAAGTATCTCAAAGCACAGAGTCAGGGAAGGTTCACGATGAGGCCAAGAAGGTGGAGGACCAGGTCACAGAGGGCTCTGAAAGCAAGGCTGAGAAACAGAGAAGTTCCTCTTGGGAGTGGGCAGTGGGAAGACAGAGAGAAGGTCCCAGGATCACATTTGCATTTCAGACAGGTTCCTCTGTCTCTGGCATCTGGAAGCAATAGAGAGGTAAGACTCAAGGCAGGGAGGTGATTTGCCAGGGTATAGAGCAGTCCTTTGAAGGCAAGGGTTATTATTTACCTTGATTTTCCAGGTGAAGAAGCAGAGCTGAGGGAGGTGTTTGGCACTAAACGGGATTAAGACTCTGGACTATCGGACTCCAAAGTCCACTCCTTTTCTTAGTAGGTCACACTGTCCCTGTGTACTTGCTGTACTCCTCTTGGAAGGAAGAAGCTGTGCCTTCTTATTTATGGGTCCAGTGCCTGTCCTGGTTATCTATTAGTGACTAAACATGCCTGTGTAGTGGCTTAAAGCGATGGCGTTTATTTTGCTCATGCCTCTGCGGAGCGAGCAGGCACGGCCTGAGAAAGACAAGCTGGCTCTGTTCTCCTGAGCAGCACCTCGGGCGGCTCGCAGGTGGGCTGGGGTCACGGTGGGCTCCTGCACGCGCCTGCCAGCTGATGCTCACTGTTGCCTGGAGCCTTAGTGGGGGCTCTTGCCCAGGACACCCCACCCCGGACTTTCCTTGTGTCTTGTTCCTTATTTCCTGACAATATGGCATCTGGCTTCCAAGGGTGAGCATCCTAAGAAAGAGTGGACCATGCTGAAGTTGTATTGCTTTTTTAAACTAACCTTGCATTTCTGCTTGTCGGGAACACCTTATTAAGGCTTGCTCATACCTAAGGTGGAGGAGGCAGTGGCACCCTACTCCAGTACTCTTGCCTGGAGAATCCCATGGATGGAGGAGCCTGGTGGGCTGCAGTCCATGTGGACACGACTGAGCGACTTTACTTTGACTTTTCACTTTCATGCATTGGAGAAGGAAATGGCAACCCACTCCAGTGTTCTTGCCTGGAGAATCCCAGGGACGGGGAGCCTGGTGGGCTGCCGTCTATGGGGTCGCACGGAGTCAGACACGACCGAAGTGACTTAGCAGCAGCAGCAGCATACCTAAAGAAAAGAAAATAAGAATTTTGATGGGAGGAGTGTCAAGGAATTTGCTGATGTGATTTAAATTAACTACAGTACCTAATTTTATAGCTAATACTCAAGTACTTAAACTTAGAAAGTGCTCTTTTATACTTCAGTTGAGTATTTGATTCTCATGATAACCTTGTATTGGTGAGTGGTGGTTTAGTAGCTAAGTCGTGTCTGACTCTTGCAACCCCGTGGGTTGTAGCCTGCCAGGCTCCTCTGTCCATAGGATTCTCCAGGCAGGGATACTGGAGGGGTTTGCCATTTCCTTCTCCCGAGGATCTTTCCAACTCAGGGATCAAATCTGGGTCTCCTGCATTGCTTGCAGATTCTTTACTGTCTGAGCTAATGGGAAGCTTATATAGCTTGTATTACTGGGCCCATTTCATATGTGAGTAAATATAGGTACAATAAGTTAAGTATCTCTAAGACACAGATAGTAAGGGCAGGGAGGCTACTAGTGGAGCCTGGACAGTTTGGCTCCGGGGTCTGTGTTCTGAACCATTCTGTTATGTTGACTGTTGCAGAGTCTGGAATGTAGTCAGAACCAATATATAATTGTTGAATGGATGAATGTTTTGTATTGATAATTTGGGCTTCTCTCAAATGTTAGTTAAGACATTCCTTAAGTAAATTATTTCATATCTGACATTTCACATCCTATACCCAACATTGAATTGGAACTATACTCTTGGAAATATACAAGTGAAAAAAAGTTAACTCATGGATTTTCAAGTCAGTTGCCCTCTCTCCTCCACCATGAACACACCAAAATCATTGAAAGAGTATGTAATTGTACATATTTTTCTCCTTTCCCAGACTGGCTTTATTTCAATAGTATTCATTTTAAAAGGACATATAAGAGATAATATATTCTCTATGGAAATTGTCTTTTCAGTGCTACTTACATGATACAGTTAATTTAGAATATAAGAAGAGCCACCTTGTGGTAATATTGAGCATTTCACAGTTATATATACCGAGCAAAAAATTATAAGCAGCTTTAAAAGGAATCAGTGAATAGCAAAACAAAAGGTATTTGAATATATATTAAATATGTCGTATGCAAGTCACTTGATATGGTTTCTGATATATACAGTTTGCTTTTAACATTAGAAACTTTTATCCAAAAGTATTTATTGGGAATTCAAAAAGCCTAGAGTAATTCATTAGTATATTGCATACAACACTAATGGATTTATATGTAAAATGCTCATTTCAAGATTTCAGCTGCTTCCTAGTATGCTCAGTTTCAACACTGATTTGGACCTTAAAATATATAAATATATAAAATATAAATATATTTTATATATTTATATAACAGTAGTTGTATACTAAATTTCCTTTTTGGTTCAATTATTATGTTGACACCTTTGTAGTTTTTCCTAAGTTTCTTTCTTACATCCCAGTAACTCACTGAATTCTCCTTCCTTCAGCTGATTCTCACGTGTTCACGTCTTCCATAAAAATCTTCCCCATTTAATTGAATGTGGTAGTAAAGAGTTTGCAGGTCTCAATGAGTGTTCATGATGTGTACTGACGTGTGAATTTCCATACCATTTGGTAGAGCTTCCTGTCTTTTCCCTTCTTCACGGGCACTTTGAGAGTTTATTGGAAGTTAAGAGGTTAATCTGGCATCTCACTCTCTGTGTGTTTCTCGTTTCCTTCATTCTGTTCCCAGATTTCACGGGACAGTCTGATTCCTGTCTGGTGGCGGTGGAGTCCAGCGGGTGGTGATGGCCTGGAAGTGTAGCAGGGGGACCTGAAGCGTAAACTACCCTAGTCTGGGGTGGGGGGAGAAGTAGGTGAGCGGGACGGAAAGGAGGAGAAAAGGGAAGCAGCGGCCCAGTCAGCTGTCACTAACAAAACCCTCTCCCCGACTCCTGCTTCCCCTCTGCTTTCCAAGTGTGTTCATCCCTCTCAGATCCCCGGAGATGTGTGGCTTCTGCTTGGGCTTTCTGTTTGTGTGCGCCTGTTGGCATTTCTGAGCTGCCAGTTCTTCACCTCCAAACTTGGGGTATACGGGCTTAACAGAGAACACAGGCTGACGCATCACTCTGTGTTCCCTCTGTCGTCGTGCACCCAGCTGGTTCGCCTTCTCTCCGCTTTTCAGAGTCCTCTCATGTTTGTTTTCTGTACAGTTTCCAGGGTTTTCAGTTGTACTTCATGGGAGAAATGAGGGGAAGAAGATCTCCTTTTTCTTTTTAAAGCAGAAGTTTCAAGTTACTTTTTTTGTTTTCAAATTTACTTTTTTATAAATTACTTTTGTTACTATGTAGAGAACAAATTCAAGGGGGGAAGGGAGTAGGTTCGAGAAGAGCAGGTAGGGAGACCCTGAACCCACATGCTTCCGTGGACACACTGAATCTGTATTTACTTAATAGGGCCATTTCTCCCGAAGAAGCGCGAAGGACTGGTTGAACGGCTTTTGCACAACAAAGGAGAGAGCGACTGCCTCCCGCTGGGAGGCGAGATGGAGGCGTAGTCTCAGTGGGAACCCCTCCTGCTGTGGTGCCTCCGGGAGGAAGGGATAGCTGGGAGGGCCGGTGTGCAGACTTGCCTGCGCTGGGGTACCGGGCGAGAGGACCGCGCAGCAGGAAGTCCACGCATGGTGCTACCCTGGAGCATCGGCCTGTCGGCGGGGCCTTCTGGAACTCTCCTGGGCGGACGCGCTGGCGAGCGGAGTGCCGTTTTCCTTCTTCCGCTGACACCTTGTTAGCCTAAGCAGGAACGTGTTCGGGCTGGTCTGCCAGAGCCCTGTCAGTGTGCCTCCGGGCCCTGGCTCAAACCAGCTCCCACTGTTCCCCACAGAGGCCCCTGGCGTGCCATGCTCTGCGGTCTCCCCCTAGTGTGCCCACCACAGTCATCCTGCCAAGGTGGGCCTCACGTGCCACACCCCGGACCCTTCCCTGCCGTGTCTGCACCTGCCCCAGCTCCAGCCGTCTTGTCAAGGCAACTCTTGGATGCCACCCTCAGCTGGTGCCCACTTCAGCCAGCCAATACATGCAGTCTGCATAAGAGGCTCGCCTACACACACACACCGTCAAGACTGGGAGAGGTAATTGTTTTGCTTAATTCATAGAAACAGAGAAAGTTAAACAAAATGAGGAGACAGAAAACATGTTCCCTATGGAAGAACAAGATAAAACCCCAGGAAGAAATCCTATGGAAATGGAAATGATTTACCTGATAAAGAGTTCAAAGTAATAGTCATACACACACTCCGTGAAATTTGGAGGAGAATGGAGAAACAGAAGGAGATGTCAACAGGGACTTAGAAAACAAAAGAAAAAACCAGTCAGAGCTGAAAAATACAAAAACTGAAATAAAAAAATACACTATAGGGAAAAAACAGCATAAAAAATGATAGGAATCGATCGGTGATCTAGAAGGTAGAGTAGTGCACAGCACCCAATGAGAGCAGCAAGAAGGAGGGGCTTCAAAGGAATGAGAGCAGTTTAAGGGACTGCAGAGACGACGTCAAGCACGCTAGCATCCACATTGTAGGAGTCTCAAAAGGAGAGGAAAGAAAAAGGGGCAAAAAGCACGTGTGATGAAATAGTGACTTGACAACTTCCCTAAGCTGGGCAGGGAAACAAATATCCAGGTGGAAGAATTACACAAAGTCCCAAATCAGATAAAGGCAAGGAGATTCGCGTGAAGACCTGTCATAATTAAGATGGCACAAGTTAAGGAGAGAGCTTTAAAAGCAGCGAAGGAAAACAGCTCATCCCGTACGAGGGAGCCCCCGTAAGGCTAACGGTTGATTTCTCAGCAGAAAACTGGCGGACTAGAAGGGAGTGCTAAAAGGGGAAAAGATTGCAACCAAGATTATTCTACCTGCCAAGGTTATCATTCAGATTTGAAGGAGAGAGAGAGTTTCTCAGACAGGCAAAAACTAAAGGTGTTCACAACCCCTAAACTGACCTTAGAAGAAAATTTAAGAGAGTGTTCTTTAAGCAGGAAAGAAAAAACCATAACTTGGAAAAAGAAACTATATGAAAGAAAAAAAAATCTCACTGCTAACAGCAAATATATAGTGAAGGCAGTGGTTCAGCCACCTACAAATGTAGTATGAATGTTAATAGAGAAAAGTCATAAAATCCACTATAATAAGTACATGAGACACAAACTAAAAAGACATAAAAAGATATGACAAAAATGTGGGAAGGTGAAGTAAAAATTTGTAGTGCTTTTATAAAGCATTTTAAGTTATGCAGCTGTTAGCTTAAAATATGAACTGTGTGCTAAACCACAAACCAAAATGTGCAATAGGTTCACATGGACAAAATAGAAAGGAGCCTAAACAACATGAAAGAAAGTTGTTCAGTCGCAAGGGAAAAGATCACAAAAAGAACGGGGCAGACATAAACTAACAACGGCTAACAAAGTGGCAGTAAGGACTACCTGTCAAGAGCACTCGCGTGTAAACGGGATAAACAGCCAGGAGACAGGGCGACTGAATGGATGCGCTGCCACAGGACACTCACTCCAGATCCAGAGGCAGGCAAAGACCGAAAACGCAGGGAAGGAGAAAGGTGCTCTGTGGAAATGGAAGTGGAAGGAAGGTGGGGTCCCAATATCCATATCAAACAGAATGAGCTTTAAAAGGAAGACTGCAGCAGAGGCAGAGAAGGGCGCCGCATAATGATAAAGGCGGCCAGTGCCAGACAGGGATATGATGTTGCTGAGTGTTCATCCACACAGCTCAGGAGCACCTAAACATGTGAAGTGAATGGTAGCTTTAGATGCAGAGGGAGAAATCGACAGTAATACACTAACAGTAGGGGACTTTAATGCCCCACTTATATCCGTGGATAGATCATCCAGACAAAAAATCAGTCAGTAAGCATTGGCCTTAAACAATACTTTAGATCAGATGTGTTTAATGATAGCTGTAGAATATGCCACTCAACAGCTTCAGAATACCATCAGGCATACATGGAACAGATGCTGGAATGGAGGACTGGAACGGAGACTGGACCTATCCAGTCTCCTGGATAGATCACGTTAGGCCTCAAAACAAGTCTCAGTCATTTTTTTTTAATTGAAGTATAGTTTATTGATGCTATTAGTTTCAGGTGTACCTCATAGTTATTACAAATCGGTGAGTATATTTCTCTGTGCTGTACATTATACCCTTTGCTTATCTATTTTATATATTACTATGTATTTGTATTTCTTAATCCCAAACCACTCTCTCGCCCCGCTCTCTCCCCACTTTGTTCTGATGAGGAAATTGGGTGTTCTAGTTCCTCTCCTCTTGTTACAGATTACACCAAAGCAACCATTTGTCATGCTCATGGATTTCTGGACAAGAAATTCAGATGGGGATGGCTTGTCTGTCCATTCCACAGTGTTCAAGCCCTCAGCTGGAAGCCTAGAAAGCAGAGCCTGTGGTCATCTGAAGGCTCGTCCACTGCCGAGGTGAGTAGTTGGTGCTGATGGATGCTGAGGACTGAGCGTGGTGGGTGGATTTCAGGGGTGAGCGTTAGGAGTGGAGAGGGAGGGCGAGATGGAAAGAGACGGAGGGAGAGGGCCGAGGGGTGGAGGGAGGTGGTTGACAGCAGCCGTGAAAGGCGCGCCAGTGCACCTGCCGCACTCTGCTCCTGGGTGACCGCGTGAGCGTGGGGGCGCCCAGACGCCAGGCGGGGACACTGGCTTCCCTCTCGATGCAGGAGTGGCAGGGCCCTGAAGCACAGTGCTGGTGCTGCCACCTTGATAAAATGCAGTCTACGCACGGGCGCTCGGAGGGTGTAGATGGCGCTCCCACAGCCAGTACGTGGCGCCGCCTCAGCAGACCCAGCTCACTGGCCTCCGGCTTTGTGTGCGCGTGCCTTGGCTCTATCGCAGAGTAGAGTGTTGTGGCATCAGTACCATCTTAAAAGAGCTGTTGTGAATAAACAAGCGAAGAAAGTGACATGAGCAACTTGAATTCGGAGTTTGGACTCTTACAGAAGACCCTTAGGCTTCGAGATTTGCACACCATTGAGACCATAGCTTATATGGTTTTTTGGTACCTTTTAGGTGTCATCTATTCACTTTTTTCCTTAAGTCACATTCTTTGTGCATAGATCTGGTGACTCACTGCTTCTCCCAACACACACGCTCTGGCTGCTCACTTTATTCAGTGTAGGATCTTTGTCCAATCTGATTCGTCTTTCTGCCCTGACAGCACATATCATGAGGAGCAGCCTCATAGTAAGCCCTCAGTAAATGCTTGTCAAATGAGTAACTGTGAGTTTATATTAGCATGAAATGGCAGAATAGTATGACATGGTTTTGTCTGCTCTGGGATACTTTGATTATGGATATTGTGAGAACTGAGCGAAAGTGCTTTAAAATGGTAAATGTCAGATGTATTTTACAGTGAATATAGTAGTAGTGGATTCAGTCCTGAAGCTCCAATAGACCCGTGAAGGAAACATTTTAGTTCCTGGTTTTTGAAATGTAATGTGGGCTCTTTTCTAGGAATAAAGATAAATCAGGTNCCTCATAGTAAGCCCTCAGTAAACGCTTGTCAAATGAGTAAATGTGAGTTTATATTAGCATGAAATGGCAGAATAGTATGACATGGTTTTGTCTGCTCTGGGATACTTTGATTATGGATATTGTGAGAACTGAGCGAAAGTGCTTTAAAATGGTAAATGTCAGATGTATTTTACAGTGAATATAGTAGTAGTGGATTCAGTCCTGAAGCTCCAATAGACCCGTGAAGGAAACATTTTAGTTCCTGGTTTTTGAAATGTAATGTGGGCTCTTTTCTAGGAATAAAGATAAATCAGGTTGCAAGATCTTTGGATGGTAAGAAGGTCTCTTTCTCAATATGTCTACCTATTTATCTATCAATATTCTATTTGTAATTTAACATAACTCATAAATAAGATCATGTTACTTGTAATATTCTATTTTTCTTTTACTCTTAAAGATACATCTTAGAGATCTTTTTATGTACGTATGCGTAGAATCACCATAATCTTATATTGTTATGTACAATTTTGTGGTGTAGGCACACTTTTTGAATGAAATAGTTCCTTATTTCTGGACAGTAAGGTGAGCCTACATTTTATTGTTGAATATTATAATTAATGTTGCAGTGGTGTACTTGTGCATAACAAGAATTTCTATAGGATGGTTCCCTAACAGTGAATTACTGGGTAAAAGGATACACTTTTTTTATGTTTAAAATTTTGATAGCTACTAGCGTATTACCCTCTTAAACGGCTGTCAGCATTTTCTTATGTCTTTTCAGTGCTGACTTCGTTGTGCTTCATCTAGGTAGATTATAGTATAGTACCTTAAAGAATCCTCATGTCCGTAAGGGAAGGATTTTGAATTGATGTCCGGTTTGAAATTTTTACTTTGCCACAATTTGTATGATCTTGGGTAATTTGCTCCTTTTCTTTCTTTTCAGCTTCACTTTCTTCATCCATAAAATAAAGGCAGTGATCACAACCTTCCTTACTGAACTGTTGAAAAGATTTAATGACTTAACTGCATATGTAAAGTGGTGAAATTCTTGGAGCTAAGAATTATAGTTAATTTTTTTCCTTTCCTTTATGAAGTTTTTAATATATTTTAATTTATATTTATTTATTATATAAATAACAATAATTTAATCATATACAATAAATATATGATACAACATTTTATTAATATAGTATTGCATATTTATTATTTTAATTTAATGTATTTAATATATTTTAAATAAAAACTTGATGAAAGGAAAAAAATTAATAATATGTAAGCTCTATTTTGACCCTTCCACATGGTGGTGTAAAGTCCTGCTTGATTACTAAATTTTCGGGGAGTAGCATTGCTTCTGAAATTATAGCTTAAATGCACATACACACACGTGCATAGACATATGAAGAATACATTTTTATTTTCCTGACTTTAAAAACCCACACACCTGGGATTGTTTTTAT
>SJYB01003217.1:224044-256960 GCA_006408585.1 Antidorcas marsupialis
TTCAAGCAATTGGACAGAAGAATTATCGTCTGGAAATAATGACTTCATTATATAAAGTAAAAATATAAATAAAAAACTTTAGTTGTCTTTCTACTGAAATAAATGATTTAAAATGAATGTATTTTTATTCCTGTTCCTCTGCAGAATCCATTTTTAAAGTAATATTTATATTACTTTGAGTATATTATATATAATATATACTATATTATAATATTTATATTACCATTAGAAGACAAGTGTCTGGTTCTGTACTGGCATTTTCATTTGGGCTACGAGGAGATATAAGCTGCCTCGGCAAAGGAAGTGAAACTGTGTGTGTATATGTGCTAGATATATATCACATAGGTATTAGGGTGAATAAAACATACATGATCTTAATGGAGTTGCTTTCATAGGAGTTTTAACAATTAATTTTTAAGTTTACCATTTGAGATGAATATAATTTAATTTTTCAGAAATATAATTTTCATTTTATATTATACATACACACACATACACAATCCCAGTACATGAAAAAAAACACTACATTGGATGTAGTAGGATTCCTCAAATGTTGATGCTTATAAAAGAAGCATGATGAATTCATTTTTCTCACATGATGAAAGAAAGAATACTTTTAACTGTTTTTTTTACCTTTTAGGGAAAATGATCTCCCCAAACTCCAATACTCACTATATTTTTAATACTGTGAAATACTACCCAATTTTCACCTCAATAGCAAATGCTAATTGTCCAATTCCAGATGTTAGAAATAATTACTAAAGCCTTCAGTCATTTTCCTTTTCCCATTTACTGGCACATGGACCATGCAAATCTTTATTCAGGCATAGCCCTTACACTCTTGGAGTCTTGATTGGGTTCTCACATTTTGGAAATTGGGAAATTTGATAAAAAATGTAATACTTACTGCCTATTTGCGTGGACGTTCATTTATCTAGTTAATATCTACCTGTCCTATGAAGGGCTTCCCAGGGGGCGCTAGTGGTGGAGAACCCATCTGCCAGTGCAGGAGATATAAGAGATGCGGGTTTGATCCCTGGGTGGGGAAGGTCCCGTGAAGCAGGGCATGGCAACCCGCTCCTGTATTCTTGCCTGGAGAGTCCACATGGACAGAGGATCCTGGTGGGCTACAGTCTAGGGTTGCAGAGTGGGACCTGGCTAGAGCGACTGAGCACGTGTCTATCCTAGGACTCTGTCCACCTCTCACCAGCTGACCTATAGTGTGTATACCATGCGTCTTGCTCTTTCTCTGACTGAACATTTACTATCTTCTGTGTGTGTGTGTGTGTGTGTGTGTGTGTGTGTGCTCTGTCAGTTACACTTCTTTCCCATTTTTGGGTGACATTCAGTAGACTAACTTTTAGGATATAGGAATTCGGGAACAAGTGCTCATAGAATCACACTTGTGGAGTTGCAATTCTTTGAAAATTCTTTCCTGTTTTGAAATGAAATTTCTGTCCATTGAGCTCACTTGGCTAGCAAGCAGCATGCCTAGTCTTTCCTGAAACACTGATCTCATTTCGTAGTCCTACTGTTCCTTTCTCCTTTCATCTTTAACTTAACCTGCTCCTACAGGGTTTCACCCTTGGCTTTGGGGCTTTGTCTTAGATACCTATCTCTAAACAAGAAATATTTATATGTTCCAATATCTGTGTGTATCTCCCTCCCTGGTAGCTTTCTTTTTCTATATTCTGATTGTTAATCTTATTCTCTATAAATCTCAGTTGCAGGCAATTCTGCAAAATGTCACCTACGTTTATATCAATGTGTAGAGTAAAGGTAACAATCAAAATGAATTAGAGATTATAAACATGTATGATTAAAACAACCTTTAAGTCTAATTCTGACTCCTTCTGTATGCTTCTCTCAAAGATAAATCTTTTGAAAATAAGACTTGCCCAAATCAATATCTCAGAACTCCTCACTACGTCTGTACCGTGTAGCAAATGAAGTATGAATGCTGTATTAGGTACTGCAGACCCTTTAACCCATCTTGCCAACTTTATCTACAGCTATTCTCCCATCAAAAACTTGACCGAAATGAATCTGCTCGGTATTCCCTGATGGGCAGTGTGTTTAGAGAGACCAGGTTGCCTGTCTTTGATTCCTGCTCTGCTACTTTCTCACTATATAGCTTGGGTAAATTAATTAAACTGCCTGTGTCTCACTAACAGAGAACTAATAACAGCATCTACTACGTAGGGTTATTATGGGGAGTAAAATGTTCTTACATAAAAATCACAGAAAACCGCACGTGGCGCGCGGAAAGAACCCAGTGCACTGTGTCAGCAAGACGGGCAGATCCGACTCTATTTCCACATGCCACTTGCTTTTCCGAAAATCATTTCATTTCTTTATTTCAGCTCTCTTTTGCTTCAGCGCATTTCAGAACCAACCTCCATTCTTCAGTGATGTCTGCTCTTCTGAAGTGGCGTGTTTCTTTTCTTTGTCACTGATGCTGTGCTCAGTTAGAGAAGTTGCATGATTTTTTATTCAAGCTGGGACTCTTCTGATGGTGAAAGTGCGCACCACTGATAATCACGCTGGGACAGCTGGCGTAAGTCGGGACCGGCCTGGGCAAAGAGACGGACGGTTACCTTCTGCACAGCGCAGCCCTCAGTTAGCAGACCTGTTATTGTCAAGTCACAACAAACTGTCTTTATATGCAAATTGGCATGGGAAACCTCCCGTAAACTTATGTGACAGAAAATGAGATTCATTAAAGTGAACCTTCAGAGTCAGGCACGGCTGAGCGGCTAGGCACACAGGCACGCACAGTGAACCTTGGCTGTCTCTGGCCCTTCCAAGAGTACGGTTTCCCGACTGTTCAGACCCAGACACCCCGGGTTCTTCTGCTCAGTCTTCTTCATGAAAAGAGCTTGATCCTCAGGTGTCTTCTGCCTTCCTGGCCACTGATAACTTAGGAGATAGCCGCTCCACGTGGTGCTCCTGCGTCGCCCAGCCCCCTGACTCCCTGCCTTACCCCTCCTGATCCTCTCCAGGATGGGGAAGAGCTATCCTCATTCCTGTCATTCTTTCCCACAGTGCTTGTACTAGGTCTTTTTAAATGATCCGCAACCCACCTGAGACCCTGGTAATTCTTGCTTAGGTTTTTTTGGTGCAGCATGGTAGAAGAAAAAAGAGTAGGGAGGTTTAAGTTAGAGAATTCCTAACAATCATTGCCTAAGCCTCTGCTCACACCTCTGATCACTTGCAGACTCATTCTCTGCCTAGCTCTCAGCCTGTGTCCTCTGACCAGGGACAGCTCAAGCCTCACTGTGAGAACCACTCCAGAATCCTCAGTCATCTTTGTACCTCAGATGCCCCTTCCCACAAAGACTAGTGTCCCTCATACGCAAGTTCCCTACCACCCTCTTCCCATCCCAGCTCTCTGGTTTAACCTCTTTTTGTATGATTGACACAGGAAAACTCCTCCCCCCGCCCCCTCCCGGAAAAACCATACCAGTACTTAAGGATGTTGGTTTGGTTCTATTCTCTTATTAAAATAATTCTACTAGTCTGATATTGGTATATTTCCCTAAAACTGGGATATTTGGCTTTCTTCATTATTGTCTGTTACATACTTTTGAACTGTGGTATTGGTGAAGGCTCTTTAGAGTTCCTTGGATTGCAAGGAGATCCAATCAGTCCATCCTAAAGAAAATCAGTCCTGAATACTCACTGGAAGGACTGATGCTGAAGCTGAAACTCCAATACTTTAGCCACCTGATGTGAAGAACTGACTCACTGGAAAAGACCCTGATGCTGGGAAAGATTGAAGGCAGGAGGACAAGGGGATGACAGAGGATGAGATGGTTGGATGGCATCACTGACATGATGGACATGAGTTTGAGCAAGTTCTGGGAGTTGGTGAAGGACAGGNAGATTGAAGGCAGGAGGACAAGGGGATGACAGAGGATGAGATGGTTGGATGGCATCACTGACATGATGGACATGAGTTTGAGCAAGTTCTGGGAGTTGGTGAAGGACAGGGAAGCCTGGCGTGCTGCAGTACATGGGGTCACACGGGGTTGGACGTGACTGAGTGACTGAACTAGCTGACTGGCTGACCTGCTGTGTAGTATCTGCTACTTTATTATGTTGTTTGATGCTTCATAAATATGTTTTGTCGGAGAAGGCAATGGCACCCCACTCCAGTACTCTTGCCTGGAAAACCCCATGGATAGAGGAGCCTGGTGGGCTGCAGTCCGTGGGGTTGCTACGAGTCGGAAACGACTGAGCGACTTCGCTTTCACTTTTCACTTTCATGCTTTGGAGAAGGAAATGGCAACCCACTCCAGTGTTCTTGCCTGGAGAATCCTAGGGATGGAGGAGCCTGGTGGGCTGCCGTCTGTGGGGTCGCACAGAGTCGGACACGACTGAAGTGACTTAGCAGCAGCAAATATGTTTTGTATCCTCAACTTGACTGTTCCTTGAGAGCAGATATTTCCGTTGCCTGGCCAAGTTCCTGACACTGAGCTGATGTTGGATGAAAGTTTATGGTTGAGTGCGGGGTGATACAGTAATGCAAAATACTCCGCGTTCGTGAAATACCCCTTNAGTTCCTGACACTGAGCTGATGTTGGATGAAAGTTTATGGTTGAGTGCGGGGTGATACAGTAATGCAAAATACTCCGCGTTCGTGAAATACCCCTTCCTTCCTCAAGCGTTGCTTTTTCTGTGTTGTTCTCTTTCAGTCTCTCAAGTTGTGTGTGACTCTTTGAGACCCCGTGGACTGCAGCATGCCAGGCTCCCCTGTTCTTCACCACCTCCCAGAGTTTGCTCACATTCATGTCCATTGAGTTGGCGACACAGTATAACCTCGTCCTCTGCCACCCCTTCTTTTGCTTTCAATCTTCCCCAGCATCAGGGTCTTTTCCAATGAGTCATCTTTCCTTGTAAGACGTCGTTTATGTGTAGAACAACTTCCTGTGACTCTCTGGGCTCTCCTGGCAGAGCTGGGTCCTCTCGGTGCACTCAGAGCATTCTCCTCTGGTCTGCACCGCTTGCACTGTGGCTTCCTGTCCCTTCTGGGACAAGCCAGTCTTGTGTTCTTGGTATCAAGCGCAGACTGGCTCGAACCTTGCTGATAAAAGGGTTTGTTCCGGAAGTGAAATCCACCACCAGAGAGACATGTCGCAAAAGCACCAGGACCAGTGCTGGGACTCGTGTTGGGAAATTTCCCACCAGCCTTGTCTTTTTCTCAACAGGGCTGCTGATGACCCTCCAGTGGCCTGCTCTGGCAGCTCTTCAGTTGTTTAACCCAGAGATATTCCTCCCAAGCGGCAATCTTCCTCGTTTGAACTCTGATAGTTTTCACGTAATAGCCTATCTTTGTCAACCAGCACTTACCCTGCGTGCTCCACTGGCTATCAGACATGACACAGAACAAGGAAGGTCTGACTCTCCCATCAGTGCAACATTTTTTTCTGTCATTGGAACTGACCTGGTGGCAGCCGCTCTTTCCCCGACGCCCTCATCCGCAGTCACAGTTACCACAGAGATGCACGCTCAGATTTTGACCTTTATTCTCCGCACAGAGGACAAAGAAGAGGAAACAAAGCTGGTAGTTAATCTGAACAGAGAATGATGGAAGACTCAGGAGAGGTAACACTAAGTGAAAAATTCCCATTTATTTTAATTCAATTTTCAAGGTGTTTTTTTCAAGAATTACATGCTCATTTTGGCTTAATAAGTTGAAATCTTCCAAACAATGGCAGATATATTATTTTTGGCTTTTCCTTGATTGCTATATAATAATGCTTTGTGTTTTTGCTGGGAATTATAGCATTTACTTTTCTGTGAAACAAATAATGACATCACAGCTTTGTCTGTGATGGTGCATGCCTGCCAAGTCACTTCAGTTGTATCCACCTCTTCCATTAATTATGGACTGTAGCCCACCAGGCCCCTCTGTCCATGGAATTCTTCAGGCAAGAATATTGGGGTGGATTTCTGAGCCCTCTTCTAGAGGATTTTCCCAACCCAGGGATCAAACCTGCATCTCATACATTGGTGGGAGAATTCTTTACCACTGAGCCCCTGGGGAAAGCCAGCCTTTGATGGTAGGTTAATGATATTAACTTTATTAGTATTTACGTAGTAGAAATGCCAAGAAATCATGTTAGCAAAATACGGAATTTGGTCTGAGAAACTTTTAACTTTTTTGGGGGTCATGGAGGATGACAAAGAAATGCTACCTCTGTTCTCCAAGGAGCAGGGCAGACGGAAGTCCAAATATCCTCTCTCATGGCCTGTGTTTGCGTACAAATGTGTTTCTTCATACTGAATTCTGGAATTAGAGCAGTTTCCTCACCAAGTCGTAACTGTGGATTAAGGCAGCCTTCTGCACACGCAGCACAAACCAAAGGGTGGGAATCTGCGGCTGGAGCTGAACGGACTGCCCGCTCACTGTCGGCAGAGGCTTCCTGAAAGAATGCGTAACCCGGAGGAAGGGGTTCATACCCACTTTCTTGTGGACTCACCAGTCACGTGACGTCATTTAGGGGGTCAGGAACTGGGGGCTGTGGGTGGAGAGAGGCCAGCAGCGTTTCACTGGTGAGGTTCCCTCTGCATCCCGGGGAACATGGAGAGTGGCCAGTGCACTTCTCTCACCCTGCGAACTGCCTAAGCTTCCGCACCTTAATCCACTGGGAAGTGAAAGTGTTAGCCATTCAGTCGTGTCCGACTCTGTGCGACCCCATGGACTGTAGCCCACCTGGCTCCTCTGTCCACGAGATTCTCCAGGCAAGAGTCCTGGAGTGGTTGCCGTTCCCTTCTCCAGGGGATCTTCCTGACCCAGGGATTGAACCTGGGTCTTCTGCACTGCAGGCAGATTCTTTACCATCTAGGGCTTAACTGTTAAGTCTTTGGTCAGCAAGAGTTATAGNGTGGCCAGTGCACTTCTCTCACCCTGAGAACTGCCTAAGCTTCCGCACCTTAATCCACTGGGAAATGAAAGTGTTAGCCATTCAGTCGTGTCTGACTCTGTGCGACCCCATGGACTGTAGCCCACCTGGCTCCTCTGTCCATGAGATTCTCCAGGCAAGAGTCCTGGAGTGGTTGCCATTCCCTTCTCCAGGGGATCTTCCTGACCCAGGGATTGAACCTGGGTCTTCTGCACTGCAGGCAGATTCTTTACCATCTAGGGCTTAACTGTTAAGTCTTTGGTCAGCAAGAGTTATAGCCCTGTCAGCCGGAAAGGGTCTCAGGATGACCCTTCTCCTGAGGCTGCTCTGCGAATACTGGTTACTGCGCCTTTGAGTACCCACTGGGAACACTTGTAGGCAGTATAGATTTTATACTTCAACAGTTCTAGGACAAACCAATAGCCAATTAAATTACCTCCTCCAAGGCTTCTCTGCATTGAAGGCTGAAGTTCACTTATATGTTATTTCACATCCCAAATGTATCCAACCACATATCCAGAAGGGGCGATCAGAGGTTCTTCAAAGAGAGCAAATGAAAAACCATAAATTACAATCCTCTTCTTATTATCAGATTCCCAGGGAGAAATGTAACTTGTCCACTGAATTCCCTTCCAGGCTGTATCCATTAACTTCTAGTAGGAAGCAGATGGCAGCTCACGCTGGGCAGTAGAGAAGGGTTTAATAAAAGAACTGTTGACTGCAGTGGAGACAAGGCATCCAAAGTGAAGAATGATGAAGAGCATCCTGGGGTTACCAGGAGGGGGCACTTGATACCACCCTGGGCCTGAAGGGACCCACGGAGCAGGGGAGCCTCAGATTCTGGAGAAAGGAGTTGCATGCAGGGGACCACCTTACACACAGAGAGAAAAGGGACTCACGGCGACCTGGGAGGAACAGGGGATAAACACGCGCCCTAAGTTCCCTCTTGTCCTGCCGGTGCTTCCCGGGGGCGAGTTCAGTGGAGAGTCAGAGGGCCAAGCGCCTGCACCACCTCTGGGGCAAGAAGCATACAGAGAGACCTGGAGAGCAGGCAGAAAAGAACCAGCTCATCAATTCAAGTTTGAGAAAAAGCGTGAAGGAAATAAAGTCCAAAATCAAATTCTGTTGCCCTTGTGTTGTAGAATGCCAGAGACATTTACGTGCAAAGTCCATTCTGTTTAACTTAATGTTCTGCTCAGTCTCAGGGAGAGCCATTTCTCAGTCCTGGGCAGAGCTGGGTTTCTTTAAAAAGCTGCAGGCTGGACTCTTTCTTCCTGCAATGGGTTAGATCCTTCAGAGTCTCAGAAGTTGTATTTGTTTAATGGCACATGTTTGTTTTATGAGCTGCCTTTTTTTTTTTGTTTTTAAAGAGACCAAATGCACATCAGAAAGTGTTGGCTTTAGGCAGACACAACAAATTGTGAAATGAGCCAATCCCTAGTTCCTAGAACAGTTATACAAGGCAAAGTAATATTTCCAGAATCCAGAACCCAAGATCTACTCTAAGTAAGTGTTGTTTGTCAAAGACCACAGCACTGACTCAGGGATATGTAAGTGAAGGAATGCAGAAAAATTTTTTTCAGTTTTGTTAAAGTCAAGTTTAAACTTGATTCTTCAGAAAATCTCTGAACATCAAAATATCTAAATTTTGAAGCTTTCCCAGAAGACAAGCTGAATCTAGCATCGGAAGTATGAAAAAGAAAGATTCTGACTTATAAAAAAGCCACACATGTACAAACTGCTGTATTTAAAATAGATAACCAGAAAGGACCTACTGTGTAGCACATGGAACTCTGTTCAGTGTTATGTGGCAGCCTGGATGGGAGGGGGTTGGAGGAGAATGGATGCATGTATATGTATGGATGAGTCCCTTCTATGTTCACCTGAAACGATCATCTTAATCGGCTATATACCAATTCAAGGCTCCCCAGGTGGCTCAGTGGTAAAGAATCTGCCTGCCAATGTAGGAGACATGGGTTTGATCCCTGGGTCAGGAAGATCCCCTGGAGGAGGAAATGGCAACCCACTCCAGTATTCTTGCCTGAAGATCCCATGGACAGGGGAAGCTGGCGGGCTGCATTTCATGGGGTCACAGAGTTGGACATGACTGAGCAACTGAGCATGACATGATACCCCATTATAAAATAAAAAGAAATAAAAAGGTGTTTTGTTTTTTTTTTAAGCTAGAGGTTTTTATCAATTAAGAAATAAGAAATGACTTAACAAGGATTCTTCACTGGTTCATGAAACCCGACATTGTGAGCCGTGCGGCAGAGCAGTTCTCCTGGGTTTCCTCACCCTCCTGCTCTCCACCGGGTGCGCTTTCCCAATAAAATCTCTTGCTNAGGAGTAAGCGTCTTCTAATTTCATGGCTGCAGTCACCATCTGCAGTGATTTTGGAGACACTGTTTCCATTGTTTCCCCATCTATTTCCCATGAAATGATGGGACTGGATGCCATGATCGTCGTTTTCTGAATGTTAAGCTTTAAGCCAACTTTTTCACTCTCCTCTTTCAATTTCATCAAGAGGCTTTTTAGTTCTTCTTCACTTTCTGCCATAAGGGTGGTGACATCTGCATATCTGAGGTTACTGATATTTCTCCCAGCAATCTTGATTCCACCTTGTGCTTCTTCCAGTCCAGCGTTTCTCATGATGTACTCTGCATAGAAGTTAAATAAGCAGGGTGATGATATACAGCCTTGACATACTCCTTTTCCTATTTGGAACCAGTCTGTTGTTCCATGTCCAGTTCTAACTGTTGCTTCCTGACCTGCATACAGATTTCTCAAGAGGCAGGTTAGGTGGTCTGGTATTCCCATCTTCCTCCAGATGCCTTGAAGCCTGGCTCAGAATCACCTCTTCTAAAAAATGCCTCAAAGGATTCCCAGGCAGAATTAATAATCTCTAATATTCACCCTTAAAATATTGTATATAGAAATCTACAATGGTACTTTTCAATCATAGTTTAATTTTTTCCCCTTTTGTCCTTTTAGACTGAAAATTTCCATTAGGGTGGGCAATTCTGCTTGGCACACAGTAAATATTACTGAATTTAAGTAGAAATTTCAAGATATTATAGAAGAAGGATCTAGGAATAATCAGCATTAAAATGTATTTCTCCTTTAATAAATATATTTCTGTTCAATAAATAGTGAAAATTCTAAATAATATATAATAAATAATATAAATTACAGTAGCAGAGCCTTGCTACAGCCTACTTTTCAATATTATAAAATTTTAAAGATTTTTGGTCTTCAGAAGGACCGTATGTAACATACAGAATTACTTAAATTATATTATTGCACCTGAGTATCTCTTACATATTTCACTCCAAAGAAAAGTTTTAGCTTAGAGTATAGTGAAGCCATATATCCCAAAGTGGCTGAATATTGTATACACACTATTTCTTCTTGTTGTTTTTTTCTTCTTGTTTTATTATCAACAAACAGTAGCAAATGTAGCTATATCTCACTTAGCAAAAAGAACCTAAATGTAGTTGAGTGTACTTGTTATATTAAACTTAACTACTAGAGCAAATGCTAAAAATGTACATGGAGGTGGTAAGCCATAGGCATATGCATTAATAGCACAAGCAGCATCAATGAGACATTCATGCTGAGTACGGGTTCACTTTAGCAGCCTCTTAGTGTTCTTACTGAACGACAGGAGAAGACGTATGACCTCTCTGGGTCTCAGTTTCCTTAGCTATAAAATAAAAGGGTTGGTCTAGGCTCATTCATTTATTCAGAATGCTTATGTGCCAGATGCTATTGTTGGAAATACAGAGATGAGCAAGATAGCGTGCCTGTCTTCTACTGATTTAAAAGGCTTATGTGAATTTAAAACGCTTTCTCCTTTAGAGTTTCATAGATGTGGCATAATGGTTAATTATAGATGGATAATGAAATATCCGTATTTTCTTTTTTATTCAGAAGCACATTTTACTGATGTTCATATGATTAAAAGTTCTCATTAGAAGACAAGTCTTAATGGTTAAATAGTGATAAACATATTGTCACTATTTTATAGTAATTGGCCCTTGTTTTACATTTTTTTTTTGCCCTTGACTTTAAACAACAGAAAATTGGTTAATGTACTGATCACACATAGACTAGGGTTTAGTCAGACATAATGTATTTAAACCCAAGAGTCCATTAGAGAGATCACTCCACACACTGACTCTTACTCAATTCCAGACTGGCATTATTGTCTGTAGCCTTACATATGATTGGGGATGGGAAATTTTTCTGTTGCTTTTTAGTGCTGTACAGAAGGGACAACTGATTCACAAATATAAATTATCTTGCCCATTTAAAAAATGGGCAACAATGATGCATAAGGAGGACAAAAATAAGCAAATATTCACTGTTTAAGTAAATTTGCCCCCATGGAAGTTTTGGGAATTACCAGAATGATATAAAGACACTAAGAGGAAGATGCTCTATGAATCCATATTGTAAATGATTTTCATTTCACCTGCTAATTATATATTTATTCCATGTGAGATATCTTCACTCTTACACTCTGATCATATCCAAAGGATAAGAAATCCACAATCCAAAGGAATCAGAAAACCTGACACTGTACTTTTAAAAATATGATCCCAATATGTTGCAGTCAGATTATGTCTCCTGAGTGAAACAACTCAGTGGTAAAGCAGGTCCCTTTCTGCTCACTTTTCCATTTAAAGATTAGAAAATGGTAATATTCCATGTTGTAACAGGAATGATATTTTCATGATATTAAGCCAAAATGGGCTTTTTCCCTAGTAGTTTTATGACTTTCATATGAAGAGCCATGCCAGGGATGTTCAGATTATATGATCTTTTAGTGTAGAGAAGACGCCTCTTCTATTATTGAGGCTGGGAACTGAGGTTTCATGTCTCCTGGGAAGGAGTTATCAATAGATAAAATGAAGAAGTGTTTGCTTGGGAAAAATATATGTAGGATACTCTCTTTTTCTGAACATGTGGATTTAGGAAGAGAAAAGAGAGAGAGAGAGAGATGTGGTCAAGAGGTTAGGTTTTCATGCCCTCATTTTTCTCCTCTTGGAAGTGGAGCCCAGCATCTGTGGTAGAAACGTGCACACGTGTGTGGAAGGATCTGACCACGTCAGAGGGCCAAGTAGAAGCGAGCTCAGGGGAGACTGCAAAATTCAGAGAAAATCTCACGTATATGGCAAGGGTGAAAGCGCAGGTGTGGTGAAGGGATGGCGCGGGCGGCCTTCTCAGCTCCCGGGTATGCACGGAGTGTGAGGAAGTTAAGGAAGCTCTTTACCCTCTAGAGAGGAGATGTGGGGGGACTGGTCGTGTCAATGGTCCATCAGAGGCCCAGAGTTGAGACGAAGACCTGAGTGTCCGAGTGTAAAGGACCTCAGACTATATACAGGCAAGGCAGTCTGGTATTTCCATCTCTTTTAAGAATTTTCCACAGTTTTCTGTGATCTACACAAAGGCTTTAGTGTAGTCAATAAAGCAGAAGTAGATGTTTTCCTGGAGTAGTTCTTTTTCTATGATCCAATGGATGTTGGCACTTTGATTTCTGGTTCCTCTGCCTTTTCTAAATCCAGCTTGTACATCTGGAAGTTCTCAGTTCACATAGTGGTGAAGCCTAGCTTGAAGGATTTTGAACATTACGTTGTTAGCATGTGAAATGAATGCAGTTGTACGGTACTTTGCACATTCCTTGGTATTGCCTTTCTTTGAGATTGAAATGAAAACTGAATTTTCCCAGTCCTGTGGCCATTGCTTAGTTTTCCAAATTTGCTGGCATACTGAGTGCAGCACTTTCACAGCATCATATTTTAGGATCTGAAATAGCTCAGCTGAAATTCCATCACCTCCACTAGATTTGATCATTGTGACGCTTCCTAAGGCCCACTGGACTTCACATTCCAGGATGTCTGACTGTAGGTTAATGACCACACTGGCATGGTTATCCACGTCATTAAGATCTTTTTTATGCAGTTTCTTTGTGTATTCTTGCCACCTTTTCTTGACCTCTGCTGCTTCTGCTAGGTCCTTGCTGTTTCTGTCTTTTATTGTGTCCATCTTTGCTAGAAATGTTCCCTTGGTATCTCCAGTTTTCTTGAAGTGATCTCTAGCCTTTCCCATTCTACTGTTTTTCACCTTGCTTGTTTAATAAGGCTTTCTATCTTTGGAACTCTGCATTCAGTTGGGTTTGTCTTTCCTTTTCTCCTTTGCCTTTCCCGTCTCTTCTTTTCGCCGCTATTTGTAAGGCCTCCTCAGTTAACCACTTGCCTTCCTGTATTTCTTTTTCTTGAGGATGGCTTTAGTCACCACCTCCTGTATGTGAGCCTCCGTCCATAGTTCTTCAGACATTCTGTCTCCCAGATCTAATCCCTTGAATCTATTTGTCACCTCTACTGTATAATCATAAGGGATTTGATTTAGGTCATACCTTAATGGTCTAGTGGTTTCCCTTACTTTCAATTTAAGCCTGAATTTTGCAATAGGAGTTCATTATCTGAGCCATAGTCAGCTCTAGGTCTTGTTTTTGCTGACTTTGTAGAGCTTCTCCATCTTCATTTGCAAAGAATATATAATCAGTTTATTTCATTATTGACGATCCAGTGATGTCCATGGGTAGTGTCATCTCTTGTGTTGTCGGAAGGGGGTGTTTGCTATGACCCGTGTGTTCTCTTGGCAAAACCCTGTTAGCTTTTGCCCTGTTTCATACTGTACTCCAAGGCCAAACTTGCCTGTTATCCCAGATATCTCTTGACTTCCTACTTTTGAATTCCAATTCCCTGTGATGAAAAGATATCTTTTTCTGGTGTTAGTTCTAGAAGGTGTTGTAGGTCTTCACAGAACCGTTCCGTGTCAGCTTCTTTGGCATTCGTGGTTGGGGCATAGACTTGGATTACTGTGATATTGTGTGGTTTGCCTTGGAAAGGAGCTGAGATCATTCTTTTGTTTTTGAGACTGCACCCAAGTACTGCATTTCGAACTTTTTAGTTGACTTTGAGGGCTACACCGTTTCTTCTAAGGGATTCTTGCCCACAGTAGTAGATATAATGGCCATGAATTAAATTCCCACCTTCTTATCCATTTTAGTTCACTGATTCCTAAAATATTGATGTTTACTCTTGCCATCTCCTGCTGGACCACATCCAATTTACCTTGACTCATGGACCTAACATTCCAGGTTTCTATGCAATATTGTTTACAGCATCAGACTTCACTTTCATCAGACACAGCCACAACTGAGTGTCCTTTCCGCACTGGCCCAGCCTCTTCATTCTGTCAGGAGTCATTTCTCCACTCTTCCCCAGTAGCATATTCGACCCCTACTGACTTGCGGGGCTCAGCTTTTGGGGTCATATCTTTTTTGCCTTTTCATACTGTTAATGGGATTCTTGAGGCAGAATCCTGGAGTGGGTTGCCCTTGCCTACTCCAGTGGACTGCATTTTGTCAGAGCTCTCTCCACCATGACCCGTCCATCTTGGGTGGCCCTGCATGGCATGGCTCGTAGCTTCACTGTGTCACAGAAGGCTGTGATCCATGTGATCATTGTGGTTAGCTCTCTGTGATGGTGTTTTTCACTCTGGCGTCTGTGGGATTGTAGTTCTTGCTGCCCATATCTGAGATTCCACATAGATGTGATATCATATGGTATTTATCTTTCTCTTTCTGACTTACTATATTTACTCTAATAATCTGTAGGTCCATTCATGTTGCCAGAAATGGCATTATTTCATTCTTTTTTTATGGCTGAGTAGTACTCTTGCCTGGAAAATCCCATAGACAGAGGAGCCTGGTAGGCTGCAGTCCATGGGGTCACCAAGAGTTGGACCCGACTGAGCGACTTCACTTTCATTTTTCAGTTTCATGCATTGGAGAAGGAAATGGCACCCACTCCAGTGTTCTTGCCTGGAGAGTCCCAGGGACGGGGAGCCTGGTGGGCCGCCGTCTGCGGGGCTGCACGGGGTTGGACACGACTGAAGCGACGCAGCCGCAGCAGCAGCATTCCCCTACACATACATTTGCTTTGTCCATTCACCTGTCAACGGACAGTATTTTCCTTTCATGTCCTGGCTACGGTAAATAGTGCCCCTGTGAACACTGGGGTGAAAATATCATTCCACGTTCTAGTTTTTTCTGACTATATGCCCAGAAATGGGATTGCAGGATCATATGGCAACTCTACTTTTATTTATTTATTTATGTTTGAGAAGTCTCCATACTGTTTTCCATCCTAGCTGCACAAACTGGCATTCCTACCAACATTGTAAGGTGGTTCGTTTTTCTCCGCACCCTCTTCAGCATTTGTCGCTTGTAGACTCTTTGGTGACAGCCATTATGGTGGTACGTGGTGGCACCTTACTGCAGTTTTCAAAAATTTTTTTTTGGTGTAATTGATTTCCTGTGTTGTGTTAGTTTCAGGGGAACAGTGTAGTGGATGAGCTATGCATATAGCCACGCATTTTCTCGACTCTCCTCCCGTATCAGCTATCACGGAATATTGAGTAGAGGCCCCTGTCCTGCCCAGGAGGTTCCCATCAGTTATGTCTTTTATATACAGTAGTGCCAGCCCTAGTCTCCCGTCTCCCAGTGCAGCCCCGCTCCCTTATTCCCCGGTCACCATGGATTTAATGTCTGCATTTGTTTTGTGACTAAGCTCATTTGCACCTCTTTTCAGTTTCACATAGTAGAGATGTCGTATGATGTTTGTCTCTGTGTGTCTGACTCTCTTCGCTCAGTATGACAGTCTCTAGGTCCGTCCACATCGCCGCTAACGGCACCACTTCGTCATTTTGTTCTTTTTTTGTGGCTGAGTGATACTCCAGTATGTGTGTGTGTGTGTGCGTGTGTATGCACGTGTGTGTATGTGTGTGTGCGCGCATGCATGTGTATGCATATGTCTGCACATGTGTGTATGTGCGTGCGTGTGTATATGGGTGTGTGTGTATATGGGTGTGTGTGTATGCGTATGTGTGTGTATGTGTGATGTGTGTGTATGTTATGTGTGTATATATGTGTGTGTATGTGTGCGTGTGTGTTATATATGCGTGTGTTATGTGTGCATGTATATGGGTGCATGTACGTGTGTGTATGTGTGTCTGTGTGCATGTGTGTCTGTGTGTTTGTGTATGTGTGCGTGTGTGTCTGTGTGTGTGTGTGCATGTGTATGTGTGCATGTATATGGCTGTGTGTGTACGTGTGTGTATGTGTGTCTCTGTGTGTGTGTGTGTGTATGTGTATGTATGAGTGTGTGTATGAGTGTGTGTATGTGTGCGTGTGTATATGTGTTTGTGTGTGTGTGTGCATGTGTGTCTGTATGTGTGTGTGTGTGTGTGTGTGTGTGTGTATACAGCACATCTCTATCCATTCCTCTGCTGATGGATGGTTAGGTGGTTTCCATGTCCTGGCTTTTGTAAATAGTGCTGCTGTGAACGTTTTGGTACATGTATCTTTTCAAATTATGGTTTTCTCCATGTATAGGCCCAGAAGTGGGATTGTTGGATCATAATGTAGTCCCGTTTTTAGCTTTTTAAGGAGCCTCCATACTGCTGTACCAATTTATGTTCCCACCAACAGCAAAAGAGGGTTCCATTTTCCCACACCCTCTCTAGCGTTTATTGCATGTAGATTTCTTCTGACTATGGCTGTTCTGAGCGGTGCGAGCCACTGCGACTGTGACTTGCACCACTCTAACACTGAGCAATGTTTGGCATCGTCCATGTGCCATCTGTTTATCTTCTGTGTTTCTTCTCTGGGGAAATTAGACCCCATTTCTTGGTGGCATGTGGTCAGGTCAGCCTGCAGAAGAGGAGGTGGAATGGGAGATACTCTGGTAGTCTTTGGAAAGTACAGGGAGACTCCTTGAACCACAGTTACTTGAAAGGAAATATTGTATACTAAAAGGAGACAAGTTAAACTTGAAATGACTGAGATAGTATTAACTGGAAAGTATAAATTTCCTTGTTACTCAGTGGAATGTGGTTCACTAGAAAGATAAGGTTTGCTTTCATTTTCCATATTGTAGTAATAGAGATTTATTTTGTAATCCCACTATGTTAGCCTAATTGATTTGGGTTTAATTTTGAAACCACTATGTTCTCTGTCAATGACATTTTGATAGCTAGCCTACATCTCTAGTGCCTAATATCCGTTTCAACTGTCCATGAACAAACGTTTCCCTCCTGAGCTACAGTCAGTCTTTTGAGTACCTCCAAATGATTGCCTATTTCTTAGGGTGCTCGAAAGTCCTTCGCCTTGAATAACAGTCTATGATGTTTTTGAGAATACATGTCTCTTTTCAGTTGTCAGCAAATCCTGATTAAACAGCCTTTTATTCCCTTTTAAAAATGATCTCTTTCCTTACTAGTTTTCAGGTGACTTTGCCGCCTTGCCTGCAGTCCCAGGAGAATTCGGCGTGTGCTGTCTTGTCTGTTTGCTAGACTCTCTGATTGTCCCTGGGGCGTCCCAGGTGGCACAGCGGTAACGAATTTGTCTGCCAGTGCAGGAAACGCAGGAGATGCGGGTTTGATCCCTGAGTCAGGAAGATCCCCTGAAGTAGGAGATGGCAACCCACTCTAGTATGGTTGCTTGGAAAATTCCATGGTCTGAGGAGCCTGGTGGGCTACAGTCCGGGGGTCACAAAGAGGGAACATGACTGAGCATGTCTGAGAGGAGGAGAGTGATTGTCCCTCAGTCTGTTGAAAACCATTCTCTGAAAGTGAGAGATGATTCCTGTAAAAGCCCTGGACACGGTAAGGGTGCCAGCGTGCCAGTGCCTGACGAGAGCGCGGGCCTCCTCGGGCCGGAGTGGGAGGGACGCCGAGGAGCCGTCTGCCCCGTGGTCGCTGTGCCTGAGCGGAGGGACGTTCCGAAGGTGGGACAGTTTGTGATAAATAGCTAAGCAGTTGGCCTAGTATCTGCATGTCATTTTCTCATTTAATGCTCACTATCTATATTTTTATGTTAATAACGATTCCCATAATCTCCTGGTAAATATATTTAAATAGAACATGTCCTGTGTGCTTTGGCTATTATTGCGATTCCTGTTGGAGGGTAGGAATTCATGGAAGGCTGTCTTGACACGCAGCTACAATTCTCTATTATATTCACTGTATGCCATCGTCTATAGTATTCTGTTTGATGATAATGTAATTGAAAGGGCTTTAGATAGAAGAGTTTTGGGAGACTTTAAATTCACCGTGTTAAACAACAAAACAATGTGTTAGATAAAATAATTTCAAAGTTTCTATCCAGTGTTGTCAATCTATTAATTTCCCGTATTTTAAGGAGGTGATGAAGAATAAAAAAAAATCTACATGCAGTTTAATTCTGTACAAAACGCTTCTCACAACTCACACATGTTGGTCACCTATTGATATTTATGAAGGAATTGTGTTGATGAGATTTTGAATATTTCTTATCTCTGTAACTTTAAATGGAATCTTGATGAAATTACTGAGTTATTTTTCATTATAAAGATGGAAACATTTTTCTGTACAATAACATAGCACTTCAAATAAAGTTAGAAATAGCACAAATGAATAAATGTAAAATTAAAGTATCTTTGAACTTCAGGCATATAATTTAATTTTGTTGTATGATAGGAATGCCTCATTTTTATTCACATAGAATAATAGAAAAATAAACTCGTGGAGACAGTAGAATACTTTGGAGAGAAAACAGTCAATTTAAGTGCAAATAACTAAGAAACATTATTGATAGGTGTGAAAAACAAAAGAAAAATTTACTTCATTTTGATGATTATTGTGAAAGGTAATATATTTGTTTTAGGTAAAGGTATCTAAATTTTTTTTTCAGATTAAAAGTGTGACTTAAATGTTTTGTGATATTTGATTACATTTGAGATTCACTTAATATGAAATTACCTAAACCAATAGCTGAGCATAATTGAAGCATATTATCTTGGAAACCACTAAAAATAATTATCATTTTTACAAGGTGAAGACTAGAATTAGATTTGCAGTATTTTCCGTTGGCAGAACAGAATTCCGTTAGAGATAATTTACCTATTTTTTAGCTAGAAATTATTTTTCTCCCCAAAATACTGTATGTAAGACCGTAATTTATGATAGATTTAAAAATTGATTACAATGATGCTTGTGGGGCCAGTTCCCTTGGCCATTTAGTTCTCTTCATCTTTTTTACCCAAATAGACGCCTTACACATCCCAGAACCCTGGGCTTCAGGAGAGCAGTTTGAAAATCAATACTTTACTGTGTAAAGTAATTCTATGTTAGTTCATAAATGGCAACATTATCTTGTTACAACATGACCAATATTTAAGAATGAGAGACATTATTGTGGAAATTTCTTCTTTTATGTATATAGAATTCAAATGATTGTTGCCTTATTAATAGATACTAAGTCTGTGTATCTTACAGAGATTGGCATGTGAAAGAAGGGGGTGTGCCTTGCATGCTAAGTCACTTCGGCTGTGTCTGACTCTTCGTGAACCTATAGACTATACCCTGCCAGGCTCTTCTGTCCCTGGATTCTTCAGACGAGGAGTGGGTTGCCATACTCTCCTCCAGGGAATCTACCTGAACCAGAGATCAGACCCGTGTCTCTTAGGTCTAACCTTTATTGGTAGGTGAGTTCTTTACCACTAGCACCACCTGGGAAGCCTGAAAGAAGGGTAGTCAGCTTTAAAATGGTGTTCCAGATCCCCTAGAAATAATTAAATGAACTAGGGAGTTTATATATAAGAAAGCAACAGGTATCTTCAAACAAATGAAATAAAATATTGCTTGTCTGTTCAGATTGCTACACTGAAGTTCTGTCTAGAGTTAGGTATTTGTGAAAAACATAATACTATTGATTTATCAAACAGCAGGAAACATACTTTGCTTTGGTGAGTTTTATTGACTCTTTTCACTTTTGAAAGGTTTAAAATGACTGGAGTGTCAGATGTGGATGGCTGTCTGGACGTTAATGAACTGCTCAGATTTGCTCAGATGAGGCTGGCAGTGGCTGGAAACCTCTCCAACACATTTTACAGTATTTGTATGATGTGTTTGTCTCTGCGGAATGTTTACCACTGAGCATCTTCCTGAGAAGCAGCCGATAAATATTTGACTGACAGGACACAGAGCTCCCAGGCTGACAGATGTTTCTGTTGGCAGTCTCAGTATAGCAGAGGCTGACTTGCTTGCCATGGTTTACGGGCTTTCCTTGCTTCCTCAGTATTTTTGTCACCCTTGGTCATAAACGCTGAACCATCTCCTCTGAGTATGTGATCTCAGATTCACCTCACCTTTTTCTCATCTCATATTCCAGCAGTCAGAGAATCAAGAAAAGTTATTATTTCCCCACTCCACAGAACCATGACCGTATTTTTTTTTTCTTTTAATTTTTGTATTGTCTCACTTCCTGGCTCTGCTTGCTCTCGCTGGTGGGCTGCCCTCTAGTCTCCGCAGGCAGGGCCCTTCTCCAGCTGTGGCCTGCGCCCCTCCCTGCGGTGCTCCTGCTGCTGCAGAGCGCGGCTTCTGGGGCGCTCGGGCTCCAGGGGCTGCGGCACGCGGGCTCCTTCCTCGTGGCTCCCAGGCTCCAGAGCACAGCTCAGTGGCTGCGGCACGTGGGCTTAGTTGCTCTGCAGTATGTGGGTTCTTCCTGGACTAGGGGTCAAACCCACAGCTCTTGCACTGAAAGGTGGATTCTTTACCCCTGAGCCACCAGGGAAGCCCATAACCATATTTTTCAACCAAAACCTCCATGCTCTTGAATCTGAACTGAGTTATCTACAGGAAACTGGGGAAAGGCCTGTTGCTTCTCAGATTAGCTTGTGTCTTTCTAGAAAGGGAAAAACAGCACCACCTGCTAACTGGAACAATTTTGCCCTTGGTAACGACATTACACGGGACATCACAAATCCTTGAAAACGTTCAAGGTAGTTTCATATTATAAAACTTGCCCAAGCTTCCGAGAAGTTCTCATGTAGATACTTGTATCTGTGAGCTAATGGTGTCAGCGTATCATGCTAGGAACTGCTAGAGAAAGACCAAAAAAGTTCTCTCATTTTAGGAGTTTCCAGATAACTGGGGAGGCAGTGCTGTGCTTTGATTCAGAAAGCAGGTTGTAGAGCTACACTGCCCGAGTTCAAGCCCGTCACTGTGCAACTCTGGGCAAGTTACTCAACTGTTCTACCCCTTGATTGCCATAGGTCTTAAATGAGGGTTATGAAAATCACCATCTCCGGGAGTTGTGAGAATTAAATGAATTACTGTAGGCAAGGCTTTGTCCCTAGCACTTGGTAAGCACTTGCTGTTGTCTTTAGTTGGCAGGGCATTTCTTTGTCTACTCTTTTCTCCATTTGGGGCTCATTGAGCTAAACTACAAAAATAATAATGCAAAAACTGCCTCTACCAGTATTTATTTGTTGCAGTTGGTATGCTTCTGTGTATGTGTGTGTGTGCTGCATATGAAAGAAAAGGAACTGAGAATGAAGCCAGTGTTTGGAATCTGTTTCCAAGCAGGCAAACGAACTGGGTTTGAATTGAATTCCGTTCAGTTCAGTTTATTCGCTCAGTCCTGTCCGACTCTTTGTGACCCCATGGACTGCAGCATGCCAGGCCCCTCTGTCCATCACCAACTCTCAGAGCGTACTCAAACTCAAGTCCATTGAGTCGGTAATGCCATCCAACCATCTCATCCTCTGTCGTCCCCTTCTCCTCCTGCCCTCAGTCTTTCCCAGCATCAGGGTCTTTTCAATTGAGTCAGTTCTTTGCATCAAGTGGCTAAAGTATTGGAGTTTCAGCTTCAACATCAGTCTTTCCAATGAATATTCAGGACTGATTTCCTGGGTTTGAATTAGTATAGATGTGAGAGTTGGACTGTGAAGAAAGCTGAGCACGGAAGAATTGATGCTTTTGAACTGATGCTTTTGAACTGTGGTGTTGGAGAAGACTCTTGAGAGTCCCTTGGACTGCAAGGAGATCCAACCAGTCCATTCTGAGGGAGATTAGCCCTGGGATTTCTTTGGAAGGAATGATGCTAAAGCTGAAACTCCAGTACTTTGGCCACCTCATGCAAAGAGTTGACTCATTGGAAAAGACTCTGATGCTGGGAGGGATTGGGGGCAGGAGGAGAAGGGGACGACAGAGGATGGGATGGCTGGATGGCATCACGGACTCGATGGACGTGAGTCTGAGTGATCTCCGGGAGTTGGTGATGGACAGGGAGGCCTGGCGTGCTGCGATTCATGGGGTCGCAAAGAGTCAGACACGACTGAGCGGCTGAACTGAACTGAACTGAAAGACTTAACAGAACTGCTGCTCTAAGTAAGCTGTGGGGAGGCGCCAGGAAGAGGCGGTGGTCCGAAGCTGGGAGGACTCTCGAGCAGGACCTTGTGAACAGCAAACAGAGTTACTTTGGAGTGTTTCAGAAGAGCTTCTAAAGGCTGACTTTATTGATTTACATCCCTTTTCCATTTCACTCTAGTCTACTTGGCTAGTTCAAGTAAATCAATACCCTTTTAACACTGGGCACTTAAACAAACAAAAGAAACCCATTTAGTAAGTGTAGGCCCCAAACAGGAAAACCTGAGAGAGTCCTTCCCAGGCGCCATCCTGCCCCTGCTGGCTCCCGCGCTGATTCTCGGGAATAAGGCCTTCTGTCCCGGGGCGGAGATGAGCTGGGTGGCTCCAGTGCAGATGGCCTCCCCTGGACCACGACTGAATGGCCTGGACCCTCATCTCGCTAGTCCTAGGGGAGCTGGAGAAGCATCCATTCTGAAGTATGGACGATACCACCTGTAGCAAACTACGGCTCCGACCTTTTGGGGCTTCTCCCCCGTTGCGTCTCAAGAACTTCTGTCACGGCGGAGTCAGAATCTCACTAGCTCTTGTCTCCCCAGCCTGTCCCAATGAGCTGACGTCTCCCTGGTTTATTTTCCCCTAGTGCCCAAAGAAGAGGCCCCTCAACTACTTTAATAACTCAGACTATAGCAGATGCTTATGATTCGCTTCTGTTAACTAGGTGTTTTCAGGAACACTGAATTAGAGGAGAGGAATCATTGCCCCCGGGGGAAATACAGGGTTAGATGCCAGTGAGCCTATAGTCACAGCATTTTCATCAACCAGTCAGTACGTAACCTTCTTTTATACATGTTTCTGTTTTTAAAAATCCTTATTTAATATATATTCTTGATTCATCAGCAGCGAACTTGCAGCTGGTAGCTCTGTAACCCCTGCCTGAAAGAAGCTTATCTAGCGTGTCTTTTCTCCATAAGACGTATCACAGCCCCCCTGTGCTTGCTTGAAAACACTAGCCAGCCCTTCAGCACCGTGCTCAGGGCCACTGTCCACAGGGAAATGACCAACAGAAAGCACGATGTGTGGAAAATGTGGCACTAAATCCCCTTGAGAAGGACACTTGTTTAAAAGGACACCGTTTACACTGTGAGAATTAGAACAGGGAGACAGAGGGTCTCTCTGCCTTCCACCAGGAACGTGCACCGATGACGTATTTTTCACCACTCTCAGCGTCTCCGTGTTGGAGAATTACCTCGAAAGCACCATATGTATGGATTTGGGGGTTACCAATAAATTGTAAGCAAGTGGGCAAATTTGCAGATACAGAATCTGCAAATGATGAAGATTTACTGTATTTTTCAAACGGGTACAAAGTTACTTTGATTCAAGAAACTTTTGATTCTAAACATGCCCACTACTCGAATCTTAAGTATTAGAATGGCTTCCGCTCTTTTTGCAGATAAACTAGCTGCAGTAATTCCCATACAGAGACTGAAAACCTGCCTCATTAGAAAACAGCTGAATCTCAGTTCTCTAACTTAAATTATCCCCGCCCCCCGCCCCCAGATAAGTCTCACAGATCTTGTCTGTAGTCTGATGCGGAGGACCTTTCCCTCTGGCGCTCTCATCTGGTTGCCGGAGTCTTCCCTCAGGCCCTGGAGGTCACGGGAGGTGGCGCTGGAGCTGGTCTGGAGGTTTCTCAGGCGCCTCACGGGCAGGACATTGAGGAGCAGTGTGGAGTGACGGTTTCTGGACAATTGTCAAGGCTCTTTGGATGACCTAAAATAACTGGGGACATTTAGGGGGTACCATTTTTTGGTTAATAAAGCTTCTGGACAGTTGGATGATGATAATTTAAACTTTAAAAGGATACGTGGCCTTGTTTTGTAGGCCTGGGAATTGATCGGCGCTCGGATTACAAAATTCTGATTAAGATACCATAGAAATCCATCATGTAATGGATGTAATACAGTATCCATCGTTTATCGAATACCTACTGCATGCTATGCACACTACAAGATGTTTATGTGCATTATTTTATACAATAATGGAATTGCTATCATTTTATAGATGAGAAAATGTAGGTTGGAGAAATTAATAAGTATATTTAAGCTAGAAAGTTAGAAAACAAGAGTTCAAAGTTAAGTCTATCTGGCTTCAAATTCCACTCTCTTTCCAGTCTCCTGGAATATCTTTTACGTCTCCTCAAATATCATGTCAGAGGATGAGCAAGTGGAGGTTTGTAGCGGAAAGATTTTTGCAAATTGATTAATATATGGAAGAAACGTAGAAGTAAAGTGATAATCCTTTAATCAAGAACCGCAAGATAAAGGTTCTTTCTAGGGCCGTGTGCCAGTGGTTAATACACATCAACCTTCAACAGTAATACTCAGAGGAGACTGACTGTCAGAAAATGACAGTATTGATCTTTTGAGAAAACTGGAGCCCTTTTTAATAAAGTGTGACATTTGAAAAAAGACGTATTTGATAAACTTACTGAACTTTTTTTGAGCCTTATTGAACTTTACAAAAGCAATCTGAATTTTCATCAGTCCAAAATATGTAGGGTTAAAAATCACATGGTTTAAAAGCTTACGACTGAGTGCGGCCGTTGTCTACACCCCTCCTCTCTGCTCCAGAGCCTGCCCCTTCGAGGGGGACCGCGTGTCCTTCTCCCTGTGCGCCTCCTGTCATTTCCTTCACATGTCCTCACATGTCCAAAGAAGCTGCTTCTCTTCACTGGCTGATTTTAGGTTTCTACTAGATCTTGTTACTGTCAGGCTGGCCGCAAAGGTGGCTCGGCTTTTTCCGTAGGGTGGCATGGAAACCCAAGCAAACTCTGCGGCCGCTGGATGGTGAGGACGGGCCCCTCCCCGCTGCCCGCGGCCCTGTCGCCGGCTGCGCCGGGGGCTGCTGAGCTGCGCCGTGACTGGTTTGTGCTTTTTGCGATAGTTCTGACGTCTCTCCTTCGCTGTCCGCGCCTGCCAGTTCTGCACGTTCTTGTGGAGTTATCTTTTTCGCCCTTCCCTGGTGATTTTGAGGGGCTTGGGAGGGGTGTGAAGCCTTGGGAGAGGCAGCCCCTGTTCTCTGGCTCCCTTATGGCCGCTGTCGGCTGGAGACGCGGCGTGCAGACCTTTACCTCCAGGCGTGGGGACAGCCAGAGCCCTTAAGAAATGACTGCGGAAACGTAACTGCTTTCCTCTTTGAGACCGTCCATGAGGCACTGGTGTACTTTTCAGATTCTGGAATTTGCATTTTCTTGGCATTTCATTAGCTAAAATGTTAAAACTTTTTCTCAGTCATTTTGAGTTAATTTGTTTCTTATTAAAAAACAAAACAAAACAAAACACATTACTGACTGTGTTTATGGTGGGAGTGATGTAGCGACGAAACAAGGAATACAAAACATGTAGCCAGCAGAAGCGGGAAATCAAGATGCATCTGAATGCTTGTCCTGAAGACCTGCTAGATATTTAGAGCAAGGTCTGTAGCATATTCAGATATCTAGATAACAGATGATCCTCGTGGCGGTTGGTGAGCCCTTTTTCTGTGCAGCTTCCTTGTCTACAGTATCCAGCTCCACAAGCTTTCGTTTCTTCAGCAACTTCAGGCTTCAGCCCAGTGCTGTTGCCTCGCTCTGCTGGACTCCACCTCCCTCACTGCAACCTGGAAATTTTCCCTGGGGCAGAAATTCAGGGCAGTTATGGGAAGAACTGATGCTTTTGAACTGTGGTGTTGGAGAAGACTCTTGGGAGTCCCTTGGACTGCAAGGAGATCCAACCAGTCCATCCTAAAGGAGATCANAGCAAGGTCTGTAGCATATTCAGATACCTAGATAACAGATGATCCTCGTGGCGGTTGGTGAGCCCTTTTTCTGTGCAGCTTCCTTGTCTACAGTATCCAGCTCCACAAACTTTCGTTTCTTCAGCAACTTCAGGCTTCGATCCCTCAGCCCAGTGCTGCTGCCTCGCTCTGCTAGACTCCACCTCCCTCACTGCAACCTGGAAATTTTCCCTGGGGCAGAAATTCAGGGCAGTTATGGGAAGAACTGATGCTTTTGAACTGCGGTGTTGGAGAAGACTCTTGGGAGTCCCTTGGACTGCAAGGAGATCCAACCAGTCCATCCTGAACGAGATCAGCCCTGAATATTCATTGGAAGGAATGATGCTGAAGCTGAGGCTCCAATACTTTGGCCACCTGATGTGAAGAGCTGGGAAAGATTGAAGGCGAGAGGAGAAGGGGACGACAGAGGATGAGAATCACGGACTCAATGGACATGAGTTTGAATGAACTCTGGGAGTTTGTGATGGACAGGGAGGCCTGGTGTGCTGTGATTCATGGGGTTGCAAAGAGTCGGACACGACTGAGTGACTGAGTGACTGAACTGACTGATGGGACTTCTTTTGTGTATTTCCTTTCTCAGGGATTAGAGTTCAGTGCTGCCTTTTTGACCAAGATCTGAAAATACTATTTCATATANTGTGAAGAGCTGGGAAAGATTGAAGGCGAGAGGAGAAGGGGACGACAGAGGATGAGAATCACGGACTCAATGGACATGAGTTTGAATGAACTCTGGGAGTTTGTGATGGACAGGGAGGCCTGGTGTGCTGTGATTCATGGGGTTGCAAAGAGTTGGACACGACTGAGTGACTGAGTGACTGAACTGACTGATGGGACTTCTTTTGTGTATTTCCTTTCTCAGGGATTAGAGTTCAGTGCTGCCTTTTTGACCAAGATCTGAAAATACTATTTCATATATTTTGTCAGTTTTATATCATTTACTATGGGAAGAGTAGTCTGGTACCAGTTAATTTGTTAAACTTAAAATTAGACATTTTCTCACCGTGAACTTGATATCTTTATTTGAACATTTTGGAGAGGGAAAGAGAGAGGGGCAAAATAAGGTAGGGTTTGAGAGGTACAATTGGCATGAATGATCTCATTTGCAAAGCAGAGATAGAGACACAGGCATAGAGAACACCACCAGGGAAGCCCCAGGAACACTGGAGTGGGTCGCTGTTCCCTTTACAGGGGATCTTCTCGATTCAGGGGTGGAACGCAGGTCTCCTGGATTGCAGGCAGATTCTCTATCATCTGTGCCACCAGGGAAGGCCAAATATATGGATACCAAGGGGGAAATGGGGTGGAACTGGGAGATGGAGACCAACACACGTACACTGCTGGTATACGTATGGAGTAGATATCGAGTGAGAACACGCCTGAAGCACTGTGCTGACCCGAACAGGAAGAAATCCGAAAGGGAGCGGGCGAACAGGAAGAAATCTGAAAGGGAGCGGGCGTCTGTATATGCATGTGTATGGCTGAATCATTCTGCGGTACAGCAGAAACTAGCACAACGTGGCAAAGCAACTATTCTCCAGTAAAAACTAATTTTAAAATAAGAAATACAATAAAGCCAAAGGATATATTGCACAGCGCAAAATATTGGAAATATAACCAATATTTTGTAATAACTTTAAATGGACTATAATCTACAAAAATATTGAATCACTATGTTGTACACCTGAAACTAATACAATATTGTAAATCAACCATACTTCAAATTAAAAAAAAAAGAACAGAAAAAAACCAACACACACAGAAAAGCATTTCAAATGCAGTAATCCCCCCACCTCCTCAAAATTCATGACTTTTCCCTCCTTTTATCTGGTCTAGTTATACAAGTCTCGCCTCCCACACCCAGTGAATCAAGAGTCCTGAGGATCTCTTGAATCGATGCCTCTTTCCATCTCCGTTAGTCACCTGGGAGCTCAAGACAGCGCATCTAAATAGCCTCCCTACTGACTGGCTTAACTACTACCCCCTTCTCTCCCTGTCTGTCTTCTGGTAAGCCTGCTAATTTGCTGTGAAGTCAAACCTGATCATGTTCGTTCCCTCCTCACCTCCTGGTTAGGATCCTTTGGTGGACTTTATGGCTGTGTGATGTGGGTAAGATTCCTTAGCGTAGCCTAATAGTATGTCTGTAGCCTAGTAGTATGGTCTGTTCTCTACCTACCATTCCAGCTTTATTGATGATCTCAAGTACCTTCACTTCATTCCATGAAACTTTGCTCATGCTGTTTCTAGGAATGGTTAACTTCCTCACATCTTCAGGTATCTGTTCAATTCTCTCTTCTCTAGGGAAAATTCCTTAGTCTCTTGACTAGATCACATCTTCAACTCATATGCTCAAGTAAATTCATATAAATCAGTTGAAATTTCACATTTCCGTGAATTTTTTTATTAATGTCTTTATCCTTTACTAGAGTAAAAGGTAAAATGTCATGAAAGCCATTTTGGTGCTAATGTTACTGCTCATACTTAGTAATAAAGGTGAATAAAATCCAAGAAAGAGGTGAAATGGAGGTGACTGAGGAGCACTGGTTGATTGAATAAGCAAATTTGCTCAGGGTGAATAATGCAGTGCAGTGCCCGTAGAAGCATCGCTGCCCATGACTGTCATCACTGTGGGAGCTGCAGGCGTCGTTTCCATTAGGGAGACAAAGCTCTTGCTGCATCCATTGCAGAAGCACCACAACACCAATTTCCAATTTGAGTGAAACCCCTTTTCTATGAATGCTCTTTGTATAAATTTATAATGAACATTTAAAATTTTAGTGCTCTTTCTAGAATCTAAATACTACAGTCTCAAAGGGATGTGTAAGAAGTGTTTCTAAGATCATGCAAGTGTTAAATATACACATAAAGTGAATAGTATCTGGAGCGCCAGGCAGCACTTGTATGCTGCGCTTCCAGGCACTTAGGCTAGGTGTCTTTATGCCAGGCACTATTTTTAAGTGCTTTACAAATATTAACTCATTTAATTTTCAAAACAACATTATAAGGTAGGTAGTATTATTATCCCTATTTTTTAGATGAAGAAGCAGAGGTACAGACATGTCCAATAATTGTCTAATGTTCAACAACAGAATCAAGATTCAAACTCAGTTTCTCTGACTTCAGAGAGCTGAGCATCTGCTTAGATTCTCTCTGTGTGGCCTCTATCATCTGGCCAGTTACTTGAAAGCCATAAGAACCTGAGGGTAAAAGTTTGGTGTTTCTTTTCTTTTTTTTAATGTGTAGTACACTCTAGGTTTTAAAAATCTACATCTTTTTCGTCTCAGCAAAGCAGCAGGTGCTAAAGGTGAGTACTCATATGAAGGCAGGGAGAGATACCTTGCTAACACTCTCAGAGAGGCGTTTCTCTCACCTCATACTTTCCCTGTAGAAAGGTAGTGTTTATTGCAAAACATTTGTGGAAGCTGTGAAATTATCGAAACTCAAGAATTTCAATATGATTCGCTATATTAAATGAGAGAAGCCAAAAATTAGTTAAAGATACTCAGTTTGGTAAATGGTCTGTCAGGATTTGATTTAAAAAATCCCTTTAAGCAGAGTGTAGCTTTTTGTGGGTTTGGCAAAGTGTCCAAACTTATGAAATATTTGGAGGTCTCAGTTCTGCTGTGGTCTCAAAAGAGATTCTCTTTAATGAAAGGTAAACGTTAAAAGGCAGAACTGAACACAGCCTGCTTTAACGTTTCACAGAATTGCCAGATTGCCGGATGAGACTTAATTGGAAGCTCAGAAAATAATGATGAGCAACCTAATCAGAAAAAATCTATTTGGTCTAAATCTCTAGAGAAGGAGGTTCAACAGACAGTAAACAGCAAATTGGCGACATTTAAAGATTAGTCACATGGTGAAAAACAAAACAAAACCGACCCCTCTCGACAAAACCAGCCACAAAAGCAACAACAAAAACCAGAAAACAGCTGTTTAACTTAATATAGATCTACATTATTTTTGAGAAAGAAAAATTAGACTTTATCTAGCTAAGGAGTTATGAAGAAGGAAAAAGTAGCTCGTGTCTGACTGTTTGCAACCCCGTGGATTATAGTCCACCAGGCTCCTCTGTCCATGGAATTCTCCAGGCAAGAATACTGCAGTGGGTAGCCATTTCCTTCTCTAGGGGATCTTCCCAAAGCAGAGATTGAACCCAGGTCTCCCGCACTGCAGGCAGATTCTTTACAGTCTGAGACAGCAGAGAAGCCTCTGTATAATACGGCCTCTCTGAAATTAGCAGTAGCTGCTAAAAAAAATCTTTATTTGATGTCTGTGATGTGTGTGTGCATGCTAAGTCTCTCAGTCGTGTCCGACTCTTTGCAACCCTGTGAACTGTAGCACACNCCTCTCTGAAATTAGCAGTAGCTGCTAAAAAAAATCTTTATTTGATGTCTGTGATGTGTGTGTGCATGCTAAGTCTCTCAGTCGTGTCCGACTCTTTGCAACCCTGTGAACTGTAGCACACCAGGCTCTTCTGTTCATGGAATTCTCTAGGCAAGAATACTAGAGTGAGTTGTCATGCCTTCCTCCAGGGGACTGTCCCGACCTAGAGATCACACTGGTCTCCCTTGTGGCTTCTGCGTTGCAGGTGGATTCTTTCCTGCTGAGCTGCCAGGGAGCCCATAATATGAATGATACACTTGCTCTGTTTAAGAATTAGAGCTCGGAGTGCCCGGAGTGCGATTTCGTCAGCACTTGAGGGAGAGGAAGAGTGCGGTCCATAGAGTGGAAGCCTTAGTGCTGGGAATGCAGAGTTGCATTGATGTAACAACCATCTTAACCCCTGGGTATATTTTATTAGAAGCACAAAGAAAATTCCAGAGGTACTTTAGATCTGTACTACCGAGAATACAGATGGATATTTAAATGAGAATCTAAGCTAATTAAATTTAAATAAAATAAGAAAATTCCTCAGTTGCATTAGTTACATTCCAGTCGCTCTCTAGCTGCCTGTGGCTAGCGGCTGCCCTGTGAGATGGAAAACACTTAGATACTGAACATTTCCATCATCCTAGAAAGTTCTATCGCAGAATCCTGTTTTGAGCATTTATACTGGCCGTACCAGTGTTGTTTTCAATCTCCATGGACTGTCTGAAGCCCAAGGTTCTATTAGTTTCCCAGGTGGGCATCCTGTAAGAGAAATCTCTCTCACTGTTCGCTTCTTAAAACTCAATTTCCAATCTGTGGCGAGTTAAGATTTAACCTGTAGGTTGTTGTAAGCATTAATGTGAAAATAATGTAAGAAAACTGCCTGACATATAGCAGATTCTCAGTAAACACTAATTTGTATTCTCTATAATGTAATTTTTTCAGTGATGATAGATCTTTATTCTTGGAAAATCAGGAGAAGATGATAGGAGAAATCAATATACTCTGAATTTAGAGAAAGCTTGTTCTGACCTCTATATAACACTCTTCCATTGTTCTTCTGTCTGTTAATTTTTTCTTGTCCTGCCGCAGTGCATTTCAGGGTGTATAGTCAGGTACCTAGTCATTTACGCCCTTCCCTAGTCATGATTTCTATACTTGTCTGCTTACCATCAAAACTGAGCAAGGGAGTAACAGGCAGTGTCTAAGGGCGCCAAGCCTGTGTCCCCTGCCTCCAGGATGTGAAAGCAGCTCTGTCTCTTTCTAATGACCGACTGCCTCTGCCCAGTCTGGTAACTTCTTGCCTGCTGGTCCTTTGTCATGTGAAGCTTAAGGTGCTAGAGAGATAACCACAGCTTAAAGTTTAGTGAGATTTTGGCCGTTTCCCCTGGTAGGATTCCTCCTTTGGGAGTCAGGACTTCTCAACCCATAGAGCCCTAAATTGTGAGGAAAAAGCAGAAATTCTCCAAGCTCTTCCCTGGGTGGGAAGCTTTCCGGGAGGCCCAGTGGTAAAGAATCTGCCCGCCAGTTCAGGAGATGCAGGAGACTCTGGTTTGATCCCTGGGTTGGAAAGATCCCCCAGAGGAGGAAATGTCAACTCACTCCAGTATTCTTGCCTGGAAAATTCCATGGACAAAGGAGCCTGGTGGGCTACAGTCCGTGGAGTCACAGAGTCAGACACGACTGAAGCGACTTAGCGCGCATGCATCACTCTACTTCTGGGAACAGTTTATATTCTGCCTATGCCCAGATACGGGTTCCTCACTGCCGGCCACCCAGTAGGTGACTAATTCCAGAATTCACTGACGATTGCAGGTTGCATTCCCTGGGAGGCCAACTCTGCAATGGAATTGGTGTGAAGGGAGTTTACTAGGAAGTACTCTCAGAATTATACCTGTGGATAAGGTTGCCAGATTAGCAAGTAAAAATATAGGATGCCTAGTTAAAAATTTCTGGCAAGCAATGCGTACTNCCAGAATTCACTGACGATTGCAGGTTGCATTCCCTGGGAGGCCAACTCTGCAATGGAATTGGTGTGAAGGGAGTTTACTAGGAAGTACTCTCAGAGTTATACCTGTGGATAAGGTTGCCAGATTAGCAAGTAAAAATATAGGATGCCTAGTTAAAAATTTCTGGCAAGCAATGCGTACTTTTAAACGAGAGACACAGTCTTCAGAACATGATTGTCTGAAATTCAGGCCCGAGCGTCCGGTCCTATGTGTGGCGGCCCTGTGTGAGGAGGAAGGGGAGGGGTGGGCGCAGAGAGGTGGGCTGCTGGTCCACAGCGACCCCGGCCTCCGCCGGCTCTCTAGGGACCTGGAGCTGGGATGGCGGTTCAGCCCGCCCATGGGGCACAGAGGCCGGATTTCTGGGTCCTTGCATTGACCAGCCACGGGGTGCAGACTGTATCTGCGAATGAATCGTGGCCACGGGGACCGCGCCTCTCGTCTGCGGAGATCCCCCCGCCTTGAGGGTTGGCTGCCTCCTGGGCAGCCAGGGGGCTGCGGTTCTGAAGGGAGCTCCTGTGGGGGGGGTAGGGCGG
>SJYB01003217.1:257118-296820 GCA_006408585.1 Antidorcas marsupialis
CTCCTGTCGGGGGGGTAGGGCGGGTGGATTGTCAGGATACAGGTTTTAATCATCACCATTGTAATTAACATTCTCATGTGCATCCCCCCACCCCCCGCTGTAAATTCTCTGAATGCCATGTGACAGCTCGAGTCGATAATAAGGCCCGCAGTGCCTGTCCCCTAGCCAGGGTCTTTGTCACTGGCGGTGGTGGCGGTTTAGTAGAGACTGAACAGTGTGTCCTGCTGTTGGGATCCATGGGCTGTAGTGTCCACGGGATTCTCCAGGCAAGAATCCTGGAGTTGGTTGCCATTTCCTCTTCCAGGGGATCTTCTCCACCCAGGGACTGACCTTGGGTCTCCTGCATTGCCGGCAGATTCTTTACTGACTGAGTCAACAGGAAAGCACCGTCAAGGCTTGGAATGAAAGCTGTCTCTCAGAATAAGGCCCTTGCCCTCAGTTTCTGACACCCTTGCTCTCTCTTCCCAACCTCTGTAGCCGTCTCTCCTCAGATCAAGGTCTTGTCACTGCTCTGGAAACAGGTGGGAACCCTCGGTCAGAACAAACCTCTGTTGGCTTCGTTGCTGATTTCTATGTTCTTTTCTCTGACACCCGTGGAGATTAAGGCTCTTGATCGGGGCTAATCAATCCTTCNCCAGAATTCACTGACGATTGCAGGTTGCATTCCCTGGGAGGCCAACTCTGCAATGGAATTGGTGTGAAGGGAGTTTACTAGGAAGTACTCTCAGAATTATACCTGTGGATAAGGTTGCCAGATTAGCAAGTAAAAATATAGGATGCCTAGTTAAAAATTTCTGGCAAGCAATGCGTACTTTTAAACGAGAAACACAGTCTTCAGAACATGATTGTCTGGAATTCAGGCCCGAGCGTCCGGTCCTGTGTGTGGCGGCCCTGTGTGAGGAGGAACGGGAGGGGTGGGCACAGAGAGGTGGGCTGCTGGTCCACAGCGACCCCGGCCTCTGCCGGCTCTCTAGGGACCTGGAGCTGGGATGGCGGTTCAGCCCGCCCATGGGGCACAGAGGCCGGATTTCTGGGTCCTTGCATTGACCAGTCTCGGGGTGCAGACCGTAGCTGCGAATGAAACGTGGCCTCGGGGACCGCGCCTCTCTTTTGCAGAGATCCCCCCCGCCTTGAGGGTTGGCTGCCTCCTGGGCAGCCAGGGGGCTGCGGTTCTGAAGGGAGCTCCTGTGGGGGGGCAGGGCTGGTGGGTTAGGGTGGGGGTGGAGAGGTGTCTGTCAGGACACAGGTTTTAATCATCATCATTGTAATTAACATTCCCATGTGCATCCCCCCACCCCCTGCTGTAAATTTTCTGCATGCCACGTGACAGCTCGAGTGGATAATAAGGCCCGCAGTACCTGTCCCCTAGCCAGGGTCTTTGTCACTGGCGGTGGTGGCGGTTTAGTCTCTAAGTGTGTCCTGCTGTTGGGATCCATGGGCTGTAGTGTCCACGGGATTCTCCAGGCAAGAATCCTGGAGCTGGTTGCCATTTCCTCTTCCAGGGGATCTTCACCCAGGGATTGACCTTGGGTCTCCTGCATTGCAGGCAGATTCTTTACTGACTGAGTCAACAGGAAAGCACCGTCAAGGCTTGGAATGAAAGCTGTCTCTCAGAATAAGGCCCTTGCCCTCGGTTTCTGACACCCTTGCTCTCTCTTCCCAACCTCTGTAGCCGTCTCTCCTCAGATCAAGGTCTTGTCACTGCTCTGGAAACAGGTGGGAACCCTCGGTCAGAACAAACCTCTGTTGGCTTCGTTGCTGATTTCTATGTTCTTTTCTCTGACACCCGTGGAGATTAAGGCTCTTNTTTCTGACACCCTTGCTCTCTCTTCCCAACCTCTGTAGCCGTCTCTCCTCAGATCAAGGTCTTGTCACTGCTCTGGAAACAGGTGGGAACCCTCGGTCAGAACAAACCTCTGTTGGCTTCGTTGCTGATTTCTATGTTCTTTTCTCTGACACCCGTGGAGATTAAGGCTCTTGATCGAGGCTAATCAATCCTTCTGTGTTCTTGACTTCATCTTGGCCTCTCTCTTCTGTGATCTTAATCCATTTTCCCCACCCTCTCCTGTGTTTTTAAGTTCCTGTGTTCAGCTTTCAGGAATTCAAGACTCGTATGCTAAAAGTGTCCTCTCCCGACCCACACATGCCTTCCTGAGCTTTGTTCAGCCTTTAACGGAGTCGGCTTTACTTGCTGTCTGTTCCCCATCGTGCTCTTTGTCTGCTGGCGTTTGGCTTTCGGCTACACTCACCTACTGAGTGAGTAAAGGTCCTCCGCTTCTTTACTTGCACAAGCAAATGACCATTCTCTCAGCTTTTACTTAGCTAGAGCTCTCATTTGAAATCATAGTCTTCATCACCTGGATAACTCTGCAGTCTCCCGGTTCTCTTCATTTCAGAGGACTTCTCCAGCTCCCTCTTGTCCCTTTCATCCTTAACTGTCAGTGTGCTGATTCCTCCGTGCTGTCTTAGGCGTCCATATATTCTTCCTGAACAATAGTGTTTCCTCTATAGTTTCTGTATACTGTGTGCTCATTACTCGTGATTTTATTTCTTCCAACCAAAATCTTATCCCCTGAGTTTCAGGTTTGTGTATTCAAGGCTTCAAAGGTTCTCTCCATTTGGATGTTCCAAAGATGCCTCATAGACAATATGAACAACAAAATTGCCATCAACTAGGTCCCCTTTCTCATGTAAGTTGATGGCACTCAGACACCCAAGCTCAAGTTCTTAACAGGAATTTCTGACTCCTTCCTTTCACATTAAAAAAAAAACATAAACCATCTCATTCTCATGGTTTCAGCTCCTAAATATTTCTGGAGCCTCTCCCTTTTATCAGTCCAATCTTTTTCACCTTCTCCTTCCACAGGACTGCTACAGTCATTTGAGATACAAAGCTGACCATGTCAGTCTTCTAATTAAAATCTGTTGGCACTCCATCAGCTATAATCTAAGGTCCAAGATAAAGCTTTCACTCTGGGACTGGACTTACCTCCCATAAATAATGATAAAACTGGACAATATATATGCTGCAACAATTTTTGGACATTGGGCAAATAATTGGCACAATACAGTTATTTTGTCTTCAAACACTTTCCGGACTACAGTATAGAGAGGGGGGTCTTGAACAGAGAACAGTGGTATTACTGAGTTGAGTAACAGACAGAACTGTTGTCCAGGAACCTTGAGGCATCTGGAATTTATGGAGCAAAATAGCAAGGAGGTGGAGGCTGCATGGAGAGAAAATGTCAGAAATTTGTCTAGGAATCTCCTTGAATTTGTTGCTAAACACTAAGTTGTAAGATGTATGATGAAACTGGTTGAGGTCAGGCAAAGGACAGCTATGAAGCTGTAAGTTGAAAAGTTTCCAGAATTCACACAGTTGGAAGACATTTGAGTTTTAGTTCGAACGAGGTGTCCTCCCTAAACACCTGGACTTTCCGAGAAACCGCTGAAGGGCCATGCCTTAGTAGCGCAGCTGGACCACTGCTGTTTCTCAACTGGCATTCTGTGGAAAAAATTTGAATGACTCTTTTCTTGTTTCTTTCAGGGTTGATATAATACCATTCCAAATACATTAGATATAAATTAATTCATTATGTTCAATATTGCCTTAGGCACTAGGGTTTAATTTTCTTGCAGAAACCTAATTGAGAAGGAGTATTTTATATCCACTCTGCAGAGTTTAAAAACAAATTTCAAAAGTATCGTGTAAGTTAACTGCCTGTCAGATCAAAAGCTAATCTCCAAATATGGGAAAACACACACAATATCTATCAATAAATAAAAAATTACCAGACTTATGAAGAAGGAAATTGTGACCATAGCCAGGGGAAAAATTAGTCTATAGCAACATGCACAAAATGATGAAAATTATACCGTTAGCAAATGACATCACATTATAAACACACTCCGAGGTTTAAAAGAAAACGTGAGCAAATACTGGCTACATCCCCAGTGCTGCACATTACCTGCTTCTACTTTATTTATGTTCTGCGTATCAGTCTGTTTTTCTCCTTCCCCGATCTCGCCCCTCCCCTCCTCCTCTCCCTGGTGGTGACCGCCGCTTCCTTCTCTGTGTCTGTTCTGTTACAGTCATTTGTTTTATGTTATAGATTCTATAAGTGAAAATATGTCTCTCTCTGCCTGACATTTATAAAAATTTTGATCACTCTGTCGTACACCTAATGCTAATGTAATATTGTAAATTAACTCTGCTGAGTCTCTCACTCGTGTCCAACTCTTTGTGACCTCATGGACTGTAGCCCTCCAGGTTGCTCTGTCCGTGAGATTCTTCAGGCAGGAAGTGGGCAGCCATTCCCTCCTCCAGGGATCTTCCCCACCCAGGGAGTGAACCTGGGTCTCCTGCATTGCAGGTGTATTCTTTACCATCTGACCACCAGGCAAGCCCAAGTCAGCTATGCTTCAGTACAAGAAAGGCTTAAAAAGTGAAAAGAAGAAAATGAGCATAAAGAGAAGGATACAAAGTGAGGTGGAAGTTTTAGAGATAAAAATAAAACCGGAAAACAGTCCCCTGGATTGACTTTATAGCAGGTCAGTGCAGAAGGGTCAGTGACCTGAGTATATGGATGAGGCCTGAGGAGAGGAAAAACTAAAAAGTGTGCAGTCTCAGTGACTGTGGGGATATTACCACGTGGTCTATCAAGCCTGTGATTGGAGTCCCGGGAGAGGGGAAGAGCAAAGTAAAAAGTGTTTAAAATCCAAGGCAGTTCACATGTCTCACCAGGCATTTAATGATCTGATTTTGCTTGTCTGTAAGTTTCAAATCTAAGCCAGTTCCTGACCCTGGTTTTTCTGGTCAGGTTACTGAATGACTCCCAGTTTATCTCACAAACCATGCTTTTTCTTGTCTCCAGATCTTTGTTCATTCTGGTGTCTCTGCCTAGGATCCTCTTAACTCATACTCTTGAGCAATCTAACTCATACTTCTATTTAAGTCTCAATCCATGAGTCATGTCCAAGAAATCTTGTCACTACCCCTTCATCTTGCGCCCAGCCAGAGATAGCTGTACTCTTTGGCGCTCCTGGTGTACCTTCGCCTGTGTTTACTGCATTATGCTACAGAGATCTCTTTTTTGTGTTTATTCTCCTAGCTGGAGTATATCTAATTCGTGTTTCCATCTCCAGCACTTAGTAGGAGGGTTGACACGGATCAGCTAAAGAATGAATGAGCAATGAGTTCACTGACCTAACTTTTGGTTCTGAATTCGACATTTTCATATACATGTTAAAAATAATAAGAATCTCAATCCCTTTAAGTTTCATTTAGTATGGCTTACCTTTTTATTTGAAAATTAAAAAAATATCTTATAGTTAATGGGTCTGAGTTTGAAGTCTTGAAGTTTGATTATATTTTCCTAACTTATATATATATATATATATATGTGCACATAAATCTATATATATAAAATGTTAATTTTTCACTTCTTCATAAAGCTTCAATTAATAAGTCTACAATCAAGATGAGGAATTATGGAATTTATAATTTAATACTTTCAAATTTTAATATGTCCAAAAAGCTTTTGTGAAGCTTGTTAAAATGCAATTTATCTTGCCTCCTTTTCAGAGATTCTGATCCAGTAAATCTGAAATAAAGACTCTGGAGATTCTGTTGTGATAGATGATTTCTGGAGAGAAACAGACATTTATGTTCCATGGCTAGAGAAATGTAGTTTAACAGTGGATCCTACATTTGTATTTTGACTAGACAAGGAAAAAAAATGAGGCTTGGAAAAGCAACATTTAGAAAAACCTCTTCTGTTGTAATGAATCCACATCAATTATGCTGAAGTTCTGAATAACCTTTGTAGTTAAACAATTAATGGGGACTGAGTGTGACCGGTAATTTTGTAGAGAAAGGAAGAAAATAGTAAATTAAGCAGGAGAATCCTCTTTATTCTATTTTAAAGTCTGTGCTCTAGAGAAGAAAACATTGTTTTAAAACTTTGATTTGGAGCACTTGATTCCACGGGGAACAAATTGCCCCTGAAAACTCAGGGATAAAAGACTGGAGGGAAATGCTACAATCTGTGCTCCACAGTCACTGTAGTCAAGAGCATGATTTCCCAGCTGATTGCACCATTCTAAATATTGTATTAAGTCAGTTACTTAAGGGTGTTTTAGAGAACACATTAATGGGCAGTCTTGTCATATTATATTACATGTAGCGGTCACACTGCTAGACGGCAATATCTGAGAGAAACTTGTGGGAACCTGAGCCAACTCGAGAAAAAAAAGAGTTAAAAAGCTGTTTTTACATATGAAGGTGACAAGCCATGAAGTGTCCCACTGACATAGAATATTACATTTGGTCTGTGTAACTTGAGTAAATAATTTATTGATGAANCACTGTAGTCAAGAGCATGATTTCCCAGCTGATTGCACCATTCTAAATATTGTATTAAGTCAGTTACTTAAGGGTGTTTTAGAGAACACATTAATGGGCAGTCTTGTCATATTATATTACATGTAGCAGTCACACTGCTAGACGGCAATATCTGAGAGAAACTTGTGGGAACCTGAGCCAACTGGAGAAAAAAAAGAGTTAAAAAGCTGTTTTTACATATGAAGGTGACAAGCCATGAAGTGTCCCACTGACACAGAATATTACATTTGGTCTGTGTGACTTGAGTAAATAATTTATTGATGAAATCTCAAAATTGAATTATTTTGGATAGAATTTTGAGTTTAATTCTTTCCTTTTGACTGCACTGTTTTTTTTTTTACATCATAGTTTACATTCTGTGTTCACAAGTTCTCTTAGAAATTGATCAGTCCATCTCTCTACCTACCTACCTACCTACCTACCTATCTTTTCACCTGTTCATCTCTTAATCTAATATTTAATGTATTCACCACTCTTAGAAAACAAAATTCTCAAAGAAGATAGTATTTCAACTCTAAATGGTCTTGAAAAAATTTCTGTCCCAAAGTAGATCCAGGGAGAAGGCAGTGGCACCCCACCCCAGTCCTCTTGCCTGGAAAATCCCATGGACGGAGTAGCCTGGAAGGGTGCAGTCCACGGGGTCGCTGAGGGTCGGACACGACTGAGCGACTTCACTTTCGCTTTTCACTTTCCTGCATTGGAGAAGGAAATGGCAGCTCCAGTGTTCTTGCCTGGAGAATCCCAGGGACGGGGGAGCCTGGCGGGCTGCCGTCTATGAGATCACACGGAGTTGGGCACGACTGAAGTGACTTAGCAGCAGCAGCAGTAGATCCAGAGATACAGAATCTTGAGTCTTTTCAGTTAGGCTGGGCTTACTCTATTCTCCAAAAGGCCAGATCATTCCTTCTTCTGAAAGACTACTGAACTACAGGTTCAAAGTTCAGGAAATAGGGAAAATGGAGTTGTAGCCGTAACGCTTACAGAAAAAGAGAAAAACGAATGTCAGATTGAACAGAATTAGGTACTAATGACCTATTAAACCTCTGTAATACTGAACCTCATAAGTTCATCACCTCCCTTTACCACGCAAATCTCTGTATATCAGTCTTTTTAAAATAAGATTAGATCCTTTAGTTTTTTTAAATATGCTTTCTGTTTTCCTTTCATAGTGCTTTGTTTATGCATAGAAATAAATTTAACTTGTTTATTAAAAAGTGAAAGCGTTAGTCACTTAGTCGTGTCCGACTCTTGGCTGCCTTATGGACTGCAGCTCGCCAGGCTCCTCTGTCCATGCAGTTTTCTAGGCAAGAACACTGGAGCAGGTTGCCAGTCCCTTCTTCAGGGGATCTTCCTGAGCCAGGGATCAAAGTCAGGTCTCCTGTATTGCAGACAGACTCTTTGCTACCTGATCCACCAGGGAAGCCCTTATTAAAATATGCTATTAAATTAAAATTGCTTACCAATAAACTCTTAAAATATGTTCAGCCTTACTTCTGCCTTTCTCGTCTTTTGTTAATTGTGATTTATACCTAACTACTTCCTGTATCAGTGTTGAGTTTGGAGAGATATTTACAAAAGAGATTAGGCTCCTTTAAATTTTTCTTAGTACTAGCTCAACAGGTTGTTACCCCCTTTTCTTATTTCCCTTTATAACCCCCCTTTTTTGGATGCCTAATGCTCATCTTTTAGCTCAGCGTCAGTAAACTCAGTCATCTGCTCTTTATATGTGAACCTTGGTCTTGACCTACCCTGTTGTTTAGTTGCTAGGTCTTTCCTGGCCCCATGGACTGTCACCCACCAGGCTCCCCTGTCTGTGTGATTTCCCAGGCAAGAATACGGGAGTGGGTTGCCATTTCCTTCTCCAGGGGATCTTCTCAACCCAAGGATCGAATCTTCGTCTCCTGCATTTTAAGCAGATTCTTTACCACCGAACCACCGGGGAAGCTCCTTTGAGCTATGCAGGAGCTGAGTGCTTAATCATGTCAGATTTGGAATTTACTGTCTGGGTTTGAATCGCTGTTATACCATTTGCTAGGTATGGGCAAGTTAGATATCCTCTCCAAGTCTCTTGTTTCCTCATCAACAGAATAAAGGTTGTGATAGCACTTAGTACATAGGATTTTTTGAGATTGAATAAGATAATATAGATAAATGTAAGTATAGGTAAACTATATAATTCATAAGTACTCAATACTTGTCATTTAATTGTTGATACTGTTACTGTTATTGCCTGTGTTTCTCAGGCTTTCTGGGGTTTTGCATCGTGTTTCTTGTTGGAGGTTTGCAGTTGTATCATACTACAGTGCTTTAAGAGAAGTTACAAATCTGTTTGGAGTACCAGTTACTATAACTGTTATGTTACATAATATGACTTATGACCTTCTCCCGCTCCCTCCTTCTAGTAACTTTAATAACGCCTGGCTTCCCATGACCACGAGCAACACACACACACAGATTTACTGTTCCATTTCCCCATCTTGGCACAAGCAGTGTAATCCACCTGGTCATGCAGTCCTGTAGTAACTAACATAACAGAATCTACTTGAATGCATTTCAGAGCAGAAAGATTCTTTGGACCGTACTACTCACCATAAGATATTGAGTAGCACCTAGATGGCTGTGAGAATAGTAGATTTTCCCTGAAATCAAGTTGCAGATGTGGAGTAAAGAAAATGTGCTTATTTTTCAAGGTTGTGGTCAGAAATAGAATACCTACTCTTAGGAAGCAGGTGGAAATAAGTGTGTCCTGATAAGCACCTGATGCATCATGGATGTGTTCACAGCTGAATCCAGTTTACCTGGAGAAGGAGTGAAGCTGAGAAGTTCAGTCCAGTCACTCAGTCACGTCCGACCCTTTGCGACCCCATGGACTGCAGCATGCCAGACCTCCCTGCCCATTGCCCACTCCCGGAGCTGGCTGAAACTCATTTGAAGCTGAGAAGACTGTAAGACAATTGGTGTTTACAGTATTTAAGCTTGTTGAATAATATAAAAGCATGAACTTTTACATTGCATCTTCCTTACGTAGTTTGGGGTCTGAGGTTTCTAAAACTGCTAAAATAGTCTGGGCATTTAGGTGACGTAAAGTAAAAGACTGCAAGTAAAGAGAAAGGCCTCTGGATCCTAAGGTCTTAGCTTTGAAGGAGACATTTTCTCTATTATATTAATTCGTGACAGTGAAACTTTAATGAAAGCATTGTGGATGGCTCAGAAATTCTGCTGGAGACTGTGCTGGCTGACATCTTTCATTATTTATATATCTCATCATTGGAATAGAGTTAATCCTTCTTATCCTTTCAAGAATTTGTTGAAGTCCTTGATTTACTGATGACCTGGGTCTGTTCAGGGGTGACTTAGCCCTGAGGCTGCTCTGCAGTGTTTTGACTCAACGTTCCCTTTAGCTGGTACAAGAGCATTGCTTGCAGAACTTTTAGAAGCAGAATTATTCTTACTGTATCAATTTTTGTTTTATTGCTAATGAAATTGCATATAGAATAATTTATATGAATTATAGCCATTGTCTACCTCTTAAAGAAATTTGTTCTATTCTTGCCTTTATAGGCTTTTTTTGCTCATGTCAATGGCAATATATTCTGAGTATTCATTTGTTAGTCAAGGTTATATGCTATTATCTGTGAAATACTCTTTCTCTTTGTTTTATATTTTATTTAAAATTATTTGTTGCGATCAAAACAGAATGGGCATGCTAAAAATTCCAGCGGTACAGAAAAGCTTATAATGAAAAGCTCTATCCTTTATACTCCCTTGTCAGAAACAATCATTTTCAGCTGTTATTATTAGATCTTTTTTTGGACAATCCCATGCATCTAAATAATAAAGTATTCTTGAAATATCGGCTTTGGAAATATCAACTCTACTGATTCTAGTAGGGAAGCTTGGTATTTAACTCATATTTTTCCATCCCTTCCTCTTTTCTCAATCATTGTTATTGGTATTGTTAATTATCTTTTATAGCTCCTTTTATAACTTTAAGCATTATTTGTCAACTTATTAGTCCTCAAATTCAGACAGTGACTCTTCTCTGGTGACTCAGATGGTAAAGAATCTGCCTGTAATGCTGGAGATCTGGGTTCAGTCCCTGTGTCAGGAAGATTCCCTGCCAAAGGGAATGGCTACCCTCACGCCAGTGTTCTTGCCTGGAGAATCCCATGGACAGAGTTGCCTCACAGGCTAAAGTCCATGGGGCTGCAAAGAGTCAGGCATGACTGAGTAACGCTGTCACTTTCATAACAGTAAGCATTATTTATCAACTTAGCACTTATTATTTCATCAAAATCAGACAGTAACTCTTCTTGGCTCTGCACTAATATAAGACATAATTGTTAGTACCCTTATCCTTCCTCTCCTAATCATGCCATCTGTAGTTTTACTTTCACATTATTATTACTAATAATATTTATATTTGATTTTGCAAGCATAATGAGGTCTTTCACTGTTAATCTAGAGGTTGACTTGAGGTAACTACCCTATGCTTTGCCTACATCCAGATAAATATTTCATTAAATAAATACTTTAGGATTAAAATACTTTAGTATTAAATAAATACTTTAGGATCTTTCATATATTGATTCTAAATAAATTTTATTTTAATATTTTTAGTTTCAGAATCATCACCACTTGCTAGAATTCCTTCCTAAAGGTCCACTGTTAATACTTCATGGTTAGAAAAAGAATATCACCAAGATTAAGGCAAATGGATTTGATTTTTCTTTTTTGGATGTGCCACAGCAGCATGTGAGATCTCAAGTCCCTGACCAGAGACTGACCCCATGCCCCTGCAGTGGGAGTTCAGAGTCACCACCGGGCTGCCAGGGAAGTCCCTGGGTTAGCTCTTCCAACTCTTCATAAATTTCGGTAAATCATGCCACACCGTCACTGACTTCATGTAACAAAGATGAGTTTTTCATCGACTGTATTTCTGTGTTGTTTCTTGTGGCTTTCTTTAGGAGGAATTTCTTCCTCAGTTCAGTTCAGTTCTGTTCAGTTGCTCAGTTGTGTCTGACTCTTTGTGACCCCATGAATTGCAGCATGCCAGGCCTCCCTGTCCATCACCAACTCCTGGAGTTCACTCAGACTCATGACCATCGAGTCCGTGATGGCATCCAGCCAACTCATCCTCAGTCGTCCCCTTCTCCTCCTGCCTCCGATCCCTCCCAGCATCAGGGTCTTTTCCAGTGAGTCAATTCTTCTCATGAGGTGGCTAGAGTATTGCAGTTTCAGCTTCAGCATCAGTCCTTCCAATGAATACCCAGGATTGATCTCCTTTAGGATGGACTGGTTGGACCTCCTTGCATTCCAAGGGACTCTCAAGAATCTTCAACACCACAGTTCAAAAGCATCAGTTCTTCGGCACTCAGCTTTCTTCACAGTCCAGCTCTCACACCCAGATTTCTTCCTAGAGCCCACTAAGTTCCTCTTCTCATGTGCACCTGTTATTTCCTAGACCTGCTGCACAGCTGTTGTTTTCACACTTCATTCTATCAGAATCCTTGGAAAGCTGTATTTCATATCCCAAGTCTTCTTTCTTATTTTCCACTCTCATTTAAGTGGGTTTCTTGGAAAGAAATCTGGGGGCTTCCCAGGCAGCACTAGTGGTAAAGAGCCCGCCTGCCAATGCAGGAGACCTAAGGGACTCCAGTTCTACCCCTGGGTCGGGACGATCCCCTGGAGGCGGCAGTGGCAGCCCGCTCCAGCACCCTTGCTTGGAGAGTCCCGTGGAAAGAGGAGCCTGTGGGCTCCAGTCCACGGGGTCGCACAGAGTTGGACCTGACTGAGTAACGTGCTTGGAAAGAATAGTCAATTGATGTTTTAAATTCTTGAATATCTCAAAATATTTTTGATTTGTATTCACATTGGATTTATAATTTGCCATGGTACAGAAGTGAGCATATAGTTTCACATAGAAATTGGAAATTTGCTCCATTGTCATTTAGCATTTTTAAAATTAATAATTGAAGGATAGTTGCTTTTAGAATTTTGTTATTTTCTGTCAAACCTTAACATGAATCAGCCATAGGTTAACGGCTCCTCCTTCTTGAACCTCCCTTCCTGCCCTGCCCCATCCTACCCCTCTAGGTTGGTACAGAGTCCCTGTTTGAGTTCCCTGAGACATATAGCAAATTCCTGTTGGCCGTCTATTTTACATATGATAATGTAAGTTTCCATGTTACTCTTCCCATACGTCTCATCCTTTCCTCCTCTCTCTCCATCTCCATAAGTCTGTTCTCTATGTCTGTTTCTCCATTGCTGCCTTGCAAATAAATTCATCAGTACCATTTTTCTAGATTCCATATATATGTGTTAGTATATGATATTTTTCTTTCTCTTTCTGACTTACTTCACTCTGTATAATAGGCTCTAGATTCACCCTCAGAAGTAAGGGTATATTACAGTTTCACATAGAAAATGGAAAATTTGCTCCACTGTCATTTAGCATTTTGACGATAAGAAATCTGAGCCTAGATGATTTTGGGTTGATGTTTTAGAAATGTAACTAATTTAACTAAGTGATTAATTACATTTTCAGCATGATTTGTCTGTTAAATCCATTAAATATAATTTAAATCTGTTAAATTCATTGTTAGTCTGCTAAATCCATTTAATTTATATACAAATTATAACTTTATGAATTAAATTTATATTCTGTACATTGAGGTATAGATATATAGCAGTTAACAATTTAAAAGTAATTTGGTTAAAGATAATTTGGATACACTCACTTTAGAGAACAGTATGGAGGTCACTTAAAAAACTAAAAAAGACCCAGCAATCCCACTACCGTGCATGTACCCTAAGAACACCATAATTCAAAAAGAAACATGTACCTCAGTTTTCACTGCAACACTATTTGCAGTAGTCAGGACTTGGAAGCAGCCTAAACGTCCATTGACAGATGAATGGATGAAAAAGGTGTGGTACATATACACAATGGAATATTACTCAGTAATAAAAAGGAACAAAGCTGGTCACTTGCAGAAGAACCCAGCCCGCCATACAGAGTGAAGTAAGCCAGAAAGAGGAAATTAGTAACCTGCCTGCCCAGAGCGCCGCTTGCCCCACCTGGGGTGTGCACTCCGTGCTCCGACCTTTCTTTGTTCTATTTTCCAGAGCGTTTCCCTTCCTTGTCTTGTAGCCACCGCCCGGATTCCTGTTTCCTATTCTAACTACCTAATAGCAAGTATTAAGCTGTATGAAACCTACTTCCTGACCTAGAGAAGTTATGATTATGGTTATTTTATATTATGGTTATTTTATATTATGTTCANTGGAAGCAGCCTAAACGTCCATTGACAGATGAATGGATGAAAAAGGTGTGGTACATATACACAATGGAATATTACTCAGTAATAAAAAGGAACAAAGCTGGTCACTTGCAGAAGAACCCAGCCCGCCATATAGAGTGAAGTAAGCCAGAAAGAGGAAATTAGTAACCTGCCTGCCCAGAGCGCCGCTTGCCCCACCTGGGGTGTGCACTCCATGCTCCGACCTTTCTTTGTTCTATTTTCCAGGGCGTTTCCCTTCCTTGTCTTGTAGCCACCGCCCGGATTCCTGTTTCCTATTCTAACTACCTAATAGCAAGTATTAAGCTGTATGAAACCTACTTCCTGACCTAGAGAAGTTATGATTATGGTTATTTTATATTATGTTCATAGTACTTAAAATTTAATTGTAATTTTAGAATTTTAAACTGCAAATTATTATCCTGTATTTTTAAATTTAAAAGTAAAATTAACATTTTTTTTTCACAATATACAATTTTGACAACTAGAATGTTAGGAGTAATAAGAAAACAGAAACTAATATTTAGATATAATTTTTTAAAAGCACCCACTAAGGTAAACTGTATCTATTACTAAAGCATCGTGTTATATCATTTAAAAGGCATAGGCTTTATTGTTCTGAAATTGAGTCTTGTGAAATGAAACTATCTCCTGCCATATCAATAGCCAAGAAATGTCACAGCTATCAGGACGTCCGGTCTCCAACTGTGCATGCGGGCTTCCCAAGCTGCTGTCCAGAGGATGCTGGCACCCCACGCACACGGTGATTGCGGAGGAGCCAGGGGGATGCAGGAAGCAGCCCTCGGCCATTCCTTAGGGTGGACGGGGAATCAGGAGTTGACCCCTGATAGCTGTGGTGCACACTAAAGGAATGAAACCAGAAGCCCGGCGGCTTGCAGCTTCCCGCACACAGAACACAAAGTTCTTTCACCCACACCTGATCTCTAATGATCAGACGGCCTGCTCCCTTGTGGCAAGCTTGTTTATTGCCTGACTCCCCCTCCAGCCTCCTTGGAGCAGTTTTCTCAGAGCTACCGAGATACTGTTTCCCTGGCTTGGAGTCCTAAAAATTCACACCAAATAAAATAACTGTCTACTTTCACATTGTGGCTATATTTTTCAGTCGACAATCTCAAATCTGGAATACCTTTGAGGACAGGTTCTTCTGTAGAGGTCCTTTGACTTTAATAGTTCAGTGTCCGTATTAAGCTTTATGTCAGTGTCCATTCAGAATCCTAACCTTAAGTTCAGTTGCTCGGTAGTGTCTGACTCTTTGTGACCGCAGCACGCCAGGCTTCCCTGTCCATCACCAACTCCCAGAGTTTACCCAAACTCATGCCTATTGAGTCAGTGATGCCACCAAACCATGTCATCCTCTGTCGTCCCCTTCTCCTCCAGCCTTCAATTTTTCCCAGCATCAGGGTCTTTTCCGGTGAGTCAGTTGTTCACATCAGGTGGCCAAAGTATTGGAGTTTCAGCATCAGTCCTTCCAATGAATATTCACGACTAATTTCCTTTAGGATGGACTGGCTGGATCTCCTTGCAGTCCAAGGGACTCTCTTATCTTCTCCAACTCCACAGTTCAAAAGTATCAATTCTTCCACTCTCAGCTTTCTTTATATTCAAACTTTCACATCCATACACGAATACTGGAAAAACCATAGCTTTGACTAGATGGACCTTTGTTGGCAAAGTAATGTCTCTGTTTTTTAATATGCTGTCTAGGTTGGTCATAGCTTTTCTTCCAAGGAGCAAGTGTCTTTTAATTTCATGGCCGCAGTCACCATCTGCAGTAATTTTGGAGCCCAGAAAATAAAGTCTCACTATTTTCACCATTTCCCCATCTATTTTCCATGAAGTGATGGGACTGGATGCCATGATCTTAGTTTTCTGAATGTTGAGCTTTAAGCCAACTTTTTCACTCTTCTCTTTCACTTTCTTCAAGAGGATCTTTAGTTCTTTGCTTTCTGCCATAAGGGTGGTGTCATCTACATATCTGAGGTTATTGATATTTCTCTCAGCAGTTTGAGTCCAGCTTTTGCTTCATCCAACCTGGCATTTCGCATGATGTACTCTGCATATAAGTTAAATAAGCAGAGTGACAGTATACAGCTTACATGTACTCCTTTCCTGATTTGGAACTAGTCTGTTGTTCCATGTCCAGTTCTAACTGTTGCTTCTTGACCTGCATACAGATTTCTCAGGGGACAGGTCAGGTGTTCTGGTATTCCCATCTCTTTAAGCATTTTCCACAGTTTGTAGTGATTCAACTTAATGGACATGGATTTGAGTACATTATGGGAGTTGGCGATGGACAGGGAAGCCTGGCATTCTACAGTCCATGGGGTTGCAAAAAGTTGGACATGAGTGAGCGACTGATCTAAACAGTCAAAGGCTTTGACATAGTCAATAAAGCAGAAGTTGATGTTCTTCTGGAATTCTCTTGCTTTTTTGATGATTCAGTCAGTTCAGTTGGCCAAAGTATTGGAGTTTCAGCTTCAGTATCAGTCCTTCCAATGGATAGTCAGGAGTGATTTCCTTTAGGGTGGATGTTGGCAATTTGATCTCTGGTTCCTCTGCCTTTTCTAAATCCAGCTTGAGCATCTGGAAATTCACGGTTCACGTACTGCTGAAGCCTGGCTTGGAGAATTTTGAGCATTACCTTGCTAGCATGTGAGATGAGTGCAATTATGCGGTAGTTTGAACCTTTTTTGGCATTGCCTTTCTTTGGAATTGGAATGAAAACTGACCTTTTCCAGTCTTGTGGCCGCTGCTGAGTTTTCCAAATTTGCTGGCATATTGAGTACAGCACTTTCACAGCATCATCTTTCAGGATTTGAAACAGCTCAACTGGAATTCCATCACCTCCACTAGCTTTGTTCATTGTGATGCTTTCTAAGGCCCACTTGACTTCACATTCCAGGATGTCTGGCTTTAGGTGAGTGATCACACCATCATGATTATCTGGGGTGTGAAGATCTTTTTTGTACAGTTCTTCTGTGTATTCTTGCCATCTCTTCTTAATATCTTCTGCTTCTGTTAGGTCTATACCATTTCTGTCCTTTATTGTGCCCATCTTTGCATGAAATGCTCCCTTTGTATCTCTAATTTTCTTGAGGAGAGCTCTAGTTTTCCCCATTCTATTAATTTCCTCTATTTCTTTGCGCTGATCACTGAGGAATGCTTTCTTGTCTCTTCTTGCTATTCTTTGGAACTCTACATTCAAATGGGTATATCTTTCCTTTTCTCCTTTGCCTTTTGCTTTTCTTCTTTTCTCAGCTATTTGTAAGCCTTCCTCAGACAACAGTTTTGCTTTTTTGCATTTCTTTTTCTTGGGGATGGTCTTGATCACTGTCTCCTGTACAATGTCACGAACTTCCATCCATAGTTCCTCAGGCACTCTGTCTATCAGATCAAATCCCTTGAATATATTTGTCACTTCCACTGTATAATCATAAGGGATTTGATTTAGGTCATACCTGAATGGTCTAGTGGTTTTCCCTATTTTCTTCAATTTAAGTCTGAATTTGGTAATAAGGAGTTCATGATCTGAGCCACAGTCAACTCCCGGTCTTGTTTTTGCTGACTGTATAGAGCTTCTCCATCTTTGGCTGCAAAGAATATAGTCAATCTGATTTTGGTGTTGACCATCTGGTGATGTCCATGTGTAGAGTCTTCTGTTGTGTTGTTGGAAGAGGGCATTTTCTATGACCAGTGCATTCTCTTGGCAAAACTCTGTTAGCCTTTGCCCTGATTCATTGTGTACTCCAAGGCCAAATTTACCCGTTACTCCAGGTATCTCTTGACTTCCTACTTTTACATTCTAATCATAGCTCATAGGAAAGAATGTGACTACNTTTCTTCAATTTAAGTCTGAATTTGGTAATAAGGAGTTCATGATCTGAGCCACAGTCAACTCCCGGTCTTGTTTTTGCTGACTGTATAGAGCTTCTCCATCTTTGGCTGCAAAGAATATAGTCAATCTGATTTTGGTGTTGACCATCTGGTGATGTCCATGTGTAGAGTCTTCTGTTGTGTTGTTGGAAGAGGGCATTTTCTATGACCAGTGCATTCTCTTGGCAAAACTCTGTTAGCCTTTGCCCTGATTCATTGTGTACTCCAAGGCCAAATTTACCTGTTACTCCAGGTATCTCTTGACTTCCTACTTTTGCATTCTAATCATAGCTCATAGGAAAGAATGTGACTTTAATACTGGAGTTTGCTTGGGTGCCTGAGCGTTCGCTAGTTCCCTTTCTTTAAACCACAGTGAAAGTGAAAAGCGAAAGACACTCAATCATGTCTGACTTTTTTTGACCCCATGGACTATAGAGTCCTTGGAATTCTCCAGGCCAGAATACTGGAGTGGGTATCCTTTCCCTTCTCCAGGGAGCCCTACCAACCCAGGGATCAAACCCAGGTCTCCCGCATTGCAGGCAGTTCTTTACCAGATGAGCCACAANTCTGGGGTGTGAAGATCTTTTTTGTACAGTTCTTCTGTGTATTCTTGCCATCTCTTCTTAATATCTTCTGCTTCTGTTAGGTCTATACCATTTCTATCCTTTATTGTGCCCATCTTTGCATGAAATGCTCCCTTTGTATCTCTAATTTTCTTGAGGAGAGCTCTAGTTTTCCCCATTCTATTAATTTCCTGTATTTCTTTGCACTGATCACTGAGGAATGCTTTCTTGTCTCTTCTTGCTATTCTTTGAAACTCTACATTCAAATGGGTATATCTTTCCTTTTCTCCTTTGCCTTTTGCTTTTCTTCTTTTCTCAGCTATTTGTAAGCCTTCCTCAGACAACAATTTTGCTTTTTTGCATTTCTTTTTCTTGGGGATGGTCTTGATCACTGCCTCCTGTACAATGTCACGAACTTCCATCCATAGTTCCTCAGGCACTCTGTCTATCAGATCAAATCCCTTGAATATATTTCTCACTTCCACTGTATAATCATAAGGGATTTGATTTAGGTCATACCTGAATGGTCTAGTGGTTTTCCCTACTTTCTTCAATTTAAGTCTGAATTTGGTAATAAGGAGTTCATGATCTGAGCCACAGTCAACTCCCGGTCTTGTTTTTGCTGACTGTATAGAGCTTCTCCATCTTTGGCTGCAAAGAATATAGTCAATCTGATTTTGGTGTTGACCATCTGGTGATGTCCATGTGTAGAGTCTTCTGTTGTGTTGTTGGAAGAGGGCGTTTTCTATGACCAGTGCATTCTCTTGGCAAAACTCTGTTAGCCTTTGCCCTGATTCATTGTGTACTCCAAGGCCAAATTTACCCGTTACTCCAGGTATCTCTTGACNCTGTATAATCATAAGGGATTTGATTTAGGTCATACCTGAATGGTCTAGTGGTTTTCCCTACTTTCTTCAATTTAAGTCTGAATTTGGTAATAAGGAGTTCATGATCTGAGCCACAGTCAACTCCCGGTCTTGTTTTTGCTGACTGTATAGAGCTTCTCCATCTTTGGCTGCAAAGAATATAGTCAATCTGATTTTGGTGTTGACCATCTGGTGATGTCCATGTGTAGAGTCTTCTGTTGTGTTGTTGGAAGAGGGCGTTTTCTATGACCAGTGCATTCTCTTGGCAAAACTCTGTTAGCCTTTGCCCTGATTCATTGTGTACTCCAAGGCCAAATTTACCCGTTACTCCAGGTATCTCTTGACTTCCTACTTTTACATTCTAATCATAGCTCATAGGAAAGAATGTGACTACTACTGGAGTTTGCTTGGGTGCCTGAGCGTTCGCTAGTTCCCTTTCTTTAAACCATAGTGAAAGTGAAAAGCGAAAGACACTCAATCATGTCTGACTTTTTTTGACCCCATGGACTATAGAGTCCTTGGAATTCTCCAGGCCAGAATACTGAAGTGGGCATCCTTTCCCTTCTCCAGGGAGCCCTACCAACCTAGGGATCAAACCCAGGTCTCCCGCATTGCAGGCAGTTCTTTACCAGATGAGCCACAAGGATGCCCAAGAATACTGGAGTGGGCAGCCTGTCCTTTCTCCAGGGGATCCTCCTGACCTAGGGATCAAACCTGGGAATCCTGCATTGCAAGTGGATTTTTTACCAGATGAGCTACCAAGGAAGCCCATAGACATATGGTAAATTTTCTGCTGTGTTATGGTTCCCTTTTATTCGTGGGCATGTAGTGGGTGTTTCTTGGAAACAGCCAAGTTTTACTAAAATGTTTCTGGAAGAAAAGAAGGCATAAGCTTTAAAGCCAAGTAGACAATGGGTTCAAATAACAACTCTTCTTTGTTTTCTGTGTAAACCTGAAAATTAGTTATTCTTTTTAAGTTCCTCTTTTCTCACTTATTAAGTGAATTCTTCATGCCCATGGAGTTACGAGGCTGTGGGAGGGATATAAGGCCTGACTTATTGTTGGCACCAGTGTGACCTAAGGGTTTCATATACATTTTCCTAGATACATCATTCTTTCCAGCAGCTTCTCACAGTAGGTATTATCAAGTAGTCCAAATTGTTGGCATTCATTTATTCAGAATATTTCCTTTGAGGGCTCAGTCACTCAGTCATGTCTGACTGTGACCCTTTGGATTGTAGCCCACAGGCCACACTCCGTGGGACTTTTCAGGCAAGAATACTGGAGTGGGTTGCCATTTCCTCCTCCAGGGGAATCTTCCTGACCCAGGGATCTAACTTAGTATACTGCATTTCGGGTGGATTCCTTACTTGCTGAGCCAAAATATTTCCTTATTGTCCTTTTAATGTCTTCTAGATCTGTAGTGACAAGACTTCTTTCAAAGCAGATCATGGTAATTTGCATTCTATCTCTCTTTCTCTGGATCAGTATAGCCTGGGGTTGATTTCTTTGATCTTTTCAAAGAAACAATTTTTGGCATTTTGAGTTTTCTCAATTGCCAGTTTTCTGTTTCTTTGATTTCCACTCTTACGTTTGTTTTTTTCTTTTTTTCTATTTATTCTTGGTTTACTGAACTGTTTCTTGCTTCTTCTGGCAGAAGTTTAAGAAGCTAGATTTAAATTAGGCATTAAAGTTAAACATTTCTTTATATGCATGATTTCATTTGCATGTGGAAAATTCTTAAAGAGTTGGAAATACCAGATCACCTTACCTGCCTCCTGAGAAAACTGTATGCTCTGTGCTGGTCAAGAAGCAACAGTTAGAACCAAACATGGAACAACAGACTGGTTTCAAACTGGGAAAGGAGTACCTCAAGGCTGCATATTGTCACCCTGCTTATTTAACTTACATGCAGCGTACATGATGAGAAATGCTGGACTGGATGAAGCACAAGCTGGAATCAACATTGCCGGAAGAAATATCAATAACCTCAGATATACAGATAACACTACCCTAATGACAGAAAGCAAAGAGAAACTGAAGAGTCTCTTGCTCGAGGAAAAGCTATGGCANTACAGTTAAACATTTCTTTATATGCATGATTTCATTTGCATGTGGAAAATTCTTAAAGAGTTGGAAATACCAGATCACCTTACCTGCCTCCTGAGAAAACTGTATGCTCTGTGCTGGTCAAGAAGCAACAGTTAGAACCAGACATGGAACAACAGACTGGTTTCAAACTGGGAAAGGAGTACCTCAAGGCTGCATATTGTCACCCTGCTTATTTAACTTACATGCAGCGTACATGATGAGAAATGCTGGACTGGATGAAGCACAAGCTGGAATCAACATTGCCGGAAGAAATATCAATAACCTCAGATATACAGATAACACTACCCTAATGACAGAAAGCAAAGAGAAACTGAAGAGTCTCTTGCTCGAGGAAAAGCTATGGCAAAGCTTGACAGCATATCGAAAAGGAGAGATATCACTTTACTGACAAAGGTCTGTATGGTCAAAGCTATGATTTTTCCAGTAGTCACGTATGAATGGAGAGTTGAAGCATAAAGAAGGCTGAGCACTGAAGAATTGATGCTTTTAAACTGTGGTGTTGGAGAAGACTCTTGAGAGTCCCTTGGACTGCAAGGAGATCCAACCAGTCAACCCTAAAGGAAATCGACCCTGACTCTTCATTGGAAGGACTGACGCTGAAGCTGAAGCTCTAATCCTTTGGCCACCTGATGTGAAGAACTGACTCACTAGAAAAGACTTTGATTCTGTGAAATACTGAGGGCAGGAGGAGAAGTGGGCAACAGAGGATGAGATGGTTGGATGGCATCATCAACTCAGCAGATGTGTTTGGGCAACCTCTGGGAGATAGTGANGTTGGAGAAGACTCTTGAGAGTCCCTTGGACTGCAAGGAGATCCAACCAGTCAACCCTAAAGGAAATCAACCCTGACTCTTCATTGGAAGGACTGACGCTGAAGCTGAAGCTCTAATCCTTTGGCCACCTGATGTGAAGAACTGACTCACTGGAAAAGACTCTGATTCTGTGAAATACTGAGGGCAGGAGGAGAAGGGGGCAACAGAGGATGAGATGGTTGGATGGCATCATCAACTCAGCAGACATGCGTTTGGGCAACCTCTGGGAGATAGTGAAGGACAGGGAAGCCTGGTTGCTGCAGTCCATTGGGTTGCAAAGAGTTGGACACAACTTAGCAACTGAGCAACAACAGCAATATTTTCATCCTACTTATTTCATATAATGGTTTTTTATTATCACTCAGGTCATAGAGAGGATACGCTTTGTCCTGAAATATATTTTGTCTGATAGTGATCTAACATTACCTCAGTCTTTTCTTGCTCACTGTTAGCAGTCCATTATCTTTCCCACCCATTTACTTTCAGGCTACATGTTCTCTATCTTTAAAGTTTATGTATGCAAGAGCCAGCATGTAGTTGGGATTTCCTTTTTTAAAATTGAATGTGATATTTTAATTCTGTTAATTGGCATGTTCAATCTGTTAATATTTGATGTGATTTTTGGTTTTGTTGGATTTAGCCGGTCAGTTTGTCATTTAGTTCCTCTTTGCCGGCTCTGTCTTTGTTCCTCTGCTCCTTTCTTGTCATTTATGATTAATCAAATTTTTTTTTAATCCATGTTTACCTTTGTCGTTGGCATTTCCATATTACTTTTTAAGTATTTGCTCTAAGAATTATAACATATATTCTTTCCACACCATATTTAATAGTGATATTTTGCTGTTTTACATGAAATATAAAGTTAAGATGAATTCTCAAACATAAAAGAACATGTCTTTAGACTCTTAAGGTCTGGGATTTCCCTAGTGTTCCAGTGGCCGAGAATCAGCCTTGCAATGCAGGGACACAGATTTGATCCCTGATCGGGGAACGAAGATGCCGTATGACTCAGGGCAAATAAACCCAAGCATAGCATGGAAAGATCCCACATAATGCAACTAAAACCCCACAAAGCCAAATAAGGAAATAATTTAAAAAAAGAATCTTAAGAACGTGCTATGCAAATAGTTGCCTTTAAGCAGTAACACTTTCAAGGGCATGGTGGTCTTACAACAGCTTCAGAGGTAACTCAAGGTAGAGGAGGCTCACTCTGGCTAGATTTGTGGATGTGGCTTTTGTGTGATAGACCTGGAGAAGGCAATGGCCGCCACTCCAGTGCTCTTGCCTGGAGAATCCCGTGGATGGAGGAGCCCGGTGGGCTGCAGTCCATGGGGTCGCAGAGTCGCACACGACTGAGCGACTTCACTCTTTGTGTGACAGACTGAACCACGTAGTGTTTCCAGCAGTAACTGCCCTGTTGGAAACGTGAACAGCTTAAACTGATAGGGATGGAGTTAGTTAAATATAAAATAAAACAATGAAAAGAGGCTCTTGCACCTCTAAATATATTGGATAGAAAGCACGCTGAGATATATATTATCTGCCTTATAATTTTGTCTAGGTTAGTCGTGGATAGAGCAATTAATTAAGATTAATTCTGAGAATGTCTTATATTTCACTTGGTGAACTTTACATATTAAGGCACGTTGTAAACCTGAATAATTTTGCAATTTAACATAGACCACACAGAAAAAGACATTGATTAATTCATTTGCAGAGAAACTGTTTCAATTTCCTTAATAAGTGTTTCTACTAGGTCTTTATTAACAACATCTATAAGTAAATAATAGTGGGCATGCTAGCTGTGATTGTGAACATCAGAGCATGCATTTTAGAAGCTTCAGAGTTGGCTATTAACATTTACTAATTTTGGTTGTTTAGAATCCTACTTTGTCAGAGGCTACTAATCAGACACTTAATGAACAACAAAGCTGTCATATATCTTCTTGTGAAGATTAGAAATGCCCATTAATGCACTAAAATTAAAAAGGAAGCAGTTACATATGCAATACTAATTATAAAACAGGTTTTTTATTTCAATGAAAATGTTCACTGCCTCTTTGGGATACAGCTGAAACATTTGCTGAAATCATTTTTTTCCTTATGGTGGTGACAGCAGACTGTTGAAGTTCATGACATGTAATTTTCCAGACATTCTTTAAAAAGGCTGCTCACTAATATCATTTGGATGTGGATCAAGGCATGCATGGATGCCACACACTCTACTCAAAGCTGCATAACAAATAAGAGACCTTGCAAAAGTGTCCTTTGGCAATCCATATTGTTGAAAGATGGTCAGTTATCTATATGAAATGATGAAGTGTAAGCCATAGTATAAGTTAAAATATTATATCCATGTGCTGTCTCCTTGTGTGGAGAATACACCAAAGAACGTGGGCAATCTGTATGTATGGGTAATTCAGACTGAACAATGCTTTTGATCTGAGAAGAATGCCTACCCAAGAAGTCTGCATTATGGAGAGTGCCACCAGTCTTTTCGCTGTGCAGGCGATTTGTATGAAAGTGTGTAGGATGTGTGTGTCTGGCTGTGTGCCCGGGCTCAGTCGCTCGGTCTGTCCGATTCCTCGCAGCCCCAGGGATGGTGGCCCGCAAGGCTCCTCTCTCCCTGGAGTTTTCCAGGCAAGGATACTGGAGTGGATTTTCATTTCCTACTCCAGGGGATCTTCCTGACCCAGGGACTGAACCCACGTCTCTTGCATCTCCTGCACTGACAGGTGGATTCTTCACCGCTGTGCCGCCTGGGAAGCCCCCGGGGATGTATCCTGGGGGACCAAATCCAGAAGGAATTTTGTAAGAGGTGTCACTTGTTTGACTTTGGCCTCTCCATAAGAATCTTGACTCTAGTGGTCATCTGATTCAATCCGAGAGACTCTATCAGGGTGTTTCAACTTGGCCCAATTGACATTTGGGGCTTCCTTGATCTGGGCTACCTTGTACATTCTAGGCTGTTCCGTATCATCCTTGACCTCTACTTACTAGGTAACTTGGTGGTAACAGCCAAGTGGAAAGTCCCTAGATACTGCCAAATGATCCATGTGGTGGGTGGAGAGGTGTCAAAATTGACCCTAGTTGAGAATCTCTGGTCTATATATAAACTTGCTGTAATGAAATGGTGTATAAGGACAATTAAACATTAAAAAGAAACACCGTACTTTAATTTGCTTTTGATCAAAAAGTTAACTGGAATTTAGAAGACAATGCTGTTTAACTGCTGTAGTCAATATGAATATTTGAGCAAATATTGAAACTCAGCTGTTGCCACAGGACTAGAAAAAGCCAGTTTTCATTCCAATCCCAAAGAAGGGCAATGCTAAAGAATGTTCAGACTACCACACAATTATACTCATTTCGCGTGCTAGCAAGGTAATGCTCAAAATCCTTCAAGCTAGGCTTTAGCAGTATGTGAACTGATACCTTCCATATATACAAGTTGCATTTAGAAAAGGCAAAGGAACCAGAGATCAAATTGCCAACATTCTTTGGATCATGCAGAAAGCAAGAGAATACCAGAAAAAACATCTGTTTCCTTCACTGGCCTTGCTAAAGCCTTTGGCTGTGTGCGTCACAAAAAACTGGAAAATTCTTAAAGAGATGGGAATATCAGAACACCTTACCCGTCTCCTGAGAAATCTGTATGTGGTCAGGAAGTAACAGTTAGAACCGGACATGGAACATTGGACTGATTCAAAATTGGGAAAAGAGTGTGACAAGGTTGTATATTGTCACCTGGCTTATTGAATTTATATGCAGAGTAGCTTATGCAAAGTGCCAGGCTGGATTAATCACAAGCTGGAATTAAGACTGCCAGGAGAAACATCAGAGCCTCAGATATGAAGATGACACCACCCTTATGGCAAACAGTGAAGAGGAACTAAAGAGCCTCTTGATGAGGGAGAAAGAGGAGAGTGAAAAAGCTGAGCTCAAATTCAGCATTCAAAAGCGAAGATCATGGCATTCAGTCCCATCACTTCCTAGCTAATAGATGGGGAAAAAATGGAAACAGTGACAGACTTTATTTTCTTGGGCTCCAAATTCACAGTGGACAGTGACTGTAACTATTAAATTAAAAGATGCTTGCTCCTTGGAAGGAAAGCTATGACAAATCTTGCCAGCATATTAAAAAGCAGAGACATCACTTATGACAACATAGCTCTATGTTGTCAGAGCTATGATTTTCTAGTAGTCATGTATCGATGTGAGAGTTGGACCGTAAAGAAGGCTGAGTGCTGAGGAATTGATACTTTTGAACTGTGGTTTGGAGAAGACTCTTGAGAGTCCCTTGGACTGCAAGGAGATCAGACAAATTAATCCTAAAGGAAATCAGTCCTGAATATTCACTGAAAGGACTGATCCTGAAGTTGAAGCTCCAATCCTTTGGCCACCTGATGCGAAGAGCCGGCTCGTTCTAAAGGACCCGGATGCTGGGAAGGATTGAAGGCAGGAGGAGAAGGGGACAACGGAGGATGAGATGGTTGGATGGCATCATCAACTCAACGCACATGAGTTTGAGCAAACTCCAGGAGATAGTGAAGGACAGAGAAGCCTGGTGCGCTGCAGTCCACGGAGTCGCAAAGAGTCGGACAGGACTCAAGACTGAACAACAACTCTGCTGTTGTCGTATGAAGACATTTACTTGGCAGTATGTAAACAAATGAACATAGTTGTCTACCAAGAAATCTTTCCTTGGCCAACAGGTTACAATGGGACTAGCCTGTGGGTCTAAGTTTACCAACCCTTGTCCTGGAACACCAGCAATAGCTTTCATCTTTCAAGTTTTCTTCCTTTATCATACATCTCTGCCTACCATGGTAATCACTATTCAAATTTCTGTTTCTGCTTTCTATTTGGTTATAAATGAATATGTATCATTCATTTGCTTTTTTTCCCCGGTGGCTCAGTGGTGAAGAATCTGCCTGTGATTTAGAAGATGCAGGAGACCTGGGCTTGATCACTGGGTCGGGAAGATCCTCTGGAGCAGGGCCCAGCAACCCACTCCAGTGCTCTTGCCTGGAGAATCCCATGGACAGAGGAGCCTGGCGGGCTACAGTCCATGGGGTTGCACAGAGCTGGACATGACTGAAGGGAATGAGCATGTATGCATATATTATAACTAATAAATAGTTTAATTTCCTTTGGGTTTGAGCTTTGTAAAATTGTATTTCACTCTTACACAGGTTATTGTGGAAACATGGTAAATTAGGAAAGCATTTTTAGGAGCGGTTATTGTTGAAGATACATGTTATTTAGTAGTGATCGCCTTCCTGCATCTTTGCATTCTGCTTCTTTTTGTTGTTTAGCTTAATTTTAATCCTTTAAGAAAAACTGAATAGTTTTCTTACTAAGTATATTAGAAGAAGCACTGATCAGAATGTGATGGGGTGGATTTTTCTTAGCATAAGACAGTAAGTGCATATGCTAAGTCACTTCAGTCGTGTCCGACTCTGTGCGACCCTGTGGACAGCAGCCCACCAGGCTCCTCTGTCCACAGGATTCTCCAGGCAAGAACGCTGGAGACAGTAAAAACTCATCTCAAAATATAATCACTTATACAAAGAAGTTCTATAATTAGAGATACACAGATGTTTATTCTTTTCATGCTCCCATTTTATTCCAGGCACAAGTTAGGTCTTCTTTAGCCATTTCAGCTCAGTGTAATGAAGCATATATCTAAAGAATGACGCAGCACTACAGTATACTGAAAGAATTAAAAGTGAATTCATAGCTGATTATCTTACTGGAAGTCAGTTCCCTCATAAGGTACTCCTATATCAAAGCAGTGAGAGAGAGGAAAAACCCGGAGGATCACATCCTGGCTCTTTTTGTCTGTAGAGTTATTCAGCTTTCCCTCGTTCAGCCACTCACTCTTGTCCTCTAGCCCAAAGCACCTCGGTTCAGCACCAAATGAGGCTTATGGGCAGCAGCGGAAGGCGCTGACGCTCGCTTTTGGGAAACTGACTCTTCGGAACTGCACACGACGGAACACATGAACAGGAATCTACCTCATGCGTTTGTTGTCAAAATACAACATACAACTTCTACTAACTGCAAAAGGCGACACTACCAATGGGCGAATGTTGTGCATTGCCAGAGTGGAAACTTGTAAATCAGACGTAATGGACGTGAAAACTATGGGACCACAGTGGAGTGCTAACACTCTCTGAATGACAACTTTAAACAGCTTCTCTAGATTGGCCTGTTGCCATAGGGTTAATAACAGTTCCATAACTATGGATGGGTAATTTTACAGCCTTTTCACATTCTGTCTGCTGCATTTAATGTGATTTCTGTTTTAGGGCTCTGATCTCCTGGCTGTGAATAAGTAATGAGAATACATAAATAGATTTCAACAAAAGTATGGAATAGCATGTGGCAGATTGGAAGATTCATTGGGGGAGGGTTGGGGGGTGTCATGCAGATTGTTAATGATTCTAAAAACAGTTTTCATTTAGCTAATTCACGTCTTGACTTACTTGTTTTCCAAAAGAGCTCACTGTGTAATCATTTAAGATTTGCTTTTTTAAAAATACTAGTCTTAGCAGAAGAAAGTAAAATAATTTACTTCCATGGGTCTAATTCTGAAATATTTCCAGGCTAACTCAGAGACAAAGAGAAATATTGTTAGTGCTTTTTAAGAAAAAAAAAAATCTGCTTTTTTCTTTTTTTCCCTTTCTTTTCAGCAACAATAGAGTCAAGTATATAGCTTTCTGTATTGTGACGTGTCAGCAATGCCCAGTGGCATTACCGACTGGACGTTGATGCTGAGCTGTGGCATTACTGACTCAACGGACATGAGTCTGAGCAAAGTCCGGGAGATGGTGGGACAGGGAGGCCTCACGTGCTGCAGTCATGAGGTCGCAAAGAGTTGGACATGACTGAGCTACTGAAAAACAGCAACAAATGTGACTTGAGGACATGAGAAGTGCTTTTTGGCCATAAAAAGTTTCTCTTTGTAAGCTGACTGATCTTTGACATTCTGTAGTTAGAAGTTCTTTGCTGAAGTTTTTGACATCTAGTGTCCTGGAAATGGAAACATTAAGTAGTCATTTATTTATTTTGGCCCATTCTTTTATTAAAAAAAATTATGTATTTATTTTAATTGGAGGCTAATTACTTTTAAGTAGTCTTTTATAAAAATGAGCAATTAGCTTCTTATGTGAGTTAGCTTTTAGAGCAACGTTCACAGCTGATTTATATTAAGTACTTTATATGTTCCAGGTATTCATGTCTTATCTCATTTGGTCCTGGCTTTAGTATTATGAATGTGTTGATTACAGTATCCTATTTTTGCACGTAGGGAAAACTGACGTTCTAAGAGGTAAATAGTGTTGTTCAAGGTCAGAGAATTAAGCGGGCAAAACTGAGGCTCCAGTTCAAGTCTCTGACTCCAGTATTCATGTTCTTAAATGCTACCTAGTGAGGTTAGGGAACTAGGGAAAGAGAAAATTAAAGGTAGGCACAGGTGGAAGCACTGAAAGGGTGATGGCCGGGAAGGGACAGTGAGGATGCCGGAAGGTGGCCCCGGCCTCTGCACTGCTCTTTATCTTCGCTCTTTTGTTTTGGAAAGAGAAGGCACGCATTAACAGCTCTGCTACTGAAGGTAGTACAGGGTTTTGTAAGCTATGAATTATAACTTAGTAGGTCATGAAATCAACTTAGTAGATTATGAGCAGCATTTGGTGTGGGAGCTGGCAGTCTTAGGAGATTGTAGTAAAATACGTCATAACCCATATGACAGGAGTTAATGTTAAAGACCAAAGCTCAGAAAAAGAGAATTTCCCAAAATATTTACTCATAGAGATGTGATAACATATGTATGATAGTGGATACTGGTGAGGTCTTCTCAACACCCTTCCCACTCCCCCCCATCATGTAGCAGGATGCACTTTGGGGAATTTATCGCAGCTCCAGGGGCAGGAACTGATTAATTTAAGCAATTCATTGTAACTCTGCCCAGCATTCCCACCATAATTGTTTCAGGCTTCCAGGTCTAAGTCAAGAAGCTGAGACAAAAAAAAAAAAAGAATTCCCTAGAGGAAGAGTTATGTGGCCAGCATGTTAATAAAATCAAATAGAAAATAATAGAAAATACTAGAGTGCATTATAGGCATTGCTAGCAGGAACAGGCCCTTTAAAATTTATGCTGTAGCCACTTATGAGTTGTTATGAGACAGAACATTAGTGGAAAGGAGTCATAAATGCAGCCCACTAGCTAGAAAGAGCTTCGTTCTTTGGCTCATTACTCTCTTATCTGAATTTGTGGCATATATTTAATAATAATAGCTAATTAATGCCAATAAGGTCTTTCTTTACATTATACCAGGGATGGTTCTAAAAACTTTTGCTACATTAATTTTTAAATCTTTACAGCAAGTCTTTAATCATAGGGACTCTTCTTAGTCCCATTTTACAGATGAAGAGATGAAGGACAAGAGAGATAAGTAACACGTCCAGTACACACAGCCAGTGCGAGGAGGAGCTGGGCTCAGCACTGGTGTTTGACTCTTCAGTCTGTATTTATAATCACGATACTATACAGACCATCACTCGACTAAGGTGCCAATGTTGTATGAATTAACTTTATATTAACAAGATTTACATTTAATTGTGAAACAAAGTAATGAATAAACTGACTCACAGTTGGCAAAGCATTGAGACTGAGTTTCAATGCTTGTGTGAGTTTTACTGAAGGAACATTATGGAACATGACTTTTTAGAGTTTGGGATAAATAATAACACTTTAGCTGAGATGACACAATTACCTTTAGATAAGTAGTTTTTATTATTAGAATGAAGATAATGAAGCAAAAATACAGAGGCATGGTTAGGTTTTAGCTGTGGGGTGTGTGTGTGTGTTAGTCGCTCGGTCGTGTCTAACTCTTTGGGACCCCGGGGACTATAGCCCACCAGGCTCCTCAGTCCATGGGATTCTCCAGGCAAGAATATTGGAGTGGGTAGTCTTTTCCTTCTGCAGGAGATCTTTCTGACTCAGGAACCGAACACAGGTCTCTTGCATTATAGGCTGATCCTTTACCGTTTGAGCCATCAGGGAAGCCCTCAGCTGTTGGGTATGGAAATAGAAATGGTCAGCATTGAGAAAATGTCGACTATTGTCAAGGTTTGGTCAGGAGGAACAACCAGCATGAGCGAAACAGGATGAAGGGTTTATTCTAGGCTTTAGGTCTTACCATCTAGGTCTCGTGACTTCCCTGGCGGCTCAGACCGTGAAGCGGTAAAGTGCCTGACTACAGCGCGGGAGGCCTGGGTCTGATCCCTGGGTTGGGAAGATCCCCTGGGGAAGGAAATGGTAACTCACTCCAGTACTCTTGCCTGGAAAATACCATGGATGGAGGAGCCTGGTAGGCTACAGTCTATGGGGTCGCAGAGTTGGACACGACTGAGCTTTCACTTAGCTCTTAGAATTATGAGACCTAATGGATGTGTCTAAGCAAGGACTCTTGAGTCGGGTGTTAGATCGGATGTTGCTGTGGGCCAGCCAGGCTGGCTGCTGGGGAGGAGAATAGGACATGAAATAGGAGCAAGGACATGCTAGAATCTAGTCTTTCATCATCTCCAACTCAGTGAGATGGTGTGGGTGACCTGCAATAGAAGCTGGCATCCTCTGTCATAGAAGTACACACGGAGCTTCCCAGCTTGTGGAAAAGTGTAGGGAGGGAATCCCCTGGAAGCCGGGAAGCTGTAGGAGATGCCGTGGGGCTGGCTGTTGCCTCCTACCAGTAAGCTGAGCTTGCAGCAGGCCAGCAGTCGGGCGCCTGAGCTGCTGCATTGCCTGACACTCTTACAGTGGCCTTCAAGATGAGAAGGAAGGGAGAGAAAAAGGGAGGAAAAGGGAGGGGAGGGGAGGAAACTGTCTCTTTCATTTTCAAATATTAATGTCATGCAGATTTCTATTGTGGTCAGTCTCAGTTGGAGCCATACAAGAAGCTTCTAGGAACTGGTGATTTAGATTGGCTAAACTGATACAGTCCAATGTCACCAGAGTTCTGGTCAGTAAACTTTGATTTCCTGTAAGCTATAGCACCAAGAGACAACTTAAGGGCAAGACTTGAAAATGAATGTATTTCAAATGTGATTTTATCAAAGTATAAAATTCAATGCAAATGCAGACCTGTTAGTGACAGGTCATTATACATGTGGTTGTTCAGTCGCCCAGTCATGTCTGACCCCTGGCAACCCCGGGGACTGCAGGACACCAGGCCTCCCTGTGGCTCACCATCTCCAGAAGTTTGCCCAAGTTCACGTCCATTGCATCAGTAATGCCATCCAGCCATCTCATCCTCTGACCCCCTCTTCTCCTCCTGCCTTCAATCTTTCCCAGCATCAGGGACATTTCCAATCAGTCGGCTGTTCACATCAGGTGACCAAAATCCTGGAGCTTCAGTTTCAGCATCTGACCTTTCAGTGAGCATTCAGGATTGATTTCCTTTAAGACTGACTGCTTTGATCTCCTTGCAGCCCAAGGGACTCTCAGGAGTCTTCTACAGCACCACAGTTCAAAGGCATCAGTTCTTTGGCGCTTGGCCTTCTTTACAGTCCAGCTCTCACAACTGTGTACCCACTGGGAAGACCATAGCCTTGACTATACGGACCTTTGTCAGTAGAGTAATGTCTTTGCTTTTCAATACGATGTCTGGTTTGTCACAGCTGTCCTGCAAAGCAGCAGTCATCTTCTGATTTCATGGCTGCAGTCACCACCTGCACATAGGCAGTGATTTTAGAGCCAAGAAGAGGAAATCTGTCACTGCTTCTGCCTTTTTCCCTTCTATTTGCCACAAAATGATGGGACTGGATGCTGTGGTCTTGTGAGTAGGCGCTCAGTCATGCCTGACTCTTTGTGACCCCGTGGACTGTAGCCCACCAGGCTCCTCTGTCCATGGGATTCTCCTGGCAGGAATGCTGAAGTGGGTTGCCACTCCCTTCTCCAGGGGATGTTCCCAACCCAGGGATCGAACCTGGGTCTCCTGCCTTGCAGGTGAATTCTTTACCATTTGAGCCACCAGGAAAGCCATGATCTTAGTTTTTTAAATATTTCGTTTTAAGACATATTTTTCTCTCTCCTTCTTCACCTTTATCAAGAGGTTCTTTAGTTCCTCTTCACTTTCTGCCATTAATTAGAGTGGTATCATCTGCATGTCTGAGGTTGTTGATGTTTCGTGTATCTTGATTCCAGCTTGTCACTCATCCAGCCTGGCATGTCTCATGATGTGCTCAGCATATAGGTTAAACAAACAGGGTGACAACAGACAGCCCTGTCGTACTTATTTCTCAATCCTGAACCAATCAGTTGTTCTACACAGGGTTCTAACTGTTTCTTCTTGACCTGTATACAGGTTTCTCAGAAGACAGGTTAGATGGTCTGGTAGTTCCATCTCTTTAAGAGCTTTCCACAGTTTATTGTGATCCACACAGTCAAAGGCTTTAGCGTAGTCAGTGAAACAGAGATAGATGTTTTTCTGGAATTCCCTAACTTTCTCTGTGATCCAGTGAATGTTGGCAATTTGATCTCTGGTTCCTCTGCCTTTTCTAAACCCAGCTTGGATGCCTGGAAGTTCTTGATTGGTGTAATGCTGAAGTCTAGCATGCAAGATTTTAAGCATGACCTTATGACCGTGGGGGATGAGTGCAACTGTCTGATAGTTTGAAGTTGTTTAGTACTGGCCTTCTGGGAAATGGAATGAAGGTTGACCTTTTCCAGTCCTGTGGCCACTGCTGGGTCTTCCATATCTGCTGACATGTTGAGTGCGACACGTGTCATTACACATAGCTTGCACATATAGGCTTTCTCTCTTGTTTTTGTTTATCTAGTGGGGTTGTATATGTTGACCTATAATTACATCTGCTTGTTTTAAACAGGTAGTCATTTACGTTCAAATACAATTCAAAAGATATAAATAATACCCGCCCCCCACATTTCGTGTTTTTTAATGTCTATTCTGCATCTTTAGGTTTATCCTTTTCCTGATTATTGTAGTTACAGTGGATTTTACAGTCTTTCTGCCTTCTAATCTTCATACGAGCTTATTTAAGGGTTGGTCCTCAGCCTTCATTACATGTGTACTTTTGCTAGTGGGAATTTTCTCTTCCCATAGGTTCTTACTTCTTGATATAATCATTTCTTTTCTACTTAAGAAGACTCTTAACATTTCTTTCTGGGTAGGTGTAGTATTGATGAACTCTTAGTTTCTGCTTATCTGAGAATTTCTTTACCTCTCCTCAATTCTAAATGATGATCTTACTGTGTAAAGTATCCTACGTTGCAGGCCTTCCCTTTCAGTGTTTTAAACGTTATGCCGCTCCCTTCTGACCTGCAAATTTTATGCAGAAAAGTCATCTGGTAGTCTTATGGGGTGTTCCTTTGCAGATGACTCTTTGTTTTCTCTTGTTGCCTTGAGATGCTCTTTAACTTTTGCCATCTTAATTATTATATGTCTTGGTATGGTTGTTGTTTGGGACTCTCTCTTCTTCCTGACTTGGATATCTGTTTCCTTCCTCAGGTTTGTAAAGTTTCAAGCCATAATTTCATAAAATACATTTTTGACCCCTTTCTTTTCTCCCGGGACCCAGATAATGTGAATGTTGGTATGCTTGACGTTGTCCTAGAGATGCCTTAAACTATTCTCATTTTAAAGAGTTGTTATTATTTTACTGCTCTACTTGGGTGGTTCCCATCATTCCGTCTTCTCGATGATCACTTAACATGTTTTTCTGTATCACCTAGTTTTCTGTTAATTCCGTCTAGTGTGTTTTTTATTTCGGTTACAGTGTTCTTCAGTTCTGACTGCTTCTTTTCTGTGTTTTTCGTTCCTTGTTAACATTCTCCCTGTGCTCATCTATTCTTTTCCCTGTCAGTTAGCATTCTTCTTACTAATGCTTTGAACTTTTTGGGGAAGTGTTTCTTTATCACTAGTTGTTTTCTTTAGAGAACTCTTCTTCCTCTTTCATTGGAAACAACGCCCTTTGTTTCCTTATCTGCTTATCTTCCTCTCTTAGGGAAGCAGGCGAGCAGCTATTATCGCCGTCCTGAAGGATGTCCCTAGGGGAGCGTTTCTGCGGGCTGGAGCCGGGGCTGCGGCTGGAGGGCTGGGTCAGCAGTGAGCGCAGGTCCCTCTTCCCGCAGCCTGCGCTGGCGGCCGTCACGTCGGTGGAGGCCAGCGTTAGTCCGGGGCTGCCGGAGCGGGAGCCGAGGGGCGGGTCTGCAGGGCCGCGGGTGAGCGCTGCCCTCTCCCGGGCGTCCCTGGTGGCTCAGACGGTGAAGAACCCGCCTGCAGCGCGGGGGACGGTGGATCGATCCCTGGGTCGGGAAGATCCCCTGGAGGAGGGCATGACAACCCACTGCAGGATTCTTGCCTGGAGACTCCCATGGACAGAGGAGACTGGTGGGCCACAGTCCATGGGGTCGCAAAGAGTCAGACATGACTTCACACACGCACACGCGCACACGCACACGCACACACATACAATCACACACGTGTGCGCATCCCTCGGTAGCAGACACCAGCCGCGCCGATCTGTCCCTGGGCTGCACCCCAGGCCGGGGTCCCCACTGTGTGGCTCTCAGCGCTCACTCCCCAGGGCGCGCTCCCTGAGGGTCCCTCTCCTCCCCGGGCCCCTCCCAGGCGCGCAGGGCCCACCCCACCGTGCCTTCCCTTCCTGCCCCATGCGCTGGCGACTCCCCAGAGCTCGTGTCCTGCGGCAGCCAGCCGGCCAGCGTCCAGTTACTTTCCGGTGAGAATTCTTCCGCGGGGACATGCGTTTCTGATGTGTTCAGGGGACAAGGCGAGTCCTGTGTCCTGCTCGGCCCCCCTCATCTGAGAAATCCTCAGTAGAGACAAATGTGGTTGTGATTGGGAAAAACGTCTCATTAAGATGCTAAAAAGTTTTCTTTCAGTAGATACGGGTGAGGTACTTGGGATTTTGGTGATAAAACAACTTACAACTTAAAACTACATGGTTGACTAATAACCTACTGTCCTCTCAAATATGCACAGCTGCAGAATGCTTAGAATAGTTACTACACGGATAACAGCTGATGGAGAAGCGCCACTTCTGCAGGTTACAAGATTTTAGGCCTGATTTACATGGCAAGATGATCTGATAAACGTTTATTGTATTTAAGTTTAATCCACCTACAGCTGAATGAGATATATCTATAAAATTAGGATAATGTACTATCGATTAATATAAAGTGGAAAAACTGTAAAGGAATCAGAAGTTTGTGGAGCAGAGAGTATAACTAGAAAAGAGTGGAGCTATTTAAAAATGTCAGAGACCACCAGTGTCAGTGTGTTTGTTACACCAGTAAGCTGAAGATAATATTTAGATAAGAGAGTTCAGCATATTTCAAAAATATTTTTGGCAGCCATAGTCAATTAAATTTGAAATTACGTGATGTAGTTCAACAAATCAGATATATCTGAGATAATAAGAAAAAATTCTTGTTACAGTGAGATTTACAAGTGATGGCCAGAGCTATTTTTTTTCCTCAGCATTGTAACTTTAATGACCATTTGAAAAAAGTAAAATTAGATACAGTATTACATTTCACTTTTCTATCCCAAATTTTTAACTGTTACTTCCAAAAGAGCTGTCTGAAAGATTAAGAGAAACATTTAAATAAAAGTTGTGCTTGATTTTCAAAGTCCTGAACAAATAATTGAGTTAAACTTAGCATCTAAAGACATAAATGACATATTGCAGCGTAGTTCTTCATTTACACTGAAGGATGGTCATAGATTTTAATTTTACTATTAATTTCAATTAACTTGAAGAATTTTCTTGTTATCTACAATGTACTGCCCTTAATACTATTCACAATGACTTGTTTGTAAAAATTAGGGTTTTCAACCACGGCTTTCATTAAAAGCAAAAGAAATAAGATCAGTAGTGAGTCAGGTCAGCATGTATGCCACATGAGTTCCACACTGGATTGATCTGGTAAGAAGGAAGGCATGTGCATGACATTTAGTGAAATCACTCCAGCATATTTGTATTGGACATTATTTGCTGTGTTGTATTTAAATATTGAGACCATTCTATTGCATGTTAACATTGGCACAGCCTTACTTTGTCACAGATGTTTGGCTTTGTGTTTGAACTTGTGCCTATGTGTGTATAGTTTAGCCGTGTACGTATTTTTAAAAGTAAATGGTGTTTCTTTTTACCAGAGTGTGACAAATAAATCAGCAAAAAGCAATATAATGAGGGAAGAGAACAGAGGCGTAAAAACACATGGTGGGCTTGTGGCAGAGTTGAGATTCGTGCCGGGATGGGTTCCCTGGTGGAGCAGTGAAGAAAGGGAAGCGGCCCTGACTCCGGCTGGGGCTGGACGGGAGAATGTGCCAGAACGCCAGGCCTCCGCGGCGCGGCGCGCTTGCCTCCTGGGGCCGGGGCAGCTGGGTTTGCTGCGGAGACAGCAAGCTCCTTGTGTTTGACAGACGTGGCCGTTTCTGTAGGAAATGGAAGAGACTCACCATTCTGCCGCCTCTATTTTTTAAGAAGTGACTCTGGTAAAATAGACGGAGAAAGAAGCACATCTTACTTCTAATATCCTCGGTTCCACAGGATGTGAGGTCAAGAAGATCCAGGAAACCGCGCTAGCGCCTCTTTGCAGCCGCTCGGCACTGGGCCGAGTCTGTTTCCCTAAGGCGGACGGGACGGGTGCTGGGGCAGGGGTTAGGCTTAAGGGCCCGCTTCTTGCTGCGTCTCTAGCCAGCTGATCGCTCGCTGCTTCAGTGATGGATTGGTGAGGTCATGGCTGGAATAATGTAAAGGGAACTGGAGATGAGACAGAGAGGAGAGAGCAGAGACCCCAGGAGCAGGGCTCAGACAGCGCAGAGAGGGGACTGCGTGCCTCTGAGGCAGCCACGACCCGGGAGCGCAGGTGCAGGGGAGGCGCAGCTCTGCTCCGGGAGTTCCTCCCGGCTGAGGCCCTCCCTCCGGGGCTCCCCTCGCTCCTGCCGTGCTGTCCTCCTCCAGAGGCTGAAGCCAGCACCCCATCCGCCTTGCAGCCCGCAGAAAGAGGAGGGAGTACGAAGGAAAGGGCCTTGATCATGGCGTCTGGAGGCTGTGCAGCTCGGCTCCACTCACTGCCTGGTGGTCAGAGCTTGCTGCTGCTGCTGCTGCTGAGTCGCGTCAGTCGTGTCCGGCTCTGTGCGACCCCGTAGCCGGCAGCCCACCAGGCTCCCCCATCGCTGGGATTCTCCAGGCAAGAACACTGGAGTGGGTTGCCATTTTCTTCTCCAATGCATGAAAGTGAAAAGTGAAAGTGAAGTTGCCAAGTCGTGTCGACCCTCAGCGACCCCTTGGACTGCAGTCTACCAGCCTCCTCCGTCCATGGGGTTTTCCAGGCAGGAGTCCTGGAGTGGGGTGCCATTGGCTTACTCAGATGGAAATGTAGTCTCCAGCTTGAGTGCCATGTACCTTGCTAAGCTTTGAGAGATTTTATTAAAACTAAGGGAGGGTGGGAGGAAGGAGGGTGTGGGATGTATGGAGAGTAACATGGAAACATACATGACCATGTGTAAAATACATAGCCAGCGGGAATTTGCTGTGTGACTCAGGGAACTCAAACCCAGGGCTGTGTATCAACCTAGAGGGTGGGCTGGGGAGGGAGAGAGAGAGGGTTCACAGGGAGGGGACATGTATACCTGTGGCTGATTCATCTTGATGTTTGGCAGAAACGAACACAATTCTGTAAGGCAATTATCCTTCAATTAAAAGATAAATAAAATGTTAAGAAACCCCCCACCCCCCCAAGGAGAACGAAGGAAAGTTCAGGAATGCTCGGTGAGTGCCATGAGTAGAAAATGAATACATGCCAGTCAGGATCGGCCTCAGTTTCTTTACTTATGAAATGGGAATGAAAGTCTGAGAAGCCTTTAACATGTATACTAGAAAAGTGCTTTGTAACTGTAAAATACTGGTATCATTTTTACATTTCTGCTAATTGTTGATACTAGTATCCATAAGACATGTACACATCTTAATCTATGTGCTTATTTGTTCTCTTATATGGTAGTCTGTCTGTCTTCTTAATTTTAAATTTCCTGATGGCAGAGTCTCAATTTAAGTTACCATGTATGAGACCTAACTCAGTGTTCTGTAGAAATAATAAAACATTGTGGATAAAAATTACTTATCAAAATAATAATGTTTATAAAGCTTACAGTGCTTTGAGTACTCCAGTTCCTATGTAAACTGAGAAATGAATGAATAACGTTGAGTACAAGGGGAGAATCAGCCCACTAAACCTGATTTGCCTACACCTATATGCCTTTGCCTGCTAGATTTATTGAACATTTAGAAGCCTTCAGAAAATGTGCAAATTAATTTCCTTTTTATTTTATTTGTGTATTTGGGGATGAAGGAAAATAAAATATTTAGCTATGAAGTTTCAAAATATTCTCTTTTGGTGCATGCTTCATCATATTTATTTCTGTAAGAAATGCATTAAATGCATCTTAATAAAAATTTTTGTTGGCCATTTGAGCATACTGTTATTTTAGAGGTGCTTCATAGACTCTTTTGCTTTTTTTTCCATTTTTAGCTCAGTCTTTTTACTGATTCCAAAAACTTATTTACATATTGTTTCTCCCCCTAATCTTTATTGAGGTATATTTGATAAATTAGAAGTATATATATGGATGTACAAAGCGATGGTTTAATATGTGTATAGATTGTGAAAAGTGAAAGTGAAAGTCACTTAGTCGTGTC
>SJYB01003217.1:302437-326364 GCA_006408585.1 Antidorcas marsupialis
GTTAAGAAACCACCCCCCACCCCCCAAGGAGAACGAAGGAAAGTTCAGGAATGCTCAGTGAGTGCCATGCGTAGAAAATGAATACATGCCAGTCAGGATTGGCCTCAGTTTCTTTACTTATGAAATGGGAATGAAAGTCTGAGAAGCCTTTAACATGTATACTAGAAAAGTGCTTTGTAACTGTAAAATACTGGTATCATTTTTACATTTCTGCTAATTGTTGATACTAGTATCCATAAGACATGTACACATCTTAATCTATGTGCTTATTTGTTCTCTTATATGGTAGTCTGTCTGTCTTCTTAATTTTAAATTTCCTGATGGCAGAGTCTCAATTTAAGTTACCATGTATGAGACCTAACTCAGTGTTCTGTAGAAATAATAAAACATTGTGGATAAAAATTACTTATCAAAATAATAATGTTTATAAAGCTTACAGTGCTTTGAGTACTCCAGTTCCTATGTAAACTGAGAAATGAATGAATAACGTTGAGTACAAGGGGAGAATCAGCCCACTAAACCTGATTTGCCTACACCTATATGCCTTTGCCTGCTAGATTTATTGAACATTTAGAAGCCTTCAGAAAATGTGCAAATTAATTTCCTTTTTATTTTATTTGTGTATTTGGGGATGAAGGAAAATAAAATATTTAGCTATGAAGTTTCAAAATATTCTCTTTTGGTGCATGCTTCATCATATTTATTTCTGTAAGAAATGCATTAAATGCATCTTAATAAAAATTTTTGTTGGCCATTTGAGCATACTGTTATTTTAGAGGTGCTTCATAGACTCTTTTGCTTTTTTTTCCATTTTTAGCTCAGTCTTTTTACTGATTCCAAAAACTTATTTACATATTGTTTCTCCCCCTAATCTTTATTGAGGTATATTTGATAAATTAGAAGTATATATATGGATGTACAAAGCGATGGTTTAATATGTGTATAGATTGTGAAAAGTGAAAGTGAAAGTCACTTAGTCGTGTCCGACTCTTTGAGACCCCATGGACCGTATAGTCCTTGGAATTCTCCAGGCCAGAATACTGGAGTGGGTTTCCATTCCCTTCTCCAGGAGATCTTCCCAACCTAGGGATCAAACCCAGGTCTCCTGCACTGCAGGCAGATTCTTTACCAGTTGAGCCACAAGGGAAGCCCAAGAATACTGGAGTGGGGAGCCTATCCTGTCTCCAGCGAATGTTCCCAACCTGGAGAATCGCACCGGGGTCTCCTGCATTGCAGGCGGATCTTTACCAACTGAGCTATCAGGGAAGCCCAGACTGAGACGTGATTACCACAGTTCAGCTAATTAACATATCCATCGCCTCACACAGGTACCATTATTATTACATTTTTTGAGAACATCCAAGGTCTATCCTCTTAGCAAATGTCGAGTGTGTAATGCAGTGTCAGTAACAGTCACCGTGCTGCCCACTGGACTGCCAGCATTATTCGCCCTGTGCAGCTGAAATTCTGTGCCCGGGACCAGCAGCTTCCCCTTCCCTCCAGCGCCGCTCATTTTGCCGTATGGAAGTGCTATTTTTGTGTACAACTTTGATGTTGATTTTGTGTATAACTTTACTGAATTTGTTCATACTTCTAACAGTTTTTTTGGTGGCGTCTTTGTGGTTTTATAAAACAGGTAAAACAGCCGAGTGTAAGCTGGCAATAACTTAGCAGCAGCTGGCGCAGCGTGCGGGCCACTTCGGCCTCCGGGCGGGCGCGGCCGGCGGGCCTCCTTGGCCTGGGCCTTAGCGCTGGACAGGGCCGTTCACTACGCCACCACTTTCTTCATGGCAGACACCGCGGGCGGAGAGGCCTCTCTTACCCTGAACTGTACCATCTTGGCAAAGGCTCCTGTGGATAAAGTGAAACTTTCTCTTGTCCTCTTTGATGTATCTGTTCTCAGATTTTTTGCTTCAGTGGGTGCAGGGACCTTTCCACTGTACTTCCGAGCTCTCACAAAGACACTCTCCTCTTGAAGTGTTTGTCGAAATCTGTTTCTCTAGGTGGGGAGAGAGGGCTGAAAAGTACTATTCTACTATCTTGGTGATGTCACTCTATTTCCCAAATAAAACCCTATCCCTGCCCACTAACTGAACTGCAGATCAAGTGTGTGGTGAGAGAGAAATTTCCGTGATAGTAATTACCCACTGAGTACCTCCTAGGCCTCCCCTGGGAGTCAGGGGTAAAGAATCCACCTTCCAAAGCAGATGTGGATTCACTTCCTGGGTTCCAGCAGTCCCCTAGGGAAGGGAATGGCGACCCACTCCAGCATTCTTCCCTGGGGAAATCTCATGGACGGAAGAGCCTGGTGAGCTACAGTCTGTGGGGTCGCAATAGTATCAGACATGACTTAGCAACTAAACAGCAACAGCTTCCTGAATGCCGGGCACTGTGCATTGGTCATTCACCAGCTCAATAATCCTTTGAGATGGGCAAGATTACTACCCTCATTCATCCAAGGGGAAAATTTAAGGCCAGGGAGGAAATGTGAGTGTGACTTAAAGGCTTTAGGCATTGACTCGTCTGCAAGCTCAGTACTGCTATCCGTGTTCTTACGCACAGTGATATGTGATGATGAATAACGTATGCAGAGGTGATTTTGCCCATAACTAGATCACTGAATTCCGTTCAAGGTCAATAGCCACATAATAGTTCATTTCATGCTCACAGTGGACCCCCTCGGATATAAACCCACGTTGTAACAGTCATTGTGAAAGATGAGGTAGGACTCTTCAGTTGCATTCATGAGGCTGTTGGATAGTTTTTTCTGTAACAAATTTTGAGTAAGCTTAACTTCTGGGTTGCATGTGAAAATATAATAATGAGATGATTTTTTGGGTCCTTTCTGTGCTTCAAGGGGAGCATAGAGACAAGCAGCAAATTTATGCCATCTTCTGGTATAAGATCTCATATAAATTAGGCATAATAAAATTTCTGTTGAGAGAAACTTTCTGCTAAATAGCTTTAATAATTGCTTTTCCAATCTGTTCAATGATTTTAAGCTTTATAGTTTATAGAAAGGAGTGATCTTTTAATGGCTGGTTGTGATTATCAAATTTGAAAAACATTACTATAACCAATGGGCAACATAATGATATATATGTACGTGAAAGGCTTTTGTCTCATTTGCAATTTGCAGCAGAAATTGATGGAGAAAATGTTGCAGCTCTTTTATGAAATGGACATAAATAGCATTATAAATGATATATATAGAGGGCTGAATCATTGCACTAATGAGGCTCTGACTCCAGAAATCTGTTATTCAAATTATGCAGTGTGCCTTCAGGAAAAAAATTGGGAAATGGTAATAAATCAGCATTCCCAACTTCAGGCTGGCTTGTGAACTAGATTAGGCCTGGGCAGGGAAGTCTGATGCTTCGGTTTTCCACTGGCATTGCCCCGTTTAGGAGGGTGGCAGGCTCACTAATGGTGAGGGGGCAGCGGTGAGTGTGTCACTGGTAGTGGCAGCCTCTCCCCTGCTCTTTTCGGTGGCCTGTGCTTCCTGTTGCAGCTGCCTCTGCTGTCAGGGGTCAGAGATGCCGTATTAGGTGAGCGTGCTAAGACCGCCATATAGCCAGTAGAAACGTGAGAACAGCGAAAGTGAGGGGTGGCTAGACTCGCAAAGGTGCTATGAAATCTTCATGTTCAAGTCTGTGCTTTCTTTTCCTTTTCTGACCATTTTCTTTAATTTATTTAGCATGCCTTTGCTCTGGATACTTTTTAAAAAGANTTTAGGAGGGTGGCAGGCTCACTAATGGTGAGCGGGCAGCGGTGAGTGTGTCACTGGTAGTGGCAGCCTCTCCCCTGCTCTTTTCGGTGGCCTGTGCTTCCTGTTGCAGCTGCCTCTGCTGTCAGGGGTCAGAGATGCCGTATTAGGTGAGCGTGCTAAGACCGCCATATAGCCAGTAGAAACGTGAGAACAGCGAAAGTGAGGGGTGGCTAGACTCGCAAAGGTGCTATGAAATCTTCATGTTCAAGTCTGTGCTTTCTTTTCCTTTTCTGACCATTTTCTTTAATTTATTTAGCATGCCTTTGCTCTGGATACTTTTTAAAAAGATGCTATCATCAAGGAGCTTTGTTATATGGTAAAGTCTTACCTTAATATGGATCTGTATGTTTGAGGGTGTGTGTGTGTGGGGGGGTGTGTTGGGGGTGTGGTGTGTGTAGGCATGTGTGTGTATTTTTAAAATATTTTGAGAATAATAGTTGGAAACGGCAAGGGGAAATAAGGACACCTAACCCCAACCCACTCCAGTGTTCTTGCCTGGAGAATCCCAGGGATGGGGGAGCCTGGTGGGCTGCCTTCTATGGGGTTGCACAGAGTCAGACACGACTGAAGCGACTTAGCAGCAGCAGCAGCAACCCACTTCTAGGTCTGGTGGCATGTGACATCAGAGGGAAAAAGCCTTGCCTTCCCTCCAGGACTCATAAAGAAACAGTGTCGGACTTCCCTGGTCCAGTGGCTAAGACTCCAGGCTTCCAGTGCGGAGAACCCATGTGAGTTGATCCCTGGTCAGGAACCGAGATCCTGCAGGGTGCAACTAAAGATTCCCCATGCCTCCTGGAGAACAAAGACCCCCTTCGGCCCAGCTGATTCCCAGCACAGTCAAGTGAATGAGTATATTTTTTCTGAAAGGAAGAAAGAGTGCCAATATGGAATAGGCAGTATTTCCTTAGGCAGAAAAGGCAAAAAAAATACCTAGAAAAATGTTGAAGGCATGAGATACATATATATAGTCAGAGGACTTTAGAAACAAATTGCTCATCCGCAGAGTGGAGAGCGTGGGCTTCCCTGCGCGCTCACTCACCGTGGCTGTTTGTGCCTTTTCAGACTTTTCCAGTTTGGTAGGTGAAGCNAACCCACTCCAGTGTTCTTGCCTGGAGAATCCCAGGGATGGGGGAGCCTGGTGGGCTGCCTTCTATGGGGTTGCACAGAGTCGGACACGACTGAAGCGACTTAGCAGCAGCAGCAGCAACCCACTTCTAGGTCTGGTGGCATGTGACATGAGAGGGAAAAAGCCTTGCCTTACCTCCAGGACTCATGAAGAAACAGTGTCGGACTTCCCTGGTCCAATGGCTAAGACTCCAGGCTTCCAATGCAGAGAACCCATGTGAGTTGATCCCTGGTCAGGAACTAAGATCCTGCAGGCTGCAACTAAAGATTCCCCATGCCTCCTGGAGAACAAAGACCCCCTGCGGCCCAGCTGAGACCCAGCACAGTCAAGTGAATGAGTATATTTTTTCTGAAAGGAAGAAAGAGTGCCAATATGGAATAGGCAGTATTTCCTTAGGCAGAAAAGGCGAAAAAAATACCTAGAAAAATGTTGAAGGCATGAGATATATATACATAGTCAGAGGACTTTAGAAACAAATCGCTCATCCGCAGAGTGGAGAGCGTGGGCTTCCCTGCGCGCTCACTCACCGTGGCTGTTTGTGCCTTTTCAGACTTTTCCAGTTTGGTAGGTGAAGCCGACTAGCTTACNCTCATCCGCAGAGTGGAGAGCGTGGGCTTCCCTGCGCGCTCACTCACCGTGGCTGTTTGTGCCTTTTCAGACTTTTCCAGTTTGGTAGGTGAAGCCGACTAGCTTACTGCCTGATGTTTTGTTAATTTTACTGCTGAAAATATTTGCTTTGTACGTGACTATAGATGTTGTGCATTTTTAATATGTGAGTCAGATAATTATCTTGCCATACTGGTTCAAACAAAGTAAAATTGTTGAGCTTGTGCACCATTCTCCCCACCACCCCCATTGTGCTTTTAAAGTTAAGGTGTTCATTGCTTTCTTTTCATACTTTTATTAAATTATCAGCTCCTTAAAAAGATTTTATGGCTTATGAAGTTATATGAACTACTTTATTGAAGTCCTTAATAGTGTGTTATTCGGCCCAAAGACCCAACATTTTTGTTAAATGAAAAAGTAAGTGAAGATCTGAGGTTGAACCTGGACAAAAGTCACTGGAGATAAACAGATACTTAGTGACACGTGCTGGATATTTTGCTTTGCTGACATGCCTTCCTTTAAAGGTTTATTGCATTAATCTCTGCTTTACTGTATCGAGAAACATGTTTCATGGGTTTATAGCTTTTTCCACTGAAGTGAGATCAATTTCTGTTTCACTGAGGACGCTTTTGCTCTTTAGGACAATGATTCTCATTTTTGACAAAACACTTAGCCTTGAACGTGTGCACCATGAAGGGGCCCCTGCCACACCCACCCGCGGTGGTTTTCAGGTTAGTGGTTTGTGAATGGGCTCTGAGCGTGAATCAGTGTTTTCACCAGGCTGAAATTCATGAGGCAGACTGGGAAAAATAAACATCAGAGATTGCTTTATTTGGCAGCTTGTGGGGAGGTTCATCATTCTCATTAGTGATGTTCACACTAAAATGGTTTATGTAGCTAAGGAAATAGAATCTTGTTTTCTACCCATTCTGATTCCTTTTAAAATTACCTTTTACCTGATATTTCATTGAACCATCCTAGGATTTCTCTTATTAGCTTTTCTTTCGTTTTTTCCCCCTTTAAACTCTCTTTTCTGATGTTATCACTTGATGTAACATTTAAATTTCACTTACTAACTATGTGTTATTTGAGATTGAGTAAAATAGGGAAATATAATAGGAGGAAGAAAAAATGTGCATCTCCCTCAGGGCCATGATAAATCACTCTTCACAGACAGCCCGCTAGACGCCGCGGCGTGGCTCCGACAGTTCCTGGCCTCAGAGACACGTTCATGCTTCTTGCCCTGTCCTTTCCTACTTCAAGTGGTAAGACTCCCAAATCATTTCTCTTTACATCATGTATTAGAAATGAAAATCATGTATATATATTTATAAATACAACATAGCCAGATATTCTAGTACCCTCATCATCAAGTTTTGTCATTAACTCCTTTAACAAAAAGACGGCTGACATAACTGTGTGTTAAACAACACATAGATGCAAAGAGGCAGCTATTGGCCTGCCCGGAGCGTGCGGCGTCTAGATGGGAAGGAGAGAGTCCACCTTGAGGGCTATGACGGAACTGAGCTCGGAAGGCTGCGGGAACGTTTGAGAAAATGTCCCACAGGACGGGTGGCTTGGGGAAGTGCATCCGGCAAGAGAGCATGGGCTCTGACTCTCGAAGCTACAGGAGGAGTTAATCAGGAGCGTGGGATGCGGCTGGAGACCGTGGGCATCCGAAGTGGGGAGAACGACAAGAGGAAAGAATGAGCTGTGGGAAAGAAAGCAGGTTGCTTTCACAAAAGGAATTTGCAAGATTAGGTCACAGCCTTGAAGGGTGAACATGAGGAAAGATGATCTGTAAGAGATATGTGAGAACTAAGCCAGGATCTTGAATGTTACACTGAGGGCTGGGCCACTGCAGGTCAGAAAATAGGGGAGTGATATGAACGCTTTGCATTCTATTCAGATGGCTTTGTAATGAAATAATATATAAAGAGTAAGATAAATACATTTAATTATTTGAACATAAAAGATTGCAGGTCCCGAATAACAAAGACTAAAGTGAAGAGTCAAGCTAAATTGGGACAACTATTTATAATAAATGTGAGGAAGGTTAATTGTTTTAGTATTTAAATAGTACTTTCAAATTGAGAACCATAGCATTAAGAAAATCCTTGAAGAGAACAGTGTGACACTAACAGATAATTAGGAAATAAAATAGGCTAGCGAACTTACCAGTATGCGAATTAAAACAAGAGGGAGGTCTCAGTTTTTGCTTGTCAAATGAAGAAATTTTTGAAAAAAGAATGATAGACTACCCAGTGCTAACAAAAACATGGCATGAAAGGAATTTTCATGCATCGATGGTGGGAGCATAAATTAATATAATCTTTGTAGATACAACTGTATTTTGAGATTGCAAATTGCCCATAGTTAGTGACCCAGGAATCTCTCATCTTGGAATTCTACCTGAGGAAGAAATCTGAAGTACAGAATGAAATGGTCTTTCCTGATGCATAAATGAGATAATTTATTTTAAACACAGGTACATATAAGCACAAAATGAATATTATTGTTATTGTTATTGGCACAGATATAGGCCATCAAATATGCTCAAAATTCACTTCCAGTAGCATTCATTTAGAATATTGTAGTACAAATAATAACAAAATTTAAATTTGTTTCACCACATTATATTATTTTAAGAGGTCTCAAGATAATTTGACAATCATGACAAAAAATATCTGTCTTGAGACATTTTGCATCTAGAAGGATCCTCTTACATGATCATACGTAATATTACACTTAATCATTAGTGAAGAGTGTCACAGTTTGAAGAGAAATTTGAAATTTAAAAAAAAATCAGTCTAACATTTAGTCAGAGAAAGGAGAATAGTACAGTAGACTCTCAAACAAATATGTGCTCTTATCTGAAATTATCTTAAAATGGGAGAATTAAGGTAAGACTTGAGGCAATTTTTCTTATGGCCAGGAGGTTGTAACCTAGCTGGAAGCAGGAGAGTAGAAAGCAAAATTATAAGTGAATGATGGAAAATGACTTAAATTATACTTCTGGAAACTGCATGTGGTCCAAGATTTGGGACAAGTCATTTTTTCTTTCTTTTTTTTTTTTTCTATTTGAAAGAACGTTCTCAGGCTTGAAACTGCATAATGAATCAGACTCGCTCAAATCAGGCAGCAAATAGGGATTGACGTTTGGTAAAATATACACGGTTGCAAGTTTCAGTGTTCAAGACTAATTTTTCTTTTGAAATGCATTTGTCCTAAAGAACTGTGATGTGCACAGCATGTTACAGCCGATAAAGTGGAAGAGAAATTGACCTGTTAGACAGGCTCCCACCCATGCACTTACAGAGAGCGCACACCTGCCCCACGCAATTGCTGCCCCCGTGGAGTTATTTTGCACTTGAAATGCACCCGAGGTGGAGTGGGGCAGGGACTCTGCTCTTCCAGTCCCCGCCAGCCCCTCCTGTTCCCATGCCCTCCTTCCCTCTTTCCTTCCCTCCCTTCTTTCTTTCCTTCAGCATTTCGCGTTAGGTTCCTGGCTCAGCCGATCTAACTCCAAGTCAGTCTCGCGTAGGGAGGGCTTGAGAGCCTAGGACAGTGGCGGGTGCCCCCAAAGGTGGATGACATATATCTTGATACTGTGCGTCACTGTTTTTGTGACATGACCGTAAGCTTTAGCGTGAGATGATTCCAGCTGACTCCTAGTTCTACTGCGTATTAGCTGTGTAGTGTTCACAAGTCACTGGCTTCACTCAGCTTCATTTTTCTTAATTACAAGTTGGATTCCACAAGACCCAGTTTGCAAGGCTGTAGGCAAGATTTTGACATACAGTAAATGTTTAATATTTGGTGCCAAATATTTCTATACCCCCAAACAAAAACGCCTTGGATTTCATTAAGGAAGAGTTGATGCACAGATTAAAAAATAACTATCCACCTTTCTTGTGACCATAGTAGATGGCTCAGGTAACAGTCACAGAAACCTTCTCCTACGTGTAAATGTAATTTTGAGATTCCTACCTCTAAATGTATACCATCCTTTTATCTCCTATTTAGGAAAGCATATCATAAAAAAATTATAGCTTCAGTGTTCCAGAAATAACCTTGGATGTGATCCAACTTATTTTTAAAAGGGTCCATATACTTTTTCTTAAAATTGTACATTGTTGTTAACGTGGTGAAGAACCTGCCTGCCAGTGCAGAGACTTAAGAGACACCAGCTCTATCCCTGGGTCAGGACGACCCCCTGGAGGAGGGCATGGCAGCCCACTCCAGTGTTCTTGCCTGGAGAAGCCCACGGGTAGAGGAGCCTGGCCGGGTGTGGTCCATAGGGTTGCAGAGAGTCGGATACAGCTGAAGAGACTTAGCACATTAAAATGGCTTAAGAGTGCACAGCTGACCATTGGCGGATCATTACGAAAGGAAACTGGCTGAGAAGTGCTCGGTTTGAAGACATATTCAGCTCCCTGCTGGGAGCCTTATCGCATGAAACATCACCCTGACTGCCTCTGATTGAAGAGGAGAAGAGCAAAAATTCTGAGATGTAGATTTTAAAAAATGAAATAGCTAAAGGCAGAGATGGAGCTTTTATAGTTCAAAGAAAACAGATCGGAAGATAACAGAAACAGCAAGATTAAAGACCTGGAAGTCACTTTCAAGATGCCAGTAGTTTCAACTCTGTGTCACCAGGTTATTTACAGCAGAAAGAAAGGGAGAGTGAGAAAAAAAGGCAGCAGCAGACTTTCTTATGGTAAGTATCTTTAAATTTTAAAAGTTGGTAGGAACAGAAATTCCAAAAACTTCCTTCTAATTTTATTTACTTTTGCCACCAGATTTGAAAAGAAAATGAGAAAGCAAAGTCACTTTACTGTTGCTCTAAATCAGGCTCATCTTCGCCCTTACAGGGGATAACAGACAGCAAGTTTCTATGCCGCACTTGTTGCCCTTTCAGCGAACTCAAGGGCCGTAGGCAGTGCACCTCTCTCCATCTCCGTTGTCCTGTTTTCTCATCTGCTCTTTGAAGGGAGAGATGAGTTGATATAAGGTAGCTTGCCGTAATGTTTGATATTTTTATGAATATAAATGATCAGAAGGGCTTCTTGCAGCTACAAAACCAAACCATCTAATCATGAATGAGAATCCACTTCCTACAGAGATGCAGAGAGTCAGTGTGGCTGAAAGAAGGAGCAGTAAGCTGGCTGTGTCAACAGCAATGCAATCGGGGTGAGTCACTTCGACTCAACAGTTAGACACTCCCTGTCTAGAGAGCAGGCCCTTCACGAAGGTGAAAGAGACGAAGCATGCGAAAGCACTTTTCAAATCAGAAAACTGTAATTGTCATCCGGTTAGGTGAAATAGAGCAATGCAGTGATTATGAATCCCCAAAATTAAATAGACAAGGAGAGCAACAGCAGTATTTTTACCTGTCATCTAACGTAACCTGAAATGAGAAACAGATGCTTCTCCCTTAGTAAGCAGTATATCATATTCATCCGCCAGGCTTATTATTCCCTTATGTAGCTAGGAGATTACTGCAAGTATTTAATATGGAAAAATTGAAAACAATTCTTCCAGTGAGAAATTTTTTCCGTTTGGGTATTCACTTATGATGCAAATAAAGTTTTAAAAGTTACTTGTTACTTACAATAGAAATAGTCTACTTTCATATGAAACGTTACTGACTCGTTATCTGTAAAGGTGGGCCTCCCCAGTGGCTGAGTGGTACAGAATCCACTCGCAGTGCAGGAGATGCAGGAGACATGGGCTCGATCCCTGGGTTGAAGATTCCCTGGAGGAGGGAATGGCAACCTGCTCCAGCATTCTTCCCTGGAGAGTCCCATGGACAGAGGAGCCTGAGGGCTACAGTCCACACCATGGCAGAGTCCGACACCACCGAAGGGCCGGAGCACAGGTGTGTGTAAGGGCTGATACTGAGGGAGCTTTCCCCACTTCTCCCCCCTTCTCCTTTGCTTCCTTCCGCCCCCACTCCCCACCTCCTCCCCTCTCCTTCCCTCACCTCCCTCTTTTCTCCTTAGTGTTGCTGTTCAGTTGCTAAGTCACGTCCAGCTCTTTGCAACCCCGTGGTCTGCAGCACGCCAGGCTCCTCTGTCCTCCTCTGTCTCCCAGAGTTTGCTCAGACCCAAGCCCATAGAGCTGGTGACGCCATCCAGCCGTTTCACTATCTGTGCCCCCTTCTCCCTTGCCTTCAGTCTTTCCCGCAGGGTCCTTTCTGGTGAGTCAGCTCTTCCCATCAGGTGGCCAAGGTATGGGAGCCTCTGTTTATCTCAGATCACCTCAGATTTTCTTATGGTTTGCTTCTGAGGAGATGTAACCCAAATCATCCCTCTTAAATATTCTGCTGTGTACTTTGCACTCAGGCATAGAATGTTTTCTTTAATTGACTCTCAGGAGGAAGGCAGTATTAAGATACCAAAAAGTTTTGGGTCAGACACATTAAGATTTTTAAAACTTGACTGTAAAGGCAAGGGGGACCAGAATGTTTCCAGCAATGAAATGGTAAGATCAGACGTTCTTTGGAGGCTAGATTTGAGACAGGCAAGCTGTGGGATGGATATTGACTTAGGAGTATGCTCCTGTGGTATAGGCAAGAAATGGGATGGTGGTTTTGAGAAACATTATGGAATAGAATTGACAGAGCTTGCATATTCAAAAGCAGAGACATTACTTTGCCGACTAAGGTCCGTCTAGTCAAGGCTATGGTTTTTCCAGTGGTCATGTATGGATGTGAGAGTTGGACTGTGAAGAAGGCTGAGTGCNAAATATTCTGCTGTGTACTTTGCACTCAGGCATAGAATGTTTTCTTTAATTGACTCTCAAGAGGAAGGCAGTATTAAGATACCAAAAAGTTTTGGGTCAGACACATTAAGATTTTTAAAACTTGACTGTAAAGGCAAGGGGGACCAGAATGTTTCCAGCAATGAAATGGTAAGATCAGACGTTCTTTGGAGGCTAGATTTGAGACAGGCAAGCTGTGGGATGGATATTGACTTAGGAGTATGCTCCTGTGGTATAGGCAAGAAATGGGATGGTGGTTTTGAGAAACATTATGGAATAGAATTGACAGAGCTTGCATATTCAAAAGCAGAGACATTACTTTGCCAACTAAGGTCCGTCTAGTCAAGGCTATGGTTTTTCCAGTGGTCATGTATGGATGTGAGAGTTGGACTGTGAAGAAGGCTGAGTGCCGAAGAATTGATGCTTTTGAACTGTGGTGTTGGAGAAGACTCTTGAGAGTCCCTTGGGCTGCAAGGAGATCCAACCAGGCCATTCTAAAGGAGATCAGCCCTGGGATTTCTTTGGAAGGAATGATGCTAAAGCTGAAACTCCAGTACTTTGGCCACCTCATGTGAAGAGTTGACTCACTGGAAAAGACTTTGATGCTGGGAGGGATCGGGGGCAGGAGGAGAAGGGGATGACCGAGGATGAGATGGCTGGATGGCATCACGGACTCGATGGATGTGAGTATGGATGAACTCCGGGAGTTGGTGATGGACAGGGAGGACTGGTGTGCTGAGATTCATGGGGTTGCAAAGAGTTGGACATGACTGAGCGACTGAACTGAACTGAACTGAACTGAACCGATGGAATAGAATTGACAGAGCTTGGTTACTGGTATTAACTAGGTGTTGAAGATGAGGGAATAACAGGGTAAATGCTGGTGCTATTTTTCTTCTTAAGGAAAGAGAAAGTTTGGGGAGTAAGAGGAGAAGCTTTTTGTTTTTAACTTGTTATACTTGAGGTCTGTGTGTGAGCCTGAAGAAACAGATGCTGTTTTAGAGCGAGTGTAAGTAAAGCATGTTTATGAAGCTGATACATAACTTTCATCTTACTTGTCCAAAGTGCCTTCTACTTTCTATAGCATTGTTATCCGTATCATTTTTACATCAGCAGTGTTTGATATTTTCCCATTACTAAAAATTATATCATGATGTAGCTATTTGGACCAATTTACATTTGCGTATCAGTTTACACCTCTTGGGTCACAGGAGATTAGATAGAGCATCAACAAACGTGAAGCTTGCATATGTAAGACACTTAAATAGATGAAGTAATTACTACTATGTGTTTTTGTGCAAGAGAATAGTGTGTATACAGACAACTTGGAAAAATAACTTGGAAAAAAAAGGAGAGTTAATTGAAGAATAAAACATGTTTCATAAAATCTGACAACTCTCTTTGGTCCTCTACTCAGATGAGACAAGTACTATTTTTTAAAATGTATTTTATTGAATATAGTAGATTTTCAATGTTGTGTTAATTTCTACTGTACAGCAAAGTGATTCTATTATACATATATACACATACTTTTTCAAATTCTTTTCCATATGGNGCGTATCAGTTTACACCTCTTGGGTCACAGGAGATTAGATAGAGCATCAACAAACGTGAAGCTTGCATATGTAAGACACTTAAATAGATGAAGTAATTACTACTATGTGTTTTTGTGCAAGAGAATAGTGTGTATACAGACAACTTGGAAAAATAACTTGGAAAAAAAAGGAGAGTTAATTGAAGAATAAAACATGTTTCATAAAATCTGACAACTCTCTTTGGTCCTCTACTCAGATGAGACAAGTACTATTTTTTAAAATGTATTTTATTGAATATAGTAGATTTTCAATGTTGTGTTAATTTCTACTGTACAGCAAAGTGATTCTATTATACATATATACACATACTTTTTCAAATTCTTTTCCATATGGTTCATCACAAGATAACTGAATATAGTTCCCTGGGCTATACCACAGGATGGGCAAGTACTATTTGATATAAATAAACATTAACTATGTTATGAGATAATTTTGCTTTTCTTCCTTTTGACATGTGTTCCTTTACAGATCTAGCACTGTTTGATGAACAAAACCAAGAAGAGCACCCATCCTCATGCAGCTTACACGAAGGAGGGGGAACAGACAAAGGACAACTCACAGCGAATGGATAGATGTTCGCTATGATAGGTGCTGGTATGTTTGGGAAAACTGACGGGATGAACCAGGGCAGAGGGAACGGGAGAAGGTGGGCAAGGTGGAGGTGGGGACAGGGAGCCAGCAGTGCTAGGGTGGGTCTGCTGAGAAGACGCGATCTGAGGGAGGTTGCGGGAATTACTCACCCAAGAGTCCGCTTGGAGGAAGAGCATTTCAGGCGGAGGGATCCGCAGAGTCAGGCCCTAAGATGGAAACTGACCTGGGAGAGCAGAGAAAGAGCAAGGAGGTCGGTGAGCTGGCCCAGGGCGGGCGAGGGCAGAGCCAGGGTGTCGGGTGACGTGGGGTCTTACAGGCATTGTAAGAACTCTTGTTGCTCAGCTGCTCAGTGGCGTCTTACGTGGACTGCAGCTCGTCAGGCTTCCCCATCCTTCAGTACCTCCTGAAGCTTGCTCAGACTCAAGTCTGTTCAGTAGGTGATGCCATCTAACCATCTCATCCTCTGCCACCCCCTTCTCCCCCTGCCTTCAATCTTTCCCAGCATCAGGGTCTTTTCCAATGACTCTGCTCTTCACATCGGGTAGCCAAAGTATTGGAGTTTCAGCTTCAATTCAGGACTGATTTCCTTTAGGATGGACTGGTTGGATCTGCTTGCTGTAAAAGGGACTCTCAAGAGTCTTCTCCAATACCACAGTTCAAAAGCATCAATTCTTTGGCACTCAGCCTTCTTTATGGTCCACATCTCACATCCATACATGACAACTGGAAAACTCATAACTTTGATGAGATGGACCTTTGTTGACAGGGAAGCTACAGGCCTTCCCTGTAGCTCAGCTGGTAAAGAATCTGTCTGCAACACAGGAGACCTGGGTTCGATCCCTGGAGAAGGAAATGGCAGCCCACTCCAGTATTCTTGCCAGAGAATCCCATGGACAGAGGAGCCTGGAAGGTTGCAGTCCATGGGGTCACAAGAGTCGGACATGACTTAGTGACTAAAACCACCAAACCACCACCTTTGTTGACAAAGTAATGTCTCCGCTTTTTAATATAGTGTCTAGGTCATAGTTTTTCTTCCAAGGAATAAGCGTCTTTTAATTTCATGGCTACAGTCACTATCTACAGTGATTTGGAGCCCGAGAAAATAAAACGTGACATGGCTTCCACTTTTCCCCCTTCTATTTGCCATGAAGTGAAGGGAGCAGATCCTAGCTTTTATTGTGAGATGGGAGCAGTAAATGGCTAAGACCAGAGCAAAGATATTTTCTGATTTACATTTTTAGAGGATCACACAGTGTTTACTAAGAATAGACAATCGATGGTCTCCTGTGGAAGCAGTGACCACTTGAGGTTTTTTATAACTGCCCAGGTGAGAGGTGATGAGAGACCTGAGTCAGCATCGCTGAGATGGAAACGAATAGTCACTGGATTCTCAATTTATTTTGACTGTAGAGTCAAAGGGATTTGCTCTTGGGCTACATGTGAATGTGAGAAGCAGCAGAGCCAAAGGCGGCGTTTAGGCTCTTGGGTTGGGTGTGGGCTGAGGAGTCAAGAGTTCATTTCTCGAAGTGCTGTGTTTGAGCTGCTTGTTAGATAACCCAGAGGTTAAAAATAGAATCATGCTGAACATCTGAGTACGGTAACTTACCCACATGCAAGCTTTTTCCTCATCATTTATTCATTTTGTTTTGTACTAAATAAATGGCAGTTTATTTATAGCAGGAGGCTCAAGGCAATATCATTATGAGCCTGAATTTGTGTGAGTAGATCAGGGAGATGAGGTGTGTGTAAAGATAAATTACAAAAGACAGACTGAAGGACCTCATAGAGAATAATCCATATTAATAGGAAAGGCAAAGAAAACAAACCTGACCCAATAGCAAAGTACAGAATTGACCCAGCAGCAGGACTAGGTCAGTTGCCCTAGAGTGGCGAGTCTGCCCACAGAATGGTGCCCATCTCTCAGATTTGTTTCAAGTCCAGCTTCTTCCTTCCTTCCTTCCTTCCATGGCAGGCTCATTTTTGGATATTATGAGCATGAGGGCTGTGCATAAAAAGTGAATGGATTATTTCCTCTAAAATCTCTGTAAGTTATTAGGACAGAAGAGATTATTACATTGGTTCATTTCTGACAGATTGTTGTGGGTGAGAAAAGGGATCTGTGTCTCCCCATGTTGGCCTAGAACACCGAGTGGCTTTGGCTATCAGAGGGCAGAGGCTGTGATGGGAAGTCCCACCAGCGTGAAGCGCAGGGGCCTTGAGGACTGTGGTGCCCCGTGGAAGCATAGCTGAGTCTAGAAAAGATGGCGGTGCCCAGGCCCAAGGTGGACGTTATGGACGGAACGTCTGTGTCTGCCTCAGGTTCGTGTATGGTGTCCTAACCCCTGTGAGGTGGGGTCTTTGGGAGATACTTAGGTTTTGGAGGGTGGGGCCCTCATGAGTAGGATTAGTGTTCTTTGAGACACAGAGTAATTCTCTCTCTCTCTCCCCACCATGAGAGGAAACAATTAGAAAATGGCCGTCTACAAAACCGGAAGACTGCCTTCAACAAGAACTCAAGCATGAGAGCACCCTGATCTCAGACTTCAGCCTCCAGAACTGTGAGAAATCAGTGTTTATTACTTAAGTCTCTCATTTTCTGGCGCTTTGTTTTAGCAGTCAGTCCAAACAAACTATAGCAGTAGTCCTCAGAGCTGTGTGAGATTCCCACTGCAGACTCATAGCCACACTTATGGGGTGTGTGTGTGTGTGTGTGTGTGTGTGAGACTGTGCAGACTGTTGGTTGAAAAATAGCAGATGGGTTTGAAAACCAGAGAAATATTAGTTGTTACTCTCAAAGTGATTTGATTATGGCCTCAGTCTGGGATGGACTAGCAACTTTACATCTCTTTATGCAAAAAGATGCTTTATTTTTGGTCACCTTGGTTATTTAGCATAGTGAAAAGTGAAAGTGAAGTCGTTCAATTGTATCTGACTCTTTGTGACCCCATGGACTGTAGCCTACCAGGCTCATCTGTTCATGGGATTTTCCAGGCAAGAATACTGGAAATGATGGCGGTGCCCAGGCACAAGGTGGACAACACCTTGTCCTTTCTTTCTCCAGGGTTGTCATTTCCTTCTCCAGGGGATCTTCCCAACCCAGGGATCAAACCCAAGCAGACGCTTTACCCTCTGAACCACCAGAGAAGTCTACTGAAATAACAATCGCGAGTTCCGTTTCTGTATGTGCTGGTTGGGAAAGAGTTATTAGGAAAGAGATGTTGATGAGGTTCTACTTTGCATAAGACCCTACCATGGGTGTTTCACACGAGTTCTTTTATGATACGCGCTACGACTGACTCAGCGAGGCCTTGACTATTGTAGAAGAAATGACTTGATTGTAACGATGATGATGATGATGACAGGGGCTATTTACAGAGGGATCTCTTGGNGATGTTGATGAGGTTCTACTTTGCATAAGACCCTACCATGGGTGTTTCACACGAGTTCTTTTATGATACGCGCTACGACTGACTCAGCGAGGCCTTGACTATTGTAGAAGAAATGACTTGATTGTAACGATGATGATGATGATGACAGGGGCTATTTACAGAGGGATCTCTTGGGCCACCCCGTCTGTTCTGCATGCACCGTGTGCTGTTTAATCTTTGCAGCAGTGCTAGGAGGCTGACATCACTACACACAGATTTGCAAAATGAGGGGATGAGAGGCAGGTAGACTAATAAGTTTGCACAGTTGCACAGTTAAGATTCAGAATAATGTTTGTATCATGACCTCTCTGACTTTGGAATCCACATTCTAAACATTTAAGTATTGTTTCAATAACGCTACACAAACTATCCCAGAATTCAGAAGCTTTCAATAACCCATCCTTAAGTGAGAAATACATTTAAGGGCCTAGATCTGATAGATAGAGTGCCTGATGAACTATGGAATGAGGTTTGTGACATTGTACGGGAGACAGGGAGCAAGACCATCCCCATGGAAAAGAAATGCAAAAAAAGCAAAATGNGATGTTGATGAGGTTCTACTTTGCATAAGACCCTACCATGGGTGTTTCACACGAGTTCTTTTATGATACGCGCTACGACTGACTCAGCGAGGCCTCGACTATTGCAGAAGAAATGACTTGATTATAATGATGATGATGATGATGACAGGGGCTATTTACAGAGGAATCTCTTGGGCCCACCCCGTCTGTTCCGCATGCACCGTGTGCTGTTCAATCTTCGCAGCAGTGCTAGGAGGCTGACATCACTACACACGGATTTACAAAATGAGGGGATGAGAGGCAGGTAGACTAATAAGTTTGCACGGTTGCACAGTTAAGATTCAGAATAATGTTTGTATCATGACCTCTCTGACTTTGGAATCCACATTCTAAACATTTAAGTATTGTTTCAATAACACTACACAAACTATCCCAGAATTCAGAAGCTTTCAATAACCCATCCTTAAGTGAGAAATACATTTAAGGGCCTAGATCTGATAGACAGAGTGCCTGATGAACTATGGAATGAGGTTTGTGACATTATATGGGAGACAGGGAGCAAGACCATCCCCATGGAAAAGAAATGCAAAAAAAGCAAAATGGCTGTCTGGGGAGGCCTTACAAATAGCTGTGAAAAGAAGAGAAGTGAAAAGCAAAGGAGAAAAGGAAAGATATAAGCATCTGAATGCAGAGTTCCAAGGAATAGCAAGAAGAGATAAGAAAGCCTTCTTCATCGATCAANGTCCTTCAAATACCACTAAAAATCCTTAGCACTGGGTAGCTCTTTAGGGACTCAGGGTTTAAGACCTCTCAGTGCTTGGCAGGAGTTTCTAACATATCAACTGAACAGCTTTTCCATTCTGTGTTTTTGATCTCATAATATCAGATTGCCCGTACCTGTGTTTTTGATCCTATCACTTCTTCTTTCACATTTATAGCTGCTTCCTGGCCAGGTGTGCGTATCTGTCTCTTGCAACTGATTCATGGGCACTCCGGCTGGCCTCAGAAAGGACAGAGTGAAATTTCATAGAGCACTTTGGCATGTCTCTCTCCACTTCTCATAGACTCTGGACATAAATAATTTGTTAGGCACTGAATGTGCAGAAATATAAAGAGGAGTGGCTGATGAGATAGTGAGTCAGGAGACATTATTATGTATGGGCATCTGATGGAAGATTTAAGATGCCAAGGAGTTTGGAGTTGCTCTGATAGTAGCAAGGAAGTCCTTGAGTATGGGAACAATGTAATAAAAACTACATTTTATAAGAAGACCTTGGGTAAGCTAACAGAAAAAAGTAGGACATAATTACAAGTTATTATAGCGTGGACAGGAGAAAATGAGCTTTTAATCTTTATTTTCAGATTCCTCTGCTTATGTAGAATATGATGAAAGGTAGAGATGATATTTCTAAAATTTTGAACACCTTTAAAGCAAAAAGATTTAGAAAGTCTTGAAAAAATTGAAGTAATGAATTTAAGGTTCTACTGATCTTCAGCTTCCATGGTCTGTCGTAGATTTTTTTAGTGTCATGCCTCTGTCTGTCTTGATTATATAATTTCTACCCTGAATTGAATGATTTAGAAGTAATTTTAGGTTTCTGTAAATCTTACTTGGAAGAAAAGTTTTAGATAACCCATAGTAATATCTATCTGTGTTTATTTCACCATAAATGGTTTAACAGAACATATAATAAATCTTTACCAACAAAAATACAAACTATAAAGTTATGAAATATGAATTTTATCCAGTTATACATTCTTCATCATCATCTCTTTGCTCACTCATTCAGCAAATATCTGTCTTCTTAGATATTGTAATTAAAATTTAAAAACATTTCAGGATGGCTCTTAAGGGCAGATTGCTGTGGGTTTTGATCTTGTACATCAGGTTTCCTCTTGAGAACTACTACCTCAAAATTCTCCCTGGTAGTTTTAGATAAGACAATTGCAGCCATTTATACCACCTAGACGGAGAAGGAAATGGCAACCCACTCCAGTGCTCTTGTCTGGAGAATCCCAGGGACGGGGGAGCCTGGTGGGCTGCCGTCTCTGGGGTCGCACAGAGTCGGACACGACTGAAGTGACGCCGCAGCAGCAGCAGCAGCCGCCGCCGCCTACCACCTAGTTTATGCCCAGGAATTGAAAGAGATTAAAAACAGAGTCAAAAAAATACATTAGCATTTGTTATCTCAAATGGTGCTAAATCGAGATACATGGTCATTGAAAAGGAACATAAAAACCCAGTCTACTTACATGATTTCATATCAAATCTTTAGTATGAGCTAATTTACTAGCAACTAACTAAATGTGGTTAGTCTGAATTGAGATATGCTGTATGTATAAGATGGCTTCTTAGGTGGTTCCATGTTAAAGAATCTGCCTGTCTGTGCAGGAAACATGGATTCAATCTGGGATGAGAGCCCCTGGAGGAGGAAATGGCACCCACTCCACATTCTTTCCTGAGAAATCCCATGGACAGAGGAGCCTGGTGGGCTACAATCCACGAGGTCTCAAGAGTTGGACGTGACTTAATGACGTAGCAGACACGCATATGTATGAGATACCCTATAGATTCTGAAGATTAGTACAAAAGAAAGAGTATAAAATATTTCATTAATACTTTTGTATTAATCACATTTTTTTCCTTTGGCTGCATCCTGTGACTTGCCAGATTTTAGTTCCCTGACCAGGGATTGAACTCAGCCTGGGCCCCCAGCAGTGAAAGTGCAGAGTTCTAACCACTAGGTTGCCAGGGAACTTACTGATTCCATCTTGAAATAATATTTTTGAAATATTGTGTTAAATCAGATATATTTTTTATTATGTCATTTATTTTTAAATACAGCTACTAGAAAATCTAAAGTTAAACAAGTAGCTCACATCTTTTTATGTGACAGTGCTAATCTAGATTAAATATTCTTGGGAATAGTTCGACAGGTGAGTCGGCCTATGAAAATTGTATTTGCCAGATTTTGGCTTTGTCCACAGTAAAATGCCACATTTGTTGAAGTCAATATCTGTTCTTCCAAAATACTACCCCAGTGATTCCCTATATCATTAGGTAAGAAAGTAGAAGTGTCTGCTTGAAGTAAGTACAAATGTGTCTTTCTATGAAGACCAAACAGAAAAAATGATAGGAAGGAGAGGCAGCTTTTCCCACTTTTAAAAAGAATCGCTGATTCATTTCTAGTTGGCTTGTGCTTGCTCTGTCTTGCCAACTCTCGCAGTGCAGTGCATTTGAGGCTGTCCTTGAGCGTGATCCAGTCTGCTATGGGCCATAACATCCCACTAAATTCAGTGAATCTTGAGCAAGGTACATTCATCTACATAATCTCAGTATTACAAAACCCTGAGGCCCAAGAGAGGAAAACCTTTTTCTTCCTTTTATTTTTTTCAACTTAAAATTTATCCCAGTTACTGTCACCTGGCGAGATACATATTGGAGCAGTCAGTCCTTTCCCAGAGTAGGCCAGTTATCAGCACAGCCTGCACCACTGCCCCAGACTGTGGCAACACAGACAGGAGCAGTCAGTCCTTTCCCAGGGTAGACCAGTGATCAGACTGTGGCAGCACAGACAGGCACTGTAGGAAGGCTGCACTGGCCTTGGTGACCTAGACGAGAAAGCGAAGCGTGGCGACGTTTATTGAGCATTTACTCTGTGCCAGGTGCTGAGGGATACTGACACAATTCTCTCAACCCCTATTCCAAGCTCGTGAGAATTTTTTTTCCTAATATTTCTATTTTGTTGGAACTACCCACCCCGTGAATATCAGAGAGATCTTCTAACTAGCCTGGATGGAGCCTAGATTTGAAATCAGCTCTCTGTAAGCCCATTCATGATTTTTCAAGTTGTCATGTAGTGAGGAGTATGTCCCTTGTCTTATTAGTTATTTTTCAATAATGGAATTATTAATACACCCTTTTGGGGTTTATTTATTATTTGTGCTTATTCCCCAATGATAAATAAGTTAGAATAAAAACAGATGATACTACAATTACTTTTTAAGTACCATTACTTATAATTTATTCACACTTCATTTACTCTAGACTTCAGGATTCACTTTTATTTATCTTGAACAATCCCTGGTCATTTGTAAACTGTTACTTCTTTTAAAAAAATAAGGCCTAACAGGTATATATACTTTTAACTACATCCCAGGAACAATTTTCAACACTTTATAGATACCAACTCATTTAATTATTTGCCAAATCCTATGATGTAGGTACTTTTATTATTCCCATTATACAAATAATGGAAGTTAATGACTATAAGTAGAAAAGCCAGATCAAGACCAGGTGACCTACTTCCCGCTAAACTTCTATGTTACTCTGCTATTTTTAAATTGATGGGTTACCTGCTCTTTATGGTTCTCTCTTCAGAAATATTTCAATTTATTGCCAGTTTCCATTTCCCAGGAAGATATANATTCACTTTTATTTATCTTGAACAATCCCTGGTCATTTGTAAACTGTTACTTCTTTTAAAAAAATAAGGCCTAACAGGTATATATACTTTTAACTACATCCCAGGAACAATTTTCAACACTTTATAGATACCAACTCATTTAATTATTTGCCAAATCCTATGATGTAGGTACTTTTATTATTCCCATTATACAAATAATGGAAGTTAATGACTATAAGTAGAAAAGCCAGATCAAGACCAGGTGACCTACTTCCCGCTAAACTTCTATGTTACTCTGCTATTTTTAAATTGATGGGTTACCTGCTCTTTATGGTTCTCTCTTCAGAAATATTTCAATTTATTGCCAGTTTCCATTTCCCAGGAAGATATAGGACCAAACAGAGAGACACTGTGGAAGATGAACTGAATTTAAGTAGTTGAATTTCAGAAACAAACATTTACATCAATCTTAGTGTTTTTATTCTTCTGCATCTATATCTTGTGAATCACATGTATACTTTTAGTACTCAATAACAATTCAAATTCAACTCAAATTTATCTAGTCTTGACTTAAATTAATGGTAAACTATTGAGGAATTCTTGTGCATTGCCAGTAGTTGGTATTTATATTTTCCTCTGGGTCTTTGATCTTTTGGATCAAAAGACAGAACAGAAGATAGTAGGGGAAAGACAGAATCCTCAAGCCCAGGCTCTGCCAAACCTCAACACACCATGTCAATGTTGTGACGAAGTCTCATCTAAACCACTAAGATGTTTGGGTATTAAAGCTGGAGAGACAAATGGGGAGGAAAGTGGCAGGTTTTCTGTGTTTCAGTTCAGTTCAGTTCAGTCACTCAGTCATGTCCAACTCTTCGCAACCCCATGAATCGCAGCACGCCAGGCCTCCCTGTCCATCACCAACTCCCGGAGTTCACGCAGACTCACGTTCATCGAGTCAGTGATGCCATCCAGCCATCTCATCCTCGGTCGTCCCCTTCTCCTCCTGCCCCCAATCCCTCCCAGCATCAGAGTCTTTTCCAATGAGTCAACTCTTCGCATGAGGTGGCCAAAGTACTGGAGTTTCAGCTTTAGCATCATTCCTTCCAAAGAAATCCCAGGG
>SJYB01003217.1:326804-375742 GCA_006408585.1 Antidorcas marsupialis
GTCGGCAAAGTAATGTCTCTGCTTTTGAATATGCTGTCTAGGTTGGTCATAACTTTTCTTCCAAGGAGTAAGCATCTTTTAATTTCATGGCTGCAGTCACCATCTGCAGTGATTTTGGAGCCCCCAAAATAAAGTCTGACACTATTTCCACTGTTTCCCCATCTATTTCCCATGAAGTGATGGGACCGGATGCCATGACCTTCATTTTCTGAATGTTGAGCTTTAAGCCAACTTTTTCGCTTTCCTCTTTCACCTTCATCAAGAAGCTTTTTAGTTTCTCTTCACTTTCTGCCATAAGGTGCCGGGAGCCAGTGTGAGGAATCCCGCCTGGGATAAGGTCATATGGAAGGAAGCCTGACATACACAAGGATGTGATCAAGCTTCAGGGGTTCCCCCTGGTATTTCCTGAGCATCTCCCCACCCCACCACCAAAAAAAAAAAAAAAAAAAAAAAAAAATCTACTGGCCTCTGTGCTCCGCTTTTCCACTCTTCTGATATTCTCTGGGAAGAAGTCAACTCAGGGCTTTAGTCTTCTGCATTTCAAAGGGATGTTTCAGTTAAACCCCCTCTGATAGCTCTTTAGCTTGCCTAACAGGTTTCCCAGACTTCTTACAGCTTGTGAATTGCTTACAGCCCCCAACCACGAGAGGCACAAAGCTTAAAAGCATCTTAAAGATACAGAGCCTTTTCTAAAGAGTTAAAAATCATTTTGGTGACAGGTTTTCACTGTTGACTCAATGATTGCTGCCAGACCTCCATATTCTTTATCTTTTAGGCACCTGGGAGGATGTTAATCAGTGTAATCAGGATGTAGAAAAAGATATATAGTAGTTTTGATGTTAGCAACAGTAGACTTTTCAGTTAATTGCTTCTCTTTTGTTGTAAATCACTGTACTCCCTTTGCTTGTTATAAGTTGCTGTATCTTTGCTATGCAAGAATGTAACTTTATTTAGTGCTTTCTGAGAGTGGCACCAGACTTTGGGAAGATCAACATAAATAAGTCTTCTGGTTGACAAAACCTTATCAAAAAAAGGCTGTAAAATGTTAATTGGCCCTTTTGGGCTAGAAGATGATGTAAATCACCTAAGACTTGTGTATACAACTAGGTATGCAGAGAGAAAAGCCTGGTTTTGATAATAGTCTGGGCTGCTAATGCTGCATAATTTTGTAGTACCCATTTATCTCTATGTACAACCAAAAAAGGTATAAAAGGCCTTCTGAACAATAGAGGCCGGAGCTAGTCGCTGGACTGGTTTCCCCCGTGTCTCTCTCTCTCTCTTTTTCTCCCTCTCTCTCCCTCTCCTCCTTACTCTAATTTCAGGCTGAATTCCCATCTAGAGCAGGTGCTCACCAAGTCTACTTACTTGTCCCGGCTTTTAAGACCTGCACAAAAGGGAGCCTAAGGCGGGGCACCCTTAGAGATTCAAGCAGGCACCAGTGGCCCCATGTAGATGGTGCAAGCTCCTTGTCTGGAACTTTATTGGCCTCCCCCGTAAGCCAAGTTATTCAGCCTTCTTTCTCTACTTAATTTTCCCACTACATTATTTCTTCCTAATCTAATCTTATATTTCTGTATTAATAAATAAATAAGTCTTTCCTCGCCAACGCCATACACCCTTTGAATTCCCTGGATCCACCAGGGCTGGACCCCGGCGATAAAGGTGGTGTCATCTGCATATCTGAGGTTATTGATATTAGACAGTATATAAAGGCTTCTCAAGGTGATCAGTTAAGCTGAATTTTCAGCTTCTTTTCAAAGACATCTTTTGTACCATATTTGTACAGGTATCTAACCAAATGTTCATTCAGTTGACCAGTTTTGCTTACTTTGAACCAGTTTTTAAATCTGATTTAACTCCTTTGACAAACTGACTTTCAGAATCACATCAGCTATATCTTTGAGCAGAGATTTCCTTTTGCTTTCATAAAATGTAGCTCAAAGTTTATTAAAGGCTTTCAGTGGCATTAAGAACTTTGTTTTCAAAATGTACAGTAAATTGCACAGAAAATGGTTTTTAATTTTTCTGATCTAATTCTGGAAGTAATTTCCTGAGTTTTTTTTCCCTTTGTTCTGAGAATATGTGGAAAATGGTACAGAATTTGACAGATGAAAGGATTTAATGTATAGTCTATTTCCTTAATGTTTCTGTGCTTTGAAATGTCTTAACATTACAGCTATATTTGATTTTGAAGTCTGATTATGAAATTTTAATTCAAATGTAACAGTCCTCTCATTTGACTTTCTATTATGAGTGTGAGTCTGAAGACAGTAAAGGCAAGGCAGCCTTGTTTTGAAATTTAGTTGTTGTGTTGCAAGACAGTCAGCCGATGGACTTCTGCATTTGTCAGAGAATGTAAGGTTTAATTGTGAATTTGTGATTCAAATTATGCTTCAGGTTTTATAGCATTTATATTATTTGTTCCCTGTTCCACTAAATGTGCTGTATATTATCAGGTAGCTGTAGTCTCTCCACTTTTATTCACCTGCAGAGCAAGTTAGAACAGGCTTAGTTGCCTCAAAACAGTAAGGAAGCACTCAGTCTATTAGACAAGAGATGGTGCACCGTCATTCTGCTAGATTCCAAAGCTTCAAAATTTCTGTGCAAAAAAGCAAACACCTCAGGAATATATCATAATGAAATTACTGCTTCGTTCCTCTTTCCTTTCTTTCCTGAAGACTCCCATGTCCCTTTGCTTCAGATTTTCCGGTATCGGTCTCCTGCACCCTAATGTGATCGAATCCTGTCCAGTGACCTGCAAAGCACTGGGTGACCTGGCCCCCAGCTACTCTTAGCACATGTCTCTGTGACTCCCCCTCACTGACCCCCTTTCTGTTCTGCTGAGTCTTCACATTGCTTATTCCTTCTATACCAACTATTTCTCCTTGGATCTTCTCAAGCCTGAGTCCTTCTTGTCTTCATGTTTCAGCTCAAACATTCCTTTCCCAGGGAAGTATTGTCTCTCTACTCACTTTGAAGTAGCTGCCATCCCTATCCTAAGTCATTTAGCCCACTTTAAATTATCGTGTCTGTTTATTTCCTTACTTTCATTCTTATCTCCCCACTATAGTCAATTCCATGGGATCAATAACCTTATAATTTTTGTTAACCTTTACGTTTCCTTATACTTCCTGGCATATAGTAAGTGCCCAGTAAATACCTGATTGCTAGGTGGAATAGTCACAACACAACTCACACTTTACATGGGTCTGCTTGTATTTGGGCAGGACTTGTACAAAGGTTATAAAATAGCTTTCATCAAAGGAGACAATGGAAGAAAAAATGTCTTTCAGAAGAGTTGCAGTTCATTAGAAAATGAGAGCTAACAAGTTTTCTTGAAGAAATAAAAAAAGAAAAATACAAAGCACTTCTAAGACAAAAGGAGACTTAAATTAGTCACGTTGTAGCAAAGTCAGACATGACTGAAGTGACTTAGCAGCAGCAGCAGCAGCACCTCTAAAAGTTAAAGAAGAAATTGGGCTAATTGCATGAAGGAATTTCTGTATTTGACTGTAATCACTATTTGTAATCACCTGCACCCCAAATGTATCTTAGTAGATTACAGAAAGAGAAAGACAATTACTTGGGCACAAATGCATTTTCTTCCTTTCTTACTGTGACGCTCCAGTGCTTTTGGCTTGATAAATTGCCTAAACTACCTGGCTGGCTTGAAGGGAAAGTTATGTTTTTACATTTATATTAAACAAAAAACTTGGGCTTTAAAAATAAATCATCACATCTGATGGTATTGCCTCTCTTTCATTTGTTTGCTATCCAGTGTGAGTTAAAGGTTACGTGCAGAGCAGTCCCAGGAGCACAATTTACACTTGCAGGTAGCAGTAAAGCCCTGTAAGCAATAACCATCACAAACAGAGGAGCTGTCAGAGAGCAGATGCATTGCTCCCATTCCCAGAGTCCTTTTGTTTTTAGAAGACACTGAAATATGTTCTCTTTTTTTAGCCCACAAGAATTTCAGAGATGTCCTTTGACCCGTCTTTTGGCACCATACAATAAATACAGAAAAATCTCCAGCACTGCCACAAAGGCACTTACTGGAGGAAAGAGTGGGTGCACAAAAATGATACTGGATGACAAAAACTGTATTGTCTTAAAGACAGTTTTAAAATTTGATGTGGGATGTGGACTCAGCATAATTTTTGGTCGGCAACATTTCCTTATTATAAGCCTTCCCTGGGAAAATAATATAAATTGTGACACTTGTTAGCTTTGTTGTCGGCCTGCCTAAGGCATGCTGCCATTCCTAGCTCAGTGCTAGGAATTCCCAGGACCTGTGATGACTATGTACCTCGAAGTTCACGATGAATTTTTCCTAGCCTCTTCTTCAAAGTTTTATCTTTCTAGTCTTTCCTAGTGACTATAATAATCAATATTCAACTTTCCAGCTGCTTGACTTTTAAAATTCGTTTAATTTTTCTGGACCTAAATATTCTCATTTGTAGAACATTGCCACTGCAGGCATTAACCAAGATCTTTTCCAGCGTTAAATACAAAGTCGAAGTCATCAGGGAACTTCTCCACATAAGACAGGTCTTTCTGACAAGATGTTAGTAGTATTAATATATGAGAGCCTGTATGTCTTTTTTTATTTTTTATCCAGAGAGAAGTGGATTAACGGTTTTTTGATAATTCTTATGAGCAGTCTTTACTAAATCACATAAGGCATTCAGGATGAAAGTATTATGAACATAGCAAGGATTCTATTTTGAGCACAAGCTGGTCTTTCAATATGACAAACAGCAGTGTGGACAGGGGCGACCTGGGAGACATTAATGTACATTAACTATAACAACAACAAGGTGATGCTTTGAAAGAACTGGTCCTGAGGAAATCCATCAAGGAAATAAACTTTTCCCAAGAACAAAATTTCTGACATCAGAGGAGAAAGCTTACTCTGAAGACAGCTGCAAATTTCTACTTGAAAGCCTACCTTTCAAGGTATATCCTGGTACCATGTATCAAAATACATGGACCTATGTCTGTGTGTTAAGAATGAAAAACATTGTGATGAAAAATAGACTTGGTTTATTAAAATATGTGAACTACTGGGGCATAAGCCCCCCAACTTGTCCCCACCAGCAAAGCAGAACAAACAGGGAGATATTATTCCCTCTATTACCACAGCAAGGGACCTTGAAGGCTTCATATAGCAATCCTGTTTTATAGCAAGAGGTGGCAAAGAAGGGTTAATACCGAGTGAGAATGGATTTCCTCTTGAGAATACAGAAGACATTCTTCAGTTCAGTTCAGTTCAGTCGCTCAGTCGTGTCCAACTCTTTGCAACCTAGTGGACTGCAGCACACCAGGCCTCCCCGTCCATCACCAACTCCCAGAGTTTACTCAAACTCATGTCCATTGAGTTGGTGATGCCATCCAACCACCTCATCCTCTGCTGTCCCCTTTCAAGACATCTCTCAGCAATCCTCAAATACTTGAGGGTGGCTAGGGGCCACTTCAATGAGTCGAAGTTCATCTTTGGCAGATAATCTCAGAACCTGTGAAAATTTTAGTTATGACAATGAATTGGACCTCATTTGAACATTGTAGAGGCTCAGGATACTAATATACACACGAACTCCTTTTGTCCCAAACCAGGAGGTATAAGTTTAATGCCATCAGATATGTTCAAAACTTAGCAATAGATATTCACATGTTTGGAGAAATAATTTAAGCTTTCATCATTTAAATATTAAGTTTTCAGCCAACAGAAATTGGCTGTTAGCAACTGCATAAATGATTGCCCAGAGTAGTATGACATCTAAAATAAATGAAGATCAGTTATGAAATATACATTAGAGCAGATGGCCATGAGGAGAGCCAATTGGACAGAATAATAAACAATACAAATTAAGAAATTCATAGTTAATTAAAGAAGATTAAAGGTACTTAAAGGGGACATAGAGACCTGGGGATCTTCTCAAGCAAAGGATTAGTGTGTTGGTGCTCTGCCATGTTCTCCTCTCCAACGTGTTGCTAACGAAAGGACGGTGACATGGAGAGTAGATGAAAAGAACTCGTTAGAGTGCTCTCTTCGGTAACCCAAGTCCCTTGGTTCAACATACAGGGACAGAGTGTCATAAATTCCTGTGTATTTGGTCTGAGTATTCCTCTCTTTTATTCTGCTCTATGCATTTGGATCCCATTAACTTTTAAAAGGACTTTCATGCACAGGCGATAACAGGCACATTTAATGGGCACAGTGAACGTTACCGTCTTCAACTCTGGGAAGCGCCGCTTTACAGAATGGCAATTCTCAAGGGCTTTGCCTTCAGCACGTACTCTTCAATCGATACTTGTAGACTGAATGAAGGCGGGTGTTTGGGGAGAAAAACAAATAGTTTCTCCTTAGATGTAAAAGATTCACATTAAGTTAACATTTATATTCATCATCTAGTAATTAATTCATTCATTTATTTAATCAAATAGTCAACATTTATTGAGTACATATAGGATGCTAACTGTTTTGTTTGATACTGATTTATAAGACAGTCTTTATCCTTGATGGATTCACTGTTTAGAGAGGAAACTAAATATGAAAATATGTAGTACAATAAGAGAATTACTATAATAAAAATAAGTATAAATTCTAGATGAGCATGAAAAAAGAAATTCTATTTCTGCTTGATTGGGGTGAACAGGTCTAAAGTTTCATGAAAGGAGTCAGAGAAGAGAACTCTTGAGCTGAATCTAAAATGTGGCTTTGTGAACCCTGAGCTGCAGACCACATTTGCCCATGTCTGCTTCTATGAAGTTTTATAAGAACAACAGCTATACCTATTCATTTAACACAAAGTACGTGCCTCCTTTCATGCCACATGACAGCAGAATGGAGTAGTCGTAATGAGGAGAGGGTGGCTGACGAAGCCCAAAATGCTTGCTCTCTGGTCTCTCATAGAAAAAGTTTGCCAACATCTGGTCTAAAAAGCTTGCTTTTACTGGGGCCAACATTTGACAAAGTAGCATGTCCAGAGGCTTGGAGACATGATGAGAGAACACGGGTTATTCATTAAAGATTAAATGTTCAGGAAACAGTAGATCGCTTTGTGAAGGTGTCACAAAAGAATAAAGGTAGAATGGTAGTTGGAATGAAAATTATAGGAGGCTTTAAATGTTGGTAACAATCTTTAAACCCTCTGGGGAGAACACAGCACCCATCTGAGGAATGTTCATGGTTCTCTAGCTCAACTCTTACGGAGAAGAGAGTCTTCATGAGAGTAGCTTCCAAAGAGGAACTTGCGCTCAGGAAGAGAGAGCAACAAAGCGACATTCGTTAGTCTTTGACTCGCCTTTGGAAATATGCATGGGGAGATGTCATGTGGCAGGCGCGGAAAGAGAGGCCTGAGGTTGCCTGCCAAAGTGGGAATGGTTTTTTAGGGAAAACCCATTCCAGAACCAGATCTGGCCCAGGGCAAAGGAGGCATCATCCAGGCTACTCAGCTGGTCGCGTCTGGGCAAAGCCCTCCTTGTGGTTTAGAAGTGAGCCAGTTTAGTCCATCATGCAAGGGTTCAAGGGCAAAGCCTTGACTGGATGCACATTTGAGATAAGGATTTGAGGGTCTTATATCTTGCCTATCTGTCACCACCGTTCACTTCAGAGACGTGGTAATAACAGTGAGAGGAGGCAGGGAGGTGTGTGTTTCCACCCCTCCTCCCCATGCAAGTGGTGCCTGAATTCAGAAGAAGGGCTCCAAAACCAGCTCACCAGGATCTACTGGTGGGCTTCTGAAAAGCACACACTCCTGGGCTATACCCCACACTGGATTCAGAGTTGCTGAATATGGGTTGCTGAAAACTTTGCCTTTCCAATCCCCCTTAGAGTATTCTAATGACTTAACTGTTTTGATACAACATTCAGTAACCTCTTATCCCCAAGACAGTATCTGTACAACGTCACACAGTCAACACGTGTCTTTTTTCACACAGTGCTAGAGTTTTGCTATGTGTAGGCTCAGTCACATGACTGATGGAAAGTCTGAAGAAATAGGAGCTTATTTGATAACCACTATAAGAGCCACTGGAAGTTTTAATTAGGGAGTGATAGCAAGTAGGGGGTGTTATGTTCTATGATTATTACTCCTGATTATTACTAATATGGTAGAGCTATATAGGTGGGTTTAGTGAGAAGAAATGATTATGCATAGATGTAAATCATAGTATTGGAATTAATTTTAACTTCATTTTAATTTGAACTTTTATCTGTACAAGGTTTCTTTCCCAAGTCTCCTGACTGATGGCTATTAGGGAAAAATGTTATTCTTTCAGGAAGCCTCATTGCTACTTGTGGAAGACCATGACACTCTTAGATGTAATGACAGAAATGCCTTTTCTATATTAAACCAAAAGATGCCCTTTGTTTTCCATTCAATGATTGTGGTTTATATGTCCTCAAAAGAAATCAGCATCTTCCAATTTAATTCACTTATTATAATTCTCCTTAGCCTTTTCGTTCCCAGTATAAAATGCCTACTTTTCCAGTCAAAGAGTATGGCTTTCAAATTTCTTATCATTTGGTCCATGACCTTTTGAACATACTTGGGGCAATATTTCCAAAAGCATGTCCTTTGCAATACTACTTCTGAGAGCTCTGTCTTAAAAAGGGATCCCATGGTCAAAGTCATCAGTGAAAGGCCAAAACCATACCTTCAAGGCACACTTGCACAGACATTTTCCAAGGACGCCTATATGAAAGAGGTTTTTGAAACAATTTTTAAATTGCTTTAAAAATGACATGTTTTAATCTGGTATTTTTCAAATTTATTTGATCCCAGCAGCCTTATTCTCTGTAACACAGTGACACTGCATTGAATGTATTTCAGGAAGTGCTTCTGCGTATTGCCAGTGTCCCTCTTTAAATGTCAAGTATGGGGGGGGAAATGCAGCATTCCAAATGTCACCTTATCCCTGCTGGGTTCAGGGTTTCTTTCTCTTTTAAAGATGTGAACACTGTGTTCCTCTTCTTCTGAAATTTTCTTCTTAATATAGTCCATGACTGCATCAACATTTTGGGATATTTGTATTATCCCACTGACTCATTGAAATTCTGGTCCACTAATGTCATTAAGGCTTTTCGCTTTAAATGCTGTCAAATTAGGTCATTCTCAGCCTCTCCTCTGCTTGATAACGTAAACACATACATAAATGAGAAAGTATACACAGCTTCATTAAAATTTGATTGGCTTTACCCCAGAATTGCATTTCTGGGAAACAAGCTTCAGTCTTGATTTGCGAAGTTCCTGCTCAGGGATATTTCACCTGAAGTATGTCTTTTATGCTTTCATATCAGTCTAGGCCTAAGTTTTAACTCACGTGGTTCACGTAGGACATTTTTTCTCCTAGACATGGATTCGTTTTATAACACACTTTGGACATAGTTGCCTAGCTAACGATGTCCACTTAACTACAAATTCTTGGTCCTCATTTCTCTGCCTACCGTAGAATGAAGCAGACTGGGAGCTGGTGCGCTAATTCCGCATCACCCAGTTCTAGCCTCTGAGGGGAATGGCCTTTTCTGTATCATGTCGCGTGGAACCCCACCCTCTCACCCTTTCTGGTTTTCCTGACACAGATCCGGGGTTGTGTCTGGACTAATAGGCAGGACTAGCAGCGCTGTGCCTTGTTTTATCGCTACTTTATGTTCAGCGTCTGTGATGGTGTGAGACGACGGGGAGAGGACTTTTCATCTCTACTTTTCCATTCAAGTAGCGACGTAGGTTGCTCTTTTGAAAAAATGTACGGAGTGTAGCTGACTGGCAGTGCCGTGTTACTCTCAGGTGTGCCGAAAATGAATCAGCTGCACGCACGCTTGCATCCGCTCTGTTTCGTGTGTGTGGATTCTTTGCCCGTGCAGGCCGTTGCAGAGCACTGAGTGGAGTTCCTTGTGCGATACAGCAGGCTCTTCTCAGTCATCTGTTGTTCATGTAGGAGTGAGTATGTGTCAGTTGCAGCCTCCCGGTTTATCCCTTCCTCCCTTTCCCCCTGGTAACCATAACTTTTGTCTTCTACATCCGTGGCTCTGCTTCTGTTTTACCAGTAAATTCATCTGTACCCTGTTTTTCAGATCCCACATGTAAGCAATGTCATATTGGTCTTTCTGTGTCTGACTTCACCCAGTATGACAGTCTCTAGGTCCCTCCACGCTCCTGCAAATAGCGTCATTTTGTTCCTTTCTGTGGCAGAGCAGCATTCCACTGTATATATGTGCCACATCTTCTTTGCCGCCTCCTCTGTTGTGGGCATTTAGGTTGCTTCCCTGTCCTGGCTATTGTAAATAGTGCTGCAGTGAGCGTTGGGGTGCATGTGTCGTTTTGAATTGTGTCTTCTTCTGGGTATAAGCCCAGGAGTGCAGTGGCCTTACGGTAGCTCTATTTTTAGTGTTTTACCATTCTCCCTAGTAGCTGTGTCAGTTTACATTCTCGCCAACAGTGTTGGAAGACTCCTTTACTCCACCCCCTCTCCAGCACTTACTGTTTGCAGAGTTTTTGGTGATGGCCATTCTGACCAGCGTGAGCTGATACCTCATTGTGGTTTGATCTGCGTTTCTATAGTAATGAGTGATGTTGCGCCCCTTTTCATGCGCCTCTTGGCCATCTGTATGTCTTCTTTGGAAAATGTCTGTTTAGATCTTCTGCCCATTTTTTGACTGGGTTACTTGTTTAAATGTAAGGCTGGATGCTATAAAACTATTAGAGGAAAACATAGGCAGAACATTCTTTGCATAAATCACAGCAAGATCTTTTTTGATCCACCTCCTAAAGTAATGAAAATAAAAACAAAAATAAGCAATTGGGATCTAATTAAACTTAAAAGCTTTTACACAGCAAAGGAAACCATAAACAAAACAAAAAGACAACCCTTGGAATGGGAGAAAATGTTTGCAAATGAAGCAACTGACAAGGATTAATCTCCAAAATGCACAAACAGCTCTTGCAGCTCACCGTCAAAAAGATGTGTGTGGAATTTAAAAAGAGACAACAGACACAGAGTCACTGGAATTCGAAGTGCCGGTGTCTGCTGGTAAGCGTTTGGGTCGATCTTGTGTGAGGTGTGCATGAAGACAATCTGAAAGTGAAGCTCACTAGACCTAATTTTAAATAACTGTAAAACTGACAGCCCCAATTTTTCTCTCTCCGTCTCTTATCCATAGAACTAGGAGTAGGAAGAGTATGAGCCAAAATTTACTTGTGATGGAATCTCTCTCTCTGAATATGTGCTGTGAAACCAGAGGCATCATTGGAATTCTTTCTGACCTTAAGTTTCACATGCGCTAATGAAGAGTGCAAAGGTCTGTACTCTTTGCACTTAAAAGAGACCCTTGATCTCCGGACCTCGAGGTTGCAGTTGGTTCTGGTGAATATTACCCCAAATTGTTTTACTTACGGCAGAAAGTTATCATTTAAGGTCACTGTTGATGCCCTTTGGAGAGGCACCTTTGACCCATCTTAAACGGTATGACCTCTGCTCCATTGTCAAATGCAGGAGTTGTTTTTCCCCTCTTCCCAGTCATCTTGCATCACTGATGAGTGAATACGCTAAGAAGAAAATGGTGATGAAAAATACCGGTGTTTAACCGGAAGAAAAATCCATTTAAACTTCTCTATACAGAAGTAAATTATAGGCTTTCACGCGGAGACAAAAACCTGTCTATTTATCAGCTTAAACTGCAATCCATATGGAAGATGGGAAGACCCTTGAGGATTCTGAGTAAAAGTCATCTTCTCATAAGGTGATTCCTCATAATCTTTTCATGAACTCTGACCCCTGATATGACTAAGGATTTTTCTCTTAGAAAGGAGTAGAATTTAAAATAATGGAATATTACTCCGAGAATCCATACGTATCTGCTGCTTTTAAATTTTATTCCTTAAACAGAGTGTGCCTGTGCGCCCAGTCGTGTCCCCTGCTCGCGTCCGCACGGGCTGTAATCCGCCAGGCTCCTCTGTCCCTGAGCTTCTGCAGCTGAGAATACCAGAGCAGGTTGCTGCTTCCTCCTCCAGGGGACCTTCCTGACCCAGGGGTCCAGCCCGCATCCCTGTTGTCTCCTGCACTCGCAGGCAGGTTCTTTACCAGTTGAGTCAGCAGGGGTAGAGAACAGGGCGTCGGTCTCTGTTATTGGAATAATTGAATACAATGACTTTAAATGCAGCAGATTTTTAAAGGTGGAATTTTAGTAATGTTTTGTGAGATGATTCACTGACATGGGTAATTAGGACTATTGTAGAAGGAGAAAAAAACAGAAGAGCTGAAAGCATGAAGGGTAATAGATGCGTTCGATCACCAGACCATAAAAGAGAGTAGCGACTCAGCTTTAAGTGGCATTTGACCCCGTGTTTTTCTTTTAGTGAGCTTGATGTATTTTATGCTGAAGAATACATCCATCCATCTTTGCTTTCATGCAACTGGAATTTTTAGCTACGCAAAGTATACAATTTAAGAATAATTTATCAGAGTATGATCCCGCATTACTGCAAGTATAGACTGCAAAATTTATTAATTTTGATGAAAACAGTATAGTAATTATAATTATTGCAAGTGATTTTTGTCTCAGGGGATATATTTATAGCAGATTAGATATTGCAGTAACAGAGGCACTGACTTGATGTTGGAGACTGCATACATGATTCATGTGACACTGACTCATAAAAGAGCACTGTCCTATAGTGAGGCTGACTTTTCATTAAGATGAAATGTAAAGTGGATCAAGATAAAGTATAATCATGGAAACGACCTTGCTAACCATCAGCAAGGAGAATCAGGAAGTAATATCCAGGGCAAATCTCAAATTGACTGAATTGGCTTTTAGTTTTATTTTTAAATTTCTTGTGACAGAAATTTCTTTCAATTTCTTTTAAAAATTGAAAATAGATTTCTCTGTTGGTTATTCATATGTAAAATAACCTGGAGAGCAAAATTTAAAAAAATATAATGTTTTTTGGAAGAGCAAGTGTTAAAATGAAGTTGGGATCTGTTTTGTAACCATTATCCTAGGACCTTTGATAAACTAGAGATAGTTCTTGTATCAAAGGTGGATGGAATGTTAAGGTAGTTTTTCCATAGATTGCTGACCACTCAGTGAAAAGAGAGAATTTGAAAGGTCNTAATCATGGAAACGACCTTGCTAACCGTCAGCAAGGAGAATCAGGAAGTAATATCCAGGGCAAATCTCAAATTGACTGAATTGGCTTTTATTTTTATTTTTAAATTTCTTGTGACAGAAATTTCTTTCAATTTCTTTTAAAAATTGAAAATAGATTTCTCTGTTGGTTATTCATATGTAAAATAATCTGGAGAGCAAAATTTAAAAATATATAATGTTTTTTGGAAGAGCAAGTGTTAAAATGAAGTTGGGATCTGTTTTGTAACCATTATCCTAGGACCTTTGATAAACTAGAGATAGTTCTTGTATCAAAGGTGGATGGAATGTTAAGGTAGTTTTTCCATAGATGCTGACCACTCAGTGAAAAGAGAGAATTTGAAAGGTCATAAAAACTAGTTTGTGGAGAACAGAAACTGTAAAACACTTCTAGGAGAAAGGGCCTATCCTCTTTGGTTATTTGTTTCCTAGACTTTTCTGGACCTACATATGTCCAAATTTAAGTCAATTTTATTTTTCAGTACCTTTCACAAAGGAGAAATTTATTACTTAAAATAGTATATAGAAAAAGATTTGGGAATAAAACATCAATTTCAGGAAATAAGATTTTTTTCAATTAATCTTGTTACATATATTCACATAAAATAAATGAATATGCTAATACGAGTATGGTAATTTCCATAAAAGTACACCGTTTTTACTCTGGTGATCTCCAGCAACTTCTAGTCTATCCAGCTAGGTGTGTCGATTTTCTGAGTGATTTTGTGTTCTTCACGATTTGTAGCACAGATTCTAAAGAATATTTACTACGTCTCTAAGAGTAGTCATACAGGTGATCTCCAACAGGTACTTTTTGGGGACTGAGCCATTAAAAAAGGATTAGTAGAATACCTCCCTAGCATTGCAATCATTCCATTAATTTGTGGTATTGTATTGGCAGTAATAAAATGGCATTTTTTATTCTTTAAAAATCAATTGTTTTCAATAATTCATATTGGCTCTCTCCATATTTTGATGAGAACTGGTGTGAGATTCCTCTGTCCTTGAGAGAGAAGTGATAGGAGCGACGTTTAGAGAGTCGCGACCTTTAGGGTAGCTCTAGCGGGATTCTGGGGTTTGGCTTTTGCTTGAGCACAGATGGCAGGTGCGGTGGATCGCTGCGGACTCTGGCTTTCGGCCAGCCCTTTTCTTCATTCGTTAGGGCAGTAGCCAGTTATTCACTAGGAGCTTGTGTGGGCCAGGCAGGCAACAGACGTGAGATTTTCCAGTAAGGCGAGCGCCCAGGGCTGCTGCGGAGGAGCGTGCGTCCCCGGAACACTGACGGGGTCCTCCGCGAGCGGAGCCCCTGCAGAGGGGCCCAGCGCTGAGCCCGGGGGCAAAGGCTGCTGCAGGGGAGCGTGCGTCCCCGGAACACTGACGGGGTCCTCCGCGAGCGCAGCCCCTGCAGAGGGGCCCAGCGCTGAGCCGGGGGCGAAGGCTGCTGCAGGGGAGCGTGCGTCCCGGAACACTGACGGGGTCCTCCGCGAGCGCAGCCCCTGCAGAGGGGCCCAGCGCTGAGCCGGGGGCGAGGGCGCGACCACTGGGCCAGGCGGGCCCCTCGCGGGCTCGCAGCGCCCCAGGCTGCCCAAGGGCTGCTTGTTCTTCTGAACGCGGCAGCCGTCACATTTCCCAGGTTGCAGACCATCGCACGCGGTTTGCTTTGTCTGAAGTGCTCATTTTGCCTCTTCTTCCAAATAACTCCACATCCTGCTCGTGTCTCAACCCGTTTCCCGTCCTTCAGGGAGACCTTCCTGGACTCCCCGGCCCAGCTTAGACTAAGTCAAGCCCTCTGGATATAAGGAAATGCCACCCTTTATTTCATTTTTCTTTTAAATTTTACTACAGTTATTCCATCTCAGTATTTGTTCGATGTCTATTTTTCTTGCTTCGTTTTCCTTTTTTTTAAATACCGTTATCTAGGATAGCCTGGGTTAAGTTACAGCAACAATTAATTCCTCAGTCTCAGGTACATAACACAACGAGGATGTATTTCTTGCTTGTGCCTCGTTTCTAGAGCGGATGGGAGGAGAGTCTGGCTTTCACAGTCCTTCAGAGACGCAGGGCAGTGGAGGCAGGCTCCACCAGATGCCGCGGTGACTCTGCAGAACGGAGTTGTGGGGTGCTTTGGGGCTTGTCTGTCTGTCTGTTTGCTTGCTTGCTTGCTTTGGTTGCTTCCAGGCAACAGGACTAGACTAGCTCAGGTCGACACTCTGCAGCTGGGTCGGTCACAGCCCCGCCCAGCTGGCCTGAGCTGGAGAAATGCCATTCTTTTTGTGCCCTGAAGGGAGAAGAATCTGCCGTTGGTAAGTGAAATCCCTGAAAAACAACAATGGTGAAAAGGAAGTGATGTCCCAAATTAGGGCCAAAATTGAGAAAAGAATAGCTAAAAACCTACTCTAATTAGATTTGGTTCAATTATACCATGTACTACTAAAAGGATTTGCCTCGGGGATTGCTAATTCATTTTCAGCTGTAATTGAGTAATTGTTTGGAGGAGAAAAAGATTAAGAGAAATTGAGAGGGGAAAGCACAATCTCTTTTGTAAAAATTGATAGGAAATTGGGTTCATAAACTATAAACTGATGGATTATTGCTGGAGTTGTTTATGGAGAGTTGCAGAAACAGTAGCCCAAAGAGGTACTGGTCTGCATAATGTTACTGCTCCAATTAAACATACATAAATCGAGAGTAAGCATTTAGAAACTTTTGTAGACAGTTGTCAGACAATTTTACATGTATCAAATGTAATAATAATAATTTTAAGATATTTTAAAAATATTAAGAAATGCCCTTGCACTTTGTGTCTTTGTATGTGATTCATTTTTCTAATGAATCACTTATTATTGTATTTTACAAAACTTTCAGTTGATGATAGGTGGAAAATTAAAAAAAAAACAAGCCAGACTAGTTCATCGCCACAGGTGACTCGTGAAGGACTAGCCTGAGCACTTACTGAAGGATGTGAGGGAAAGTGGCCCCTGGGAATTGGCCTGAGTTGATGCACCAAGACAAGCAGCGAACGCCAGTCCACATGTTTCTCTTTTCAATGACTAATCTCGTAATGTTGCAGAAATTCAGTATATTTAGTGTAGATGGATCTTGGACCATGGACAAGTTTCTCGCCTTTTTGGAAAAGTCGCTGAAATACCGGCTACATTATTGAATAGGTTATCAGCTAACTGTGACAACAAAGAGCTCTGGTTTACAGGCCCAGCGTCCCCCGCCCCAGCGCCCGCTGCCCCAGCCGCCTCTCCATGCTTCCTGGACATCGCTTCACCTACGACGGCATACCCAGGTCCTCTCTCCATTTCTAATCCCCAGTTTTCCCTGAGTTGTACCTTTGCACCAGGTCTGAGATGTGGAGAATGCGAAGCCAAATAAAATAATTTTTAACATTTAAAGGAAAAGATGGGGGAGACCTATCTAAAGCATACATGATAAAGCATATATTTCAATGGATGGACTTAACGTGCCACCTAACAATCTAAATAGTGAAAGCAGTCTTAGATTGCATTGTAAGGAGATTTATTGCCCTGTCTACCAATTTATATTCCATTTTCCTACCAAACTAAGTGAAGTCATTTTACTATCCACACTTCTTTAAAGATATCAAACTACTGAAGTGTGTTCAAGATATTTTATCACGTGTGTGTACACTCTCACTCAGCCATGTCCGACTCTCTGCAACCCCATGGACAATAGCTCACCAGGCTCCTCTGTCCATGGGACTTTCCAGACAAGAATTCTAGAGTGGGTTACCATTTCCTACCCTCAGGGATCTTCCCTACCTAGGGATCGAACCCATGTGTCTTGCATCGCTTGCATGAGTAGGTGAGGATTCAAATAGATTGTTGAAGTAGGTTCAAAACATTTTGTTACATATTGTAATAGTACAAGAGGCAGGGCTCAGATTTGTTGCTGAGCTATCTAGTAACCAGAACAAAGAGACAAGTAAGAATTATGAATAAAAGTGAAGCTTTTTTTTTTTTTCCAGGAAAAACCAAGCTTTTTTCTGAAATCCATGCTTTCTGTGTTCCCACAGAAAGGAAATTGTGTGATATAGCTGTCAATATCCACTAACAAACAGGTAAAATAAATATAATTTGAGGAGTTTATATGTCTTTTTCTTTCTGTGGCTCTTGCTACAGTAGTCTGGCTTGGCCTAAATGTAACAAAACACATCTAACATAGGTTCTCAAGTTTTAGACTGTCTAAGGTGTGCCTGGGTAGAGTCTGACTCAGCAGATCAAGGGTGGGGCTCAGAAATCTGTTATTAAAGAGCGTCTCAGTTGCTTCTGATGCCCATGGTCCAGAGACCACAGTTTGAGAAAGTGATCTATTGGAGTCCTTGGCAATTTTCCGTGTGGATGGTTGATCACAACTGAGCCTTAGATAAAAATGGCTGGTGTTTGTGATTCTGCTATTTGGCAAGAATCTGAACTGCAGAAATCAAACCTTGCTAATTTGAGAAGCAGCCATGTGAAGTTTGATCTGAAATGCTTCCTGTTAAATGTACTTAAAAAAAAAACACACCAGTTTTACCCTCTTAATGTTTCTCCAGACTCTCTGCAATCAATAAGTACCATAAATGTAGGATTCTTGTGGAAGTGAGAGAGGCTACACAGAAAAATTCCTGTTCAAAACACTGATATGAGGTATTGCCTGAGGAGCTTCTCAGGTAATATGGAAGAGTTATTTAAAATAGTATCTTAAAGATCAAAGGGACAAATACCACCGCTTAACCATTTAAAAATGAAGAGACTAGTTTTATGCTCTCTACTGGATTATTTAGAACATTTAGTACTCTTTCATTTAATCTGTAGTATGTTATATTGTATAAGAAGTAAATAGGCTAATGTCTGTTTTTTTAAAGACTGTAGTTCAAAGTAATGTGTTTGATAATAGAAAAATAAGTCAGGTGTTTTGAAGATTTTAGGTCCTCTGGCTGACCTAGCAGTACATGGCAGGGGGTGCGTACTAAATTTCTTAGAATTTGTGTTATTGATCCCTTGAGAGGATGTTTGAACTAACCTCAAAAGGAAATATCAGTCACTTTCTTACAAGTCAGATAGTATGAAGAATCACAGGATGAAATGAAAAGAATATGCTTTGTGCAAAAGAAAAATCTTTTCAAAGAAATTTCTGAAACGTTACATAAAAAAGAATAGATTTTCTAGACAGTGGGATTTCTTTCCATTTTATTTATAAATATGAAATCAAATAATTCCCATATCCAAGTTAATCCAACTTATTAATGCTCCTACATGTGGGTCTATTAAATATACATTTTCTAAAGGTTGCTTTATTTTATGAAACACATTAGCACAATACACTTCAATGTATTTAACATGGGACCATTTTTTCCCTTATATAACTGTGCTGCCTAAATTGTGGTGATTCTTGAAGGATTGCGCATTTTGGATATAGAGTCCAAAATGAAAATTGTGTTTCGTGGAGATAGAGATTGTAGCTTTTGTACATGGAATCAAAGCATCTTGGAGACAAGGCAAATCTTTTCACCCTCCTTCTCTGTTGCATGTTAAACACATTGAAACAGGTTACCAGCAGCAGCAGCAGCCTCAGCATCCATGGTATCCAGATAGAAATCTTTGTTATAGTATTTCTTCCAGCTTTCATCTACCTTTTGATCTGAAGTTTCTAAGATCAGGTTTCAACACTTGATATATTATATCCGCTCTCTTGCTGTGCCTGTTGTCACCATTCATTCTTTTGTTCCCTACAGGTATTTCAGGGAAGACTTTGTCAAAAGATCAATTTTATCAATATGTAATCTTTTCAACAGTGATATTCCGAACTATTTGTCTAATTTGTTTTGCTGCTGTTGTTCAGTTGCTATGTCGTGTCCAACTGTTTGCAACCCCACAGACTGCAGCACACTAGGCTCCTCTGTCCTCCACTGTCTCCTGGAGCGTGCTCAAATTCACGGCCATTGAGCTGGTGATGCCGTCCAGCCATCTCATCCTCTGCCGTCCCCTTCTCCTCCCGCCTTTAGTCTTTCCCAGCATCAGGGTCTTTCCCAATGAGTTGGCTCTTCACATCGGATGGCCAAAGCATTGGAACTTCAGCCTCAGTCCTTCCCATGAATATTCAGTGTTTTGATTTCCTTCAGAATGGACTGGTTGGATCTCCTTGCAGTCCAAGGGACTCTCAAGAGTCTTCTCCAGCACCACAGTTCAAAAGCACCAATTCTTTGGTGCTCAGGCTTCTTTATGTCTTTAATTTATGAGACATTCATATTCCAATCTGCTCTAAATGTAGATCCTAGGCCCATAAGGCCTTGTTTTATTACAAAACTCTTTCTCTGTGAATTATTTAGCGTCACTTCGATCATTATTCTTTTTATGTTGAATTTATTTTTCATACTGTTAGTTCAATATTTTGATCCAGGAATATTCTCCACTCCCTCATGTCTTAAAAGCTTTCTTTATCATAGCAGAAAGTGTTCATTACAAACCTTTTTAGATTTCCAGCTTTTCCCAATGTCCATAATTTAGGAGTCACAAAATTTAGTCTGGGTCTTCCCTCATGGCTCAGCGGTAAAGAATCGGCCTGCAATGCAGAAGGCCCAGGTTTGATCCCCTGGGTCAGGAAGATCCCCTGGAGGAGGGCGTGGCAACCCGCTCCAGTGTTCTTGCCTGGAGAATCCCATGGACAGAGGAGCCTGGCGGGCTGCAGTCCACGGGGTCACAAAGAGTAGGACACGACTGAAGCAACTGAGCAGGCACACAACCTTCAGTGCAGAAACCCAAATCCCGGTCATGTCTTATGTAGTTAGATGTTCACTTTTTGCATTTAAAAAAACATTTAATTCAACACTCATACTTTCAAACTGCAAAAGCATAAAATCCTTAGATATATCTACAAATCTGTATTAGTTATCTATTTCTGTGAAACAGATTAGCCCAAAACATAGCAGCTTAAAAGAATGAGCCTTTATTATCTCACAGTTTCTGAGGGTCAGAAATTTGGGAGCAACTCAGTTGGGATTATGCATTTGAGTCTCTCAAGAGTTTGCAGCCAACCTGTAGGCTGGTCGCTGTTATCCCAAGTCTCTAATGGGGATCCGGAATTGCCTTGAAACTTACTCATGTGATTATAGGAAGCCTTGGTTCCTTGCAGGCTTTTAGTTGAAGACTTTAACTAAAAAGACACACGCACAGAGGGAAGGAGAGCATAACATGGAAGTTATCTATAATAACTCATTTCAGAAGAAAGGTGTCATCATTTCTGCCATGTCCTGTTGGTCTCCAGAGCATCCTTGCAGGACCAGGGCCTGAGATGCAGGATGGCAGCGAAGAGCAGAGCAGAGTGGGAGGCGGGGTGCAGCCCACGGGGCTGTCATGAAGGGCTGCTGCTACCAGGTCCTTCAGTGTGCCATCCAGGNCAACTCAGTTGGGATTATGCGTCTGAGTCTCTCAAGAGTTTGCAGCCAACCTGTAGGCTGGTCGCTGTTATCCCAAGTCTCTAATGGGGATCCGGAATTGCCTTGAAACTTACTCATGTGATTATAGGAAGCCTTGGTTCCTTGCAGGCTTTTAGTTGAAGACTTTAACTAAAAAGACACACGCACAGAGGGAAGGAGAGCATAACATGGAAGTTATCTATAATAACTCATTTCAGAAGAAAGGTGTCATCATTTCTGCCATGTCCTGTTGGTCTCCAGAGCATCCTTGCAGGACCAGGGCCTGAGATGCAGGATGGCAGCGAAGAGCAGAGCAGAGTGGGAGGCGGGGTGCAGCCCACGGGGCTGTCATGAAGGGCTGCTGCTACCAGGTCCTTCAGTGTGCCATCCAGGCCTTCAGAGGGAAGCGTTCTAGGCTTCTTCTGAAGAAATCAGTAACCCCCATGGACATTAAGTAAGTCACGGTAGTGCACTAAGACCTATGGTTAGCCTTAGATAAATTATTACTCTGTCAGCAGCCTCCAGTTTGCTGGATCGTGTCTTTTAGATGATGGTCTAAACTTACGCACCATAGTTTCCAAGTTACTTTCTTTTCCAGTTTTCAAAGAAAAAGGAGAAGGATTGCTCTTGCTTCATCTAGAGAACAGCCACATGGAAGATTCCTCTTCTACAAGTGGCCTCGGGGCTGTGCTCAGCCGCTCAGTCATGTCCAACCCTGCGGCCCCATGGACTGTAGCCCACCAGGCTCCTCTGTCCGTGGGATGCTCTAGGCAGAAATACTGGCGTTGGTTGCCATGCCGTCCCCCAGGGGCTCTTCCAGTTCAGAAATTGAACCCAGGTTTCCCGCATGGCAAGCAGATTCTTTACCATCTGAGCCACCTGGGAGGCCCAAGAATCCTGGAGTGGGTAGCCTGTTCCTTCTCCAGGGGAACTTCCTGACCCAGGAATTGAACTGGGGTCTGCTGCAGTGCAGGCGGATTCTTTACCGTGCTTAACTCAGCTACAGGGAACTATGTCATGATGGTGATGATTCGGTGGACTTAGGCAGTGATCTGTGAAGATACAGGGAGTGTGGAGGCACAGAGGCATGAATTCATTTTAGTTTCCAACTTGTGCAAAGCAGTGTCTTCAGCAGGGGAGATGCGAGGATGACATTCTGCTCACCCTTAAGGACCTCAGAGTAGTTACAAGCTTCAGAACAAGCTTAAACGTGGGTCATCATTCGTGTCCCCAGCCCACTAACTTCAGGGTGGATATCCTGTCTGTCAACAGGGTTGTGAAAATCGGTGAGATAATCTGTATAGTGTTGTGATCTAGTCAAAACTGGTGTGTTATATAAATGCCTTATTAAATTTCAAAGGGCCTGTCGCAGGCATGGTCATTATCAAATGTTTCTATATAAAATGTGTATTTTCCCCTCCTGCAACATAAGTATTAAGATTTCTAATACAGTCACACCTGTGATCAGTCTTTTCTTATAAACAGATGGCGAAATGGAAGTAATTCTCTAATTAATTCAAAACAGAACCAAATCCTTTCCCCTAATTATTTGGCAAATAGAATCATAGTATGTTTCTTCTGGGGAAATTAGTATTTTAGGCAAAAGTGATTGTTGGTTTGCAGAGTCTTAAATAATTTTCAAATATTTAAAATAATTTGGAGTAAAATACCATCCTCATTTTGAGAAATAAGACAGCAAACTTAAAAGCCTTTCAGTCAGTTCAGTTCAGTCGCTCAGTCGTGTCTGACTTCTTGTGACCCCATAAATCGCAGCACACCAGGCCTCCCTGTTCATCACCAACTCCCGGAGTTCACTCAGACTCACGTCCATCGAGTCCGTGATGCCATCCAGCCATCTCATCCTCGGTCGTCCCCTTCTTCTCCTGCCCCCAATCCCTCCCAGCATCAGAGTTTTTTCCAATGAGTCAACTCTTCTCATGAGGTGGCCAAAGTACTGGAGTTTCAGCTTTAGCATCATTCCTTCCAAAGAAATCCCAGGGCTGATCTCCTTCAGAATGGACTGGTTGGATCTCCTTGTAGTCCAAGGGACTCTCAAGAGTCTTCTCCAACACCACAGTTCAAAAGCATCAATTCTTCAGCACTCAGCCTTCTTCACAGTCCAACTCTCACATCCATACATGACCATTGGAAAAACCATAGCCTTGACTAGATGGACCTTTATTGGCAAAGTAATGTCTCTGCTTTTGAATATGCTGTCTAGATTGGTCATAACTTTCCTTCCAAGGAGTAAGCGTCTTTTAATGTCATAGCTACAGTCACCATCTAGTTCAGACAAAAACACTGTATAAGAATAAAGAATCAAGATTAACATTTTTGTTCTATGTTGTATCACTGCTAAAATGCCGAATTTCAACTCAGACCTTGAAATTATATGGAGAGAAATTCTCCCCCCAAAACAGACTCTGATCTAAAAGTTTTAAATGAGATCTTTTTCTCCTTTGAGGGGGCGTGTCTTTCATCTGGTGGGTCATGTAACAGGCAAGTTGCACTATATATATACACACACCAATCCAGAATGATAAAACATATTGCAGGTTTCAATTAGCGTTAAAAGGAAACTAAATGTAGCTGCAGTAAAGCTTATTAACTAAGAAAGAATTGACTTATTATTTTCCTCCCTCTGGTGTTGGAGTGCATAGTATAACCAGGCCATTGAGTTTTTGCTATGCTAAACTCAACCTGTGGAGACGAACATGGCGAACCACTCCACTCCATGGCAACCCACTTCTGGCCGGGGGAATTCCAAGGACAGAGGAGCCTGGTGGTCTACGTGGGGTCGCAAAGAGTTGGACACGACTGAAGCAACTGATCATGCAAACTCAATCGGGGAATCTGGATGGCAGGATCCTTATTGCCTGTCAGTGTGTGTGTGTGGAGTCGCTCAGCTGTGTCTGACTCTTGTGACCCTACTGCCTATGGGGATTTCAGGCAAGAATACTGGAGCGGGTTGCCATTTTCCTCCTCCAGGGGATCTTCCCGATCCAGGGACGGAACCTGCGTCTTCTGGGTCTCCTGCATTGGCAGAAGGATTCTTTATCCACTCACTGGTTGTCTGTCAGTAGACTGGATTAATACACAAATGCTTATTATTTACAATACAGGAAAATATGAGATAATCAGCTTGTACAAATTCTTTTTTGCAGTGTGATATCTTTGAATTTTGAACTCTCAAGGAATAATTTCTGAAAGTGTCTCCTGGTACTTTGTTATCTACAAATTATGGCTGTATTACCTTAAGAAAATTCAATATCTGGAGATCATTATTTAAGAAATACATGGAGGAGAGAAAATTGTTACTGTTTGTACTACATAAAGGTTTTGTTTTACAAAATGATGCCACTGCATGACTCCTATAAACAGGGAGCTTCTCCCGTGCATTTAAGATGTGAATTGAATAACAGCAATGTGATGTATATAGAAATTTCCAGCCAAACATTTGCAGTGGAACAAAAAGAAAGATTTTTAAAGTTTAAGGCTGTTTCTGATTAATTCGCATTAAGGGAGAGTTTAAAGCATTTCACAAACATCAGAATCCGTCTTTGGGAATCTGTTGATTTCTTTCGCCACTAATTTTATTGTAGCTTTCACCAATCAGTGTGATCAAATGTAGCTTTCAGTTCATCCAGGGCTTACTAAGTCTCTGAATTTATATCAGGCAAGATGCTAAATGAGGATATAGAACATCTATGATCTTCTAATGCATTGGTTGCCATGGAAGCTGCTTTTCTGGCCTGATTTGATCAATTTTTTTTTCAAGCAAGTAATCTGATAATTCTTTCCAAAGGGAAAATGTCATAATGTTCTTGTTTCTCACTGAAAGAACCAAATTGTGTCTTTAAATTCATAATGGTCTCCTCCTAATAACCATGATATTTTGATCATTTTATTTATACTCAGCAGATACTAATACTTGAGTTTGTGTATTTTTAAAAGTGTGTCACTTAAAGTCTTTCTACTTTTAACTTCCTTTTTCTACGTTTATAAAAAGATGACCTTTAACATCCAAATCTCTTAAGTGTAAACATTGGTGATGCTTTCCTTGAGAAGCGGTGGCTACTTGCATCACAGATAATTAAACATTTAGGCAATAATACTCCTCCTGTCAGCCAGCACTGTCACCAAAAGCCTTCATTAAATGCTGCATTTGCATATTAGATTTATCTCAATTAGCCGAACTGGGATCCTTACTCAGAATTTTTTGACCACCTAGTCCTGATAATGCGCTTCCTGAAAGGAAACGGGACAGGAATGAAGATACGCCGTGCTATGACATGTTATGTGCAGGAAGGGGCTTTCTCAGTTTTTCTAAACCAGTCTCAAACCCTAGGCAGCACTTTTATTTTATGATTATAGACATAAGATCCAGTGTGCGTTTGCACAGTTGACTTTAATGCTGCATGGGAAATAGGGGCATCATGAAATTAACTCGGACGTTTACTTTCAGTCCTGAGAAAGGAAACAAGCTCCTCGCGCGCAGTCGCGGGGTGGCCTGTAGGTGGCAGTGTGCAGCAAGGAGAGGCTGGCTGATCTCCCCGCGTGAGCCCTGCTGCGGCAAAAGTGAAAGGAAAACCGTCAGTCTCCTGTCAGAAATGCCTTCTTGCGTCTCGTGCATTTGGCCTCTTCCTCTAATGAATTTCCGAGCATACGTGTCCCGTATCACCGGCAACATCACCGTTCGTTTTCTCTGGTTCACAAGCAGCGCTGTTTCTTTAACGTGCGCCTCCAAGTGCGCACAGTGGTGCTAGGAACCCTGTGCGCGCTGAGAAAAGAGTTTTTCGCCTGCCCGACTGTCAATACTGAGTTGAAAGTAAACATCTCAACTGCTTTATCATTCTCTGTTTCTCAAAATTTGAGTACAGAAGTTATCTGGAGAGGATTGGCCAAGATATGAAGAACAAACACATAGACACACTGTTTAAAAAATGTTCAGAAGCGGGGATTTGTTTCTGCATTCTGCAGGAAAGCTCCCGTGAGCTGCTCTCTGTGATACGCGGCTCCATCTGGTTTTGCTGGGAGTTGGGCTTTGCCAGATCTGTCCAAATGCTTTGTCATAAATTCAAATAGGAAGCCATGTTTATCCCTTTTCATTATGACTGTATACCCATGCCATCCCCACTCTCTTATGTGACTATAATTTTCATAGCAAAAACATAAATATAGAAAGAGTCCCCAAGAGTTTTTCCCCAGAGGGTCTTTTCTCCTGTCCTAAACAGGAGTTACTGGCGTTTTGGAAACACTGTGTGTTTCTAACGACCAGTGTCTTTTGGAAAAGATACAGTAAAGAAATTAGAGCAGTCCAAACACTGCTGCTCCAAATCTTGATCGGAAACTTCATTACTTTTTACGTAATTGTATTCTATCCGTGTCTGATTCAGTTAGAAGTTCTTTCCAGCAAAGTCGATGACAGCGTCTGGAGCTTTTGATCTCCTTTAAGCCTCTGAGGTAATCAGGCAAAATGATCACTTCAAAAAGGGGACGCAAACCGTCAAAGCCGATCTCCCCGATTTCTCACGACGCTTTTAACCCTCTACGTGTGTTGCAGCGGTTACCCTAAGATCACAGCTGGGCTCAGTTCTAAGCTGCAAGCTTAACTATTGCACAGTATTTAAGCATCTTCTAATGCTATGTTTGTCAACACTAGCTTATTTCTTTTGCCTACTTGTTTTTGTTTTAAAGGACACTGGAATCAAGCTCATTAATTCAATTATTAAAAAAAAAAGCAAAACTCTTGCAAAAAAAAAAAAAGAAGCTAATTTGGCCTTTCCCAGTTATCTGACGTCTATAGCCCTGATAAGTTGCAAAGGTCATTTTCTGTCTCCCTGGTCTTGCCAGTGTGTTCAGATTCATAAAAACAAGCTTTTTCCTCGAGTCTAATTTGCTCCTTTCTGTCTTCAAGCTGTAATGCCGTTCTGCTGAGTCTCTTGTTTTTTTTTTTTTAGATGTTGCTTGCTTCTGTGCTGTTTATGCGTTATGTACTTTATGCTTTTGTCCTTTTCAAGCTGCTGCAGATGTTTGTGGGTCTCAGCTCCCTGGCACAACTGTTCTGTTGCTTTGTAAGCTTCCTCTTGTGGGTAGAACACNTGACGTCTATAGCCCTGATAAGTTGCAAAGGTCATTTTCTGTCTCCCTGGTCTTGCCAGTGTGTTCAGATTCATAAAAACAAGCTTTTTCCTCGAGTCTAATTTGCTCCTTTCTGTCTTCAAGCTGTAATGCCGTTCTGCTGAGTCTCTTGTTTTTTTTTTTTTAGATGTTGCTTGCTTCTGTGCTGTTTATGCGTTATGTACTTTATGCTTTTGTCCTTTTCAAGCTGCTGCAGATGTTTGTGGGTCTCAGCTCCCTGGCACAACTGTTCTGTTGCTTTGTAAGCTTCCTCTTGTGGGTAGAACACTGATCCGTTGTTGGTTTATTATTGTTGCCTTTTATTAAAAGCAGGAATCTGATTTCATTCCTTTCACATCCATCAAAATGTCTTTTCCTAGAACTGGCGTTCTTCCACTATTATTTGGTTAACTTGCCACATACAAGTGATTTTTCATTTCTTGATTGGGGAAAGACGCTCTCAAGGGTGATGTCGAGCTGGAGAACACCAGCTTTCTTCCTAGAGACAAAGGCCTTGCTTCTCTGCCATTTTGGTACCCAGCCAGCCTCTAGCACCGTGAAGCTCCTGGCTTTTGTGAAAGTTAGTGATCTTCAGAGAAAATGTCTCATATTTAAGTTCATCTTGAGTTAAAAAATTCTTACATAACCTAAATGGATGAACTGCTGGAATTAATTACATAATAATGACTCTGAACGTTCATGTGCGCGTAGTTTTCTTTATTTGTAAAAGTCTCAGGTTGTAGCCTTTCTCTATAGACTCCCATTCCTTTTCCTGGTATTACTGTTAAGAAACAAACAAGCGTTATTCTTCTCATTTTTGGGGTGGTCAAAATGAAGCCAGGCTAAGTGAGCAGAAACAGAGAAGGGAATAAATGTCTCCTGGCTCCAAGCCCGCTGCCTCCAGCACTCTGTAGGTGCTGGCTTCTATGAAGTTAGTGGTATTTGGAGGAAAACGCCACCGTTAAAGCACATCGTGGCTTCTACTGGACCAAAGGGATGCTGGGTCTCCCATGCGAAGGCAACGTGCTGATGTGTTTTTGAAAAGTCATGTAGATCTGTAACTGCTAAAGGGAGGCAGTGTTCTTTGATTACTGCAAAAGTCTGTAGCTGATTAGAGAAGGTTCTTAATAATAGAGGAGGCAGGAGAATTGCAAGCTTCTCCTGACTGTGCAATCCATTTGGGAACTCATTACTGAAATACCATTTAATGCCTAAAATAAGAAAAGTGAGCATTTTCAGACAACATCTTATGTAAGGACTATGTATGATCAATTTTTTTTCCCAAGAAGAAGATAAACAATATATTGAAAAATATATATGTTTAACCTTTTTTCTAATTACTATATATATATTCATAGAAGTTTAGAATATGCAAAGATGTAAAACTGAATTGTCGGTAATTCTCTCACTTTGATATAATTGTTTTTTAGATTTTTAAGTAAACACACATTCATAATTTTACAAAAATGGGTTTGTGGGTCTCTTAAGAAAGCTCCAACAAAAAGCATCCTTTCTCAACATCTGAAAAGATGTTGAGAGAAAAATCCAAAAGAACTATAGCAGCCATGAAATTAGAAGACACTTACTCCTTGGAAGAAAAGTTATGCCCATCCTAGATAGCATATTGAAAAGCAGAGACATTACTTTGCCAACAAAGGTCTGTCTAGTCAAGGCTATGGTTTTTCCTGTGGTCATGTATGGATGTGAGAGTTGGACTGTGAAGAAAGCTGAGCACCGAAGAATTGATGCTTTTGAAGTGTGGTGTTGGAGAAGACTCGAGAGTCCCTTGGACTGCAAGGAGATCCAACCAGTCCATCCTAAAGGAGATCAGCCCTGGGATTTCTTTGGAAGGACTGATGCTAAAGTGAAACTCCAGTACTTTGGCCACCTCATGGGAAGAGCTGACTCACTGGAAAAGACTCTGATGCTGAGAGGGATTGGGGGCAGGAGGAAAAGGGGACGACAGAGGATGCGATGGCTGGATGGCATCACCGACTCGATGGACATGAGTTTGAGTGAACTCTGGGAGTTGGTGACGGACAGGGAGGCCTGACGTGCTTCGATTCATGGGATCGGAAAGAGTCGGACACGACTGAGTGACTGAACTGAACCTTTTTTCCTAATTATGATATATATTCATTGAAGTTTAGAATATGCAAAAACATATCTAATATGTTTTTTAGATTTTTAAGTAAACACACATTCAGAATTTTACAAAAACGGGTTTGTGGGTCTCTCAAGAAAGCTCCAAAAAAAGCATCCTTTCTCAACATCTGAGAAGATGTTGAGAGAAAAATCCAGAAGAACTGTAGAGGCGAGAGTAGTGTCTGCTACTGACAGAGGGCAGGCAGAGCAAGCAGACTGGTGCCTGCTGCCCAAGCGGACTTGCATCCAGAAATCCCGAGACCGCGCAGACGCCTTGTCCCCATGTCTGGTTCTGCTCCGGGTTGTGGCCCACGCAGGAGCCCTGCCCAGGTAGAGCTTACAGCCTGGAGGAGAGGCGAGCCAGTGTCCTCTGCAGGAACACTCCATCTCAGGAGGAAGTGAGGGCAGCGAGCGGAGGTATCGGCGATTGCATTCACATTTACCAGCTAATTAACTCACAGGGCCAGGAGAATGTGCATCATACAAATTAGTTTCCCTTAACTGCAAGGACATTCAATATGGACATTCAAGTATTTCCCATCAGCAGGGTTACACGATACCTCTTGGCTTATATTTTGTCCCCTTGTCCCATTTAACCAGGAAACTTGACTTTTCTCTAGATTCTAGGTGAACCCACTAGATTTACATTAGCCAAGCATTTTCTTTGGCATATAGCATGAATCAATGCTGGAAATATTATTACTATTATTAATTATGACTATGTAAAAAGGAAAAAATCTGAGAAAACAGCATGAGGGGAGATTGATGCTACCCTACTTCTAGACACACTATGAAACGACAGTAGAAAAGCATAAACAAGTGGGTCAGTGGAGCAGAGTGTTGAGCTCAGAGATGGACCTCCTAAATATAGTCATCAACCGATGTATGAAAAAGAGCGACGGTGGCACAGTGGGGAAAGATGGTCTTCAACAGTGACTCCTGGGACAGCTGGANATGAAACGACAGTAGAAAAGCATAAACAAGTGGGTCAGTGGAGCAGAGTGTTGAGCTCAGAGATGGACCTCCTAAATATAGTCATCAACCGATGTATGAAAAAGAGCGACGGTGGCACAGTGGGGAAAGATGGTCTTCAATAGTGACTCCTGGGACAGCTGGACATCCACCTGCAAATAGAAACTGAATCTACATACAGGCCTTGTACCCTTCTCAAAAATTAATTCAAAGTAGATCATAGACCCAAATGCAAAATGCAAAACTATAAAACTCCTAAAAGATAAAATAAGAGAACACCTAGATGACCTTGGATTTGTCAGTGACTTTTTAGATACAACACAAAGGATGCGATTCAAAAAGAAAGAATTGGTAAGTTGGACTTCATTAATTTAAAAAATTTCTGTGTGAAAAACAACATCAAGAGAATGAAAAGACAAGTCATAGAGAAAATTTTAAAAAGCCTGATAAAGCTGATAAAGAACTCTGACCCCAATAGAGAAAGAGCTCTTAAAACTCAACAGCAAGAAAATAAACAATTTAAAACACATGGGTCAAAGGTTTTAACAGATCTGTCACCAAAGAAAATACACAGATGGCAAGTAAGCATATGAAGAGATGCTTCACATCAAATGTTATCAGGGAACTGTAGATTAGAGCGAAGAGATGCTGCTCACTTCACGCCTATTCAGCTCAGTTCAGTTCAGTTCAGTCACTCAGTCGTGTCCGACTCTTTGCGACCCCATNAGTGACTTTTTAGATACAACACAAAGGATGCGATTCAAAAAGAAAGAATTGGTAAGTTGGACTTCATTAATTTAAAAAATTTCTGTGTGAAAAACGACATCAAGAGAATGAAAAGACAAGTCATAGAGAAAATTTTAAAAAGCCTGATAAAGCTGATAAAGAACTCTGACCCCAATAGAGAAAGAACTCTTAAAACTCAACAGCAAGAAAATAAACAATTTAAAAAACATGGGTCAAAGGTTTTAACAGATCTGTCACCAAAGAAAATACACAGATGGCAAGTAAACATATGAAGAGATGCTTCACATCAAATGTTATCAGGGAACTGTAGACTAGAGCGAAGAGATGCTGCTCACTTCACGCCTATTCAGCTCAGTTCAGTTCAGTTCAGTCACTCAGTTGTGTCCGACTCTTTGCGACCCCATGAATTGCAGCACGCCAGGCCTCCCTGTTCATCACCGTCTCCCGGAGTTCACTCAGACTCATGTCCATCGAGTCGGTGATGCCATCCAGCCATCTCATCCTCAGTTGTCCCCTTCTCCCCCTGCCCCCAATCCCTCCCAGCATCAGAGTCTTTTCCAAAGAGTCAACTCTTCGCATGAGGTGGCCAAAGTACTGGAGTTTCAGCTTCAGCATCATTCCTTCCAAAGAAATCCNATTTAAAAAATTTCTGTGTGAAAAACAACATCAAGAGAATGAAAAGACAAGTCATAGAGAAAATTTTAAAAAGCCTGATAAAGCTGATAAAGAACTCTGACCCCAATAGAGAAAGAGCTCTTAAAACTCAACAGCAAGAAAATAAACAATTTAAAACACATGGGTCAAAGGTTTTAACAGATCTGTCACCAAAGAAAATACACAGATGGCAAGTAAGCATATGAAGAGATGCTTCACATCAAATGTTATCAGGGAACTGTAGATTAGAGCGAAGAGATGCTGCTCACTTCACGCCTATTCAGCTCAGTTCAGTTCAGTTCAGTCACTCAGTCGTGTCCGACTCTTTGCGACCCCATGAATCGCAGCACGCCAGGCCTCCCTGTTCATCACCGTCTCCCGGAGTTCACTCAGACTCAGGTCCATCGAGTCGGTGATGCCATCCAGCCATCCCATCCTCTGTCGTCCCCTTCTCCTCCTGCCCCCAATTCCTCCCAGCATCAGAGTCTTTTCCAGTGAGTCAACTCTTCGCATCAGGTGGCCAAAGTACTGGAGTTTCAGCTTTAGCATCATTCCTTCCAAAGAAATTCCAGAGTTGATCTCCTTTAGAATGGACTGTTTGGATCTCCTTGCAGTCCAAGGGACTCTCAAGAGTCTTCTCCAACACCACACTTCAACAGCATCAATTCTTCGGTGCTCAGCCTTCTTCACAGTCCAACTCTCACATCCATACATGACCACAGGAAAAACCACAGCCTTCACTAGACGGACCTTAGTCGACAAAGTAATGTCTCTGCTTTTGAATATGCTATCTAGGTTGGTCATAACTTTTCTTCCAAGGAGTAAGCGTCTTTTAATTTCATGGCTGCAGTCACATCTATTAGAGTAGCTAAAAGTCCAGAATACTGACAACACCAAATGCTGGTAAGGATGTGGGGCAATAGAAACTCATTTATTGCTACTAAATAAACAGTAGCAATTTGTACAATTTTGTATTTAGGAATACAAAATGGTATAGTCCTTTTGGAACATAGTTTGGTGGTTTCTTGTAAAACTATGCCTACTCTTACTATATGATCCAGCAGTCACATTCCTGGGTATTTACCCGAAGGAGTTGAAGACCTATATCTACACAAAACCCTGCACGCCTGCATTCACAGAAGCTTCATCCATAATTGCCCAAACTTGGAAACAACGAGAGGCCTTTCAATAGGTGAATGGATAGACTGGGGTACGTGTAGACACCGGATTATTACTCGATATGAAGAAGAAGAGAGCCATCAAGCCAGGAAAAGACACAAGGAATCTTAAATACATATTGCTAAGCAAGAGAAGCGAATATAAGAATGGCTGCACACTGTTTGACTGTATGACATTTGGAGAAGGCAAAACCATAGAGACCGTAAGAAAGAGTATCAGTGGTTGTTGGGTTAGAAAGAAGGGAAGGGTAAACGGGCGGTGAAATTGCCAAATATGATGCTATCATAGTGGGTACATGTCATTATACATGTGTCCCAACTCACAGAGTGAACAACGCCAAGAGGGAGCCCTAATATAGATGACAGACAGTGGTAATGATGTGCTGGTTCAGTTTCATTGGTTGTAACGAATGTACCACCCTGATGGGGGATGTTGATAAAGAGGGAGGCTGTATGTGTTCAAAAGCAGGTATATGTGGGAAACCTTTGTATCTTCTGCTCGATTACTCTCTACCTAATTCTACGCTAAATTGGTTTATTTAAACTCTAAACACTAAAAGTTGAAATACACTCATATTGGTTTAAATAATCAAAAAGGGCTTAACGGAAGAAGTTGGACATTTGATCCATGAAAGATTGGATGCGCTTTGGCTGTGGCTCAAAGGGGGAATAGCATTCACAAAAGAAGAGCAGCATTCAAGGCTCAGAGAACATCATCATGTCAAACTGCAACCCTAAGCTAATCCTTGGTTCTCTTCTTCAAGTGGCTGTGGAAAGTACACGTTGAAAGTTCAGAGCCGTACTGGGAGCATTCGGTTCAGTACCTTCACCATTATAATAATTCTGCTTTTCTCCTGTATCCTTTGGTCTATCTTTTGTTTCCTGATCTTTGTAACAAAATAATGAAAATAATAAAAATGGAATCTGATTTGTACTAGCAATTAGAAGATTTGCCTCTATGGGAGCTTAATTTGAAGTCTCATGAAACAATCATGAATAACCTGTAGTAAACTTTCATTGAACATGGGAAATAGATGGGGAAAGAGTGGAAACAGTGCCAGATTTTATTTTTTGGGGCTCCAAAATCACTGCAGATGGTGATTGCAGCCATGAAATTAAAAGACGCTTACTCCTTGGAAGAAAAGTTATGACCAATTAGACAGTATATTCAANTTGATGGACAGGGAGGCCTGGCGTGCTGCGATTCATGGGGTCGCAGAGAGTCAGACATGACTGAGCGACTGAACTGAACTGAACTGAACTGTAGTTATAACTCTGACCGAACATTTAGGGTTACATTGCACAGTAAATAGTAGTTACTGTTACCACTTATTTGTAATATATAGAGAATGCAGTGAAAATTGCTGAAACCAAAAACATTCATATCTAAAAATTGTTGTTCACCAGAGGCTAGTATAAATTCTGTGTTAAAGAGGGTCCATTGCACTTTCACATACTTAATGACTGTTCTTATGAAAATACTGAATCGACCACAGTCATTCATATTCATGAACTGTGATTTCTTGGTACTTTTGATGCCACATATGCAACTGTGGAATTACTATTTGGTACCAGTTTATTCTATGAATAATAACAAAAACATTATATTAAGTAGTCTCTAGAGCAGGGAAATGTTTTCTACTGCAATAAATTCTAGGGGTAGAATTCTGATTCATGATTGAAAGTTGAAAAATTCAGTTAGAATTAGGATTTTGCTCGGAGAAGGCAATGGCACCCCACTCCAGTACTCTTGCCTGGAAAATCCTGTGATGGAGGAGCCTGGTAGGCTGCTAGTCCATGGGGTCGCTAGGAGTCAGATATGACTGAGCGACTTCACTTTCACTTTTCACTTTCATGCATTGGAGAAGGAAATGGCACCCCACTCCAGTGTTCTTGCCTGGAGAGTCCTGGGGACGGGGGAGCCTGGTGGGCTGCTGTCTATGGGGTCGCACAGAGTTGGACACGACTCACGACTGCAGTGACTTAGCAACCGTAGCAGGATTTTGCTAACCATTATTTTTCTTCCTCTTGGGAGAATCTCAAACCCAAGATGAAGCTACTGTCGCATAATCTGGGCTTCCCAGGTGCTCTAGTGGTAAAGAACCCACCCGCCAATGCCAGAGATGTAAGAGAGGCTTGTTCAATCCCTGGTCCGGAAGATCCCCTGGAGGCGGGCAGGGCAACCCACTCCAGTACTCTTGCCTGGAGAATCCCACAGACAGAGGAGCCTGGCCAGCTACAGTCCACGGGGTCACAAAAGAGTTAGATAGGACAGAAGGGGCTTCGCAAACATGGACGCATAATAGTGTATGACTTTATAAACTTGCATAAAGGTTCACACTTTTCCATAAAGCCTTGCTTGAAATGTTTAAGACACCGTTCAATTGGTTAATGCTGTATGTTTTCCAAGAGACAGTAACTTCCTACTGGGAAAATTAAAAAAATGATTCTAGGAAAATCCAAGCTTGATAACATAAATTAGCCTCATGATGATACTGAAAGTTAATGCTCTGTGTGGTGCAAGTGTGCTTAAAACAAAAAAAAAAGGCAATTGTGTCTCTAGTTGCGTATAACATAGAATTCTTGTAAAAGGTGTCCTTTGATTTGTAATTGTAGTGTTTATTTCTCTTTCTTTTGATTCAATGTCTATATTGTTGCTCAAAGAAACAATGAAAGAGGTCACCTTCCAGTCGGGCATAGGAATGCGTAATTGATAGGTGAGCCTGCCCTTTTGGTTCAGTAAGCATGTTCCAGCAATGCCATATCCTCATTATTATTTTTTTTGGTCCACCTGCCATGTCTTTAATAGTTGAGATTCATTAAGTCCTCACTTATGGCTCTGCCATTTGTTTCATTATATGTCAGCTTTTGAGCAATATCTGTTATTTATTCTCTAGCAAAACTAAGCCAATGAGGTTGTTTGAAAGCAATCATTCTTTCAGAATGGATAGCTTGTCTTTGTTTTAGAATGTTATTTGGTAACTTTCTTTTTTTCTGCAATACATGTTTTATCACTCTTGTATGATACTGATGAAGTTTGATTAGAAATCAAGGGCACTGTCAAATAAGAAGGGCTTCTGTGGGGCTGAAATAAAGCGTGCTATGTGGGAAGCCTTAAGATGGAGCATAAACTTTCTATTAACACGTGAAAGTCATGTAGTGTGAGTCAAAATCATGTATCACATCAAAGTTACAAGAAGATAATGATGTCTATTGGAATGATAATGTATGAGAACAGTCAGATCAGTTCATATTTATGTCAAATATAAGGTTTTAGAAACTCTATAACAATTCTCCACAGTATACCTGTCTGACATACTGCTGCCTAGGAATAGAGGAGAGAATGATTTCAATAGATTCGCCTCAGGTTAGTCACCTAACACGTAAGTTAGTGATTAAGAAAACGGTTTGAACATTTTACCTTTAGGAAGGATATGGGCTAATTTCCTCATTTTTCAAAGCATCTTTAGATACTGCCTGAGATAATTAATTCAAAGCTAGCAACTTAATACCATAATTTAAAATTATAGGGGCAAACACTGGGAATATCTCAAATGAGTAGTAAATAATAGGCAGAGGAGAGAAAGGAGGAGAGATAGGTAGGTACCAAATCCCTCATCTCTCGTGACGAGGAAACATGGGGAGCTGCCTGGCCTTTATAAATAAAGAGAGACATGGGGATATATTGCAGTGATGGTGACCAGTAAAATAACTGAAAACGAAGACGTTGAAATATCTGTTTTAGGAGAACAGAACTGGAAGGTTAGATCTGAGGGAAGAGCTCTCGCCTTTTCACTCTTAAATTCCGTATTGTTTGAATTTATTTTTTCGTGTATCCTCTATCTTTAGAAAAGATACTCCCCTTTGCTATTTCCACTTTCTGTTCTCCTCGTCTGTGCTTTATAATCTCATGTAGCTTTACCCCCAGGAGCCACTAGCAGCCTATGCAGGAGATGCAGGGTCAACCCCCTGGGTCGGGAAGGTCCCCTGGAGAGGCAACGGCAGCCCCTCCAGTATTCTGGCCTGGAGAATCCCACGCACAGAGGGGCCTGGCAGGCTGCGGCCCACGGTGCCTCAGAGCCTCGGACACGACTGAGCGACTAACACTCCACCCAAGTCTCAGACAGCTTAGGGCTCTGCGTCTCTCTGTAGGAAAGAATCGTCTCACGTGGCCTCCAGAATTTTCACTGGGTTTGTAGCCCTGCCAGTCCTCCAGGTGGGTCTGCCTACACTGTCTGCATTGTCAGACTGAGGGCTTAGCGGAGGAAAACCTTTGTTATAAACTATGATTCCAAAGGGTAGAACAGAGCCTACTTCAAATGAAAAGACTTCCTTCTGGGCGCACGAAGGCCCCGGCCCCAGAAGCTCCAGCTTAGGGCAGGTGCACTGGCCTCGCTCATGAGTGGGCAGTGAGACCAGACTGCGGCTGGATTTTCCTCTTATTAGGGTGTAGGGTTTATTCAGGGAATCTTCTTTCTTCTGATAGGTGGGAGGTCCTACTGCAGGTCTCTAGGGAAGTAGTTCTCCATGTATGATCCATACGTGTGCTGAATGAGAATCAACCTGGGGTGTTCAGATTTCACAGGCCCCAGACATACATGCTGCTTCAGAATCTTTTGAGTCCTGGGAATCTTACTTTTAATAAGCTCCCCAGATGGTTCTGGGGCCCACTAAAGTGTAAGAGTCTTTGCATGGAAAGTAGAAACACATACGAGAATTGTTCTAGATAGGTATATTTCAAGATTGGGGCTCTTACGTGACCAGCACACTGTGTGCAGTCAGACAGAGTCTGGGGAAAAGATGGTCCATGCCAAGATTTTTTTTTTTTTTAATTGTGTACACTGCTTGTAATTTTACCTTTTCTTTTTCTTTTAATACTATTTTTCTTTCACTTTATGCTAGAGAAATAGTGATGAATGCTGATGAGGCAATCGCTACTCCAGCCCCAGACTCTCATTTCAGGTAATTATTTGAAACCAGAACAGCGCTTAACAGCTCTGCCTTACCTCTTCTGGGAGATGAGCTAATTAAAAGCTCAAGCAAGACAGACTCTTTTGTTTTTTTTTTTTTCTTTTTTGGTTGTTTCCTTTACTAAGCTGGTTAAGGGGAAGAAAAGGGAAAAAAATAAGAATATTTTGGCTTCTGATGTTTTTCTGCCATCATTTTATGTTAGTAAAATATGGAGTGTGTTTCTGATTTTTCTGTTCTGAAAAATAGGGTGGCAGATTAGTATGCAATAGGGGAGGAGGTACAACTGAAAAATGAGTAACATTTATTCAGCCAGAAGTATTTAAAAAGGCACAGCAGAAGAGGCCGGTGTTTTAGACAAATTATCCAGATGACTGAGGGGAAGCAAGTGAAAGCTTTGGACCTCAGCTTTGGATCTCAGTAACTAGACGTGTCTCTTAAGCTGCCTCTGACCAGCACACTGTGTGGACTGAAAATCTGAGTCCCGATTATCAGTGTCCTAACTGAGCTTCTCTGGACCCGCCTGCCAATGTGGGAGATGCTGGTTCAGATCCTGGGTGGGGAAGATCCGCCAGAGAAGGACAGGACAGCCCACTCAGGTGCTCTTGCTGGGAAATCCCAGGCACAGAGGAGCCTGATGGGCTGCAGTCCAGGGGGGCTGCAGCGTCGGACATGACTGAGCGGCTAAGCAACAAGACAGATTAATGAGACACACGCTGTGGCACAAGCCATCCCTGCACTGAGTTTACAAAGACAAACGCCCCATCTTGCCATTCATACGAAAGAGGGATTTTTTTGTTGTTGTTGTTTTGGATTTTTGTTTTGCTTAAGAGAACCATCAAATCAAACCTCAGTGTATTTCCCACATTCTTATTCATGGCCAAGTTGGTGTAGAAAACGTGTTTTCCTGAGAGCCCTTGTTCCACTTGGCTGCCCGTTTCCTTTTGGTGCGATCTATGAAGCTATATTTTGTAGTGTGATCTATCAAACCATATTTTCAAAGTAAAAATCCATCTCAAACGACAGTATCCTATCTTTTAAAAGTTTCCAGCCAACTTACCATTGTAAGAAAAGCAAAAGTGCCTGGCCTGGGCAGCAGGGTCTGGGCCAGCTCTCACGCGCGGTTGACCGCACGATGCTCACCCACGAGCCTGGGCGGTCTGCTGCGCTCTCCCTCTCCACGCGCACCGCGCACCGCAATGCCCCGCCCCTCCTCGGAGGTGTCTGTGATGGCGCCGTGTGCGAAATGAGCCTGTTTATAGTTCTGATGCCGTCTTGTTACACCTGGGAGGTGATCAGAGTGTTCTTGAGAAACATGTACGGATACTGTGACTTACCGCCATTTATGAATTCAGATGCGTCCATGTAGATTACATCCCTTTTTCTTTTGCTTTTGAAATGAAAATACGAGGGCTTTAAAAATTATTCTTTAAGATGGTGTGTGCTTGTAGTGGAATCTGAAACAGAGCTGTAATAAATACTCGTCTAATCTACAGGACTTGCTCACATAGTTTATCACCATTTCAACTTCAGGCTTCCATTATCTGCCTTCTGCACCGTTGCTTTGGACTAGCTCATTCCCCCCCCGTTTGATAGCGACAACAAAAGAGCTATGCTCTTTTTAGTCTGTGGTTGTGTTTAGGCTTAGTGAGAAATCCTATAATATTCATGCATGCATGCTTGTCTCACGGGACAAGGTAACCACATCATTTGCTCCAGGTCTTGCGTTTTCTTGTTTAAATTCAGAAGCTCTTTTTATTTCTAATTTATTTTCTTTAGCACACCGAGCTCTCTCTGGCGCTCCCGTGAACAGCTGTGGGTGGTGATGGGGCGACGTTTGGAGACGGTGCTTCTGCGCTCTGCACGCCCCCCGAGCGGCTTTACGGAACATGGCACGCACCGTCTAGCTCTGTGGCAGATGGACTTTCAGACAGAATTCACTGAGCTCTTTCGCTTTCATATCAAGAAACACAAGCTATATGCCCTGCTTAGTATGCTGACATTTCACAGCTGATATCCTCATATATGTTCCCTTTCACTTGATGGCAGGGATGGGAATTGAGGTGCCCTTTTCAAACAAAACATGCTTTCTCTTTTAGCGTCTGTGAATGTTGACTACAACAAATCTATTTGGCTGAATTCTACGTGTTTTCTAAATTTGTATGTTGTACACCTAATGCAACGACTACTTGACTACTTTGTGTTGGAAGAATGCTAAATAGTTTTCTAAGAGTTCATTAGCATTTGGCTCATCAATTGCTATATTTATGCCATCTTTTGTTCCTTTTTCCCTTCATTTTTTTGAGTACTTGCATTTTATTGGTTTGAAAATGTACAGAAATTGGTGCTAAAAGAATTCTTGCACAGTTCAGTGACATCAAATATAGTGTTTAAAAATCTTGACAATGGAAACCATTATCTAGTTTAATTTATATCCTGTGTTTTGAACTGATTTTTACTTTGTATTCTGGAGGATTTAGATGGCCAAGCAAGTTTTCCAAAATGGAAAAAAATGAGTTTTGCCAAAGAGATGTGGAACTGCACCACATTTTAAGCTTCTTTATAAAAGGCAGTTTCGAATATCAAAAACTCTGAGCACAAATATTGCATGCTTGTTCTCAGTTCCGCAGTAAATTTGGCTATGGGAAATTTAATACAGTCTGTGTGAAGAGTCTAGAGATAAGTAAGCATGTTGTTTCCTCTTGGGTAACTCCAAATTGTTTTCTTTAAACTTGTGATTTAGCAGGTAATCCTCTAGGTGAACCTTGGCAATCTGGTTACACTGTGGCACCTGGCCCTCTGAAAACAGTAGGTGCTTGGCTAGCTGCCTCAGCACTCTCAGCTCTGGACCTTGGGGAAAGAGACATGTGAATCTTTATGATGAATATTAGTGTGGGGTTTATTTAGGTTGAAAAGTATCCATGGGGAGTCATAGGAGAAGTTTGTAAGGAGCCTAAGACCCATCAGTGAGTGGCAGTTTGAAAATTTCACTGGTACAAGTATAACTCTTGGTACTACCTCTCCTGTTTATTTGAAAAGGAGACAAATGTTTTTGAAATGTAAAGATTAACCAATGGAAACAGAAAAATTTGTTCTCTGAGAAACAGGAAATAACCTGTGATAAAGAAGGGTTCAAAATTAGTGACCCTGACTATTTTCTGGTGGTGGAAAGTGGATTTTGTTAAAAGTGAGTGGGCAGGGCAGGTCCAGGTTATTATTTATGAGAGTAGCTAACAGTTTTAAGGCCACAATTATATGCCAGATGCTGGGCCAACTGCTTCATGTGTATAAACACATTTTATCCTTATAAGCCTATAAAGTAGGAACCATTATCTCTCCTCTTATACAGGTGAGGGAATTGAGGCTCAAAAAGAGAAATGGGGAAGGCAGATGAATGGCTTCCCCGCATGCGTCCATACCCTAATCCCTGGGACCTGTAACTGAGTTATATTAGGAAAATGACACTTTTCAGATGCGATTAAAGTTAAGGACCGTGGGATGGGAGGGGGGAATTATCTTGGTTTATCTGGGTGCCTCCATCCTCATCACATAAATCTTTAAAAGGGGTTCGAGATCCAGCTGTGCTGCTGAGGAAGGGTCAGAGAGGCATAAAAATGTGGCTTGGAAGGGAAGAAGGGGCCCTGGGCCGCGGAGTGCAGGCATACTGCAGAGGCTGGGACGTGCGGGGACGCAGATCCCTTGCCTCGTGTTTCAGTGTCTGTGAATGCCGAAAGCCTAACACTTCAGGCTGCAGAAAGTGTCTTGGTCCGTTTAGGCTGCTCTAACAGAACCACAGACTACAGGGCTTATAAATGACAGAAATGGATTTCTCGAAGTTCTGGAGACTGGAAATCCAGGATCAGGGTGCGAGCATGGTTGGTTGAGGGCCGTGTTCCAGGTCACAGACTTCCTGTTATGTTCTCACATGGTGGAAGGTTACAGAGAGCTCTCTGAGATCTGCTTTGTAAGAACACTAGTCCTGTTCTTGACTGCTTCAGTTCACAACCAAAGGAGATCCCCAACGCTGCACTTACTAATTGTATCACATCAGGCGTTAAGAAGTTCACCATGTGAGATTTGGGAGGCCACCAGCATTCGTACCATAACAGAACGGGACAGAGCATTGCAAACACCTGGATTTCAGTCCAGCGAGACCCAGATCAGACTTCTAACTCCCAGAGCTGGAAGATAATAAATTTGTATTGTTTTTAAGCCACTACATTCCAGGTAATTTATTATAACAACAATAGAAAACTAAGTCAGTTCTGGTATTTGTATCCATGGAAGATCTGTGAAAACCTTAGAATCCCTAACAGAGCTGACAGAAAGTATTTCTCTCCCAAAGTCAGTAAAGACTAGAGGTGATTGCTGCTCCAAATGTGAAGACAATTCAAAGCTTCAAGAAACATGAAAAACCCAGGAAATATGTTGCCACAAAAGGATCACAATAATTTTGAGTAACTTAATATAAAAATAGGAATATCTACAATTCATCTGATAAAGAAATAAATATAACTGCTTCAAGAAAGCTCAATGAAACACACACACACACACACCACAAAAAGACAATTAAACAAAATTAGGATAACAACATATGAAAAAAATTAGAAGGCCAACAAAGAGATAGAAGTAATAAAGAGATAATTGAATAAAATTTCTGGAGCTGAAGAACACAATGGGTGAGATGAAAGGTGTACTGGAGAGCATCGATAATAGAATGGATCAGCTGTAAGAAAGAATCTGCAGCGCAGAAGACAGGACTTTGGAAATTACTGGGTCACAGGAGAACAAAGAAAAAAGGATAAAAAAGAGTGAAAAAAGCCCATATAAATTACAGATAAAGTCAAGATAAGTAGTCTAAAATTATTGAAATCCCAGAAGGAGAAGAGAGGAGAAAGGGACAGAAAATCTACTTAAAAAACTAATGACTGAGAACTCCCCAAATCTGGAATAAATTTGGACATCCAAATTCATGAAACTTAAAAATCCCCCAGTAAATTCAGGTTAAAGGGATCTTCTCCAAGACACTCCATAATAAAATTTTCAAAATTCAAAGGCAAAGAGATAATCATAAAAGTAGTACGAGCAAAGAAGCTTGTCACTTACCTGGGATGCCAATAAGCCCATCAGTGGATTTCTCGGCAAAAGTCTCATAGGCCAGAAGAGAATAGGATTATATATTCAAAGTGCTAAGAGGAAGCAAAGACTGCCAACAAAGAGTGTTTTATCTTGGAACGTGTTCCTGCAGAAATGAAGGAAAAATACGTATTTTTTTCACAAAATTTGAGGAATTCATCATTACTAGACCTGTAGCGCAAGAAATACTGAAAGGAGTTCTTCAAGTTGAAATAAAAGGATGCTAACTGGTAACACTGAAAACATGAAGATATGCAACACACTGGTAAAGGTAAGTATATACTCAAATTCAGAGTATAGTCAGCTCTTTGTATCTATAGACTCCACATTCATGGATGCAAACAAATTCAGAACAAACACATTTGAAAAATAATTCCAGAAAATTTCAAAACACAAACCTGAATTTGCCACTAGCCAGCAACTATTTATATAGCGTTTACATTTTATTTATAGCTATTAACNTCGCTTCAGTCGTGTCCGACTCTGTGCGACCCCACAGACGGCAGCCCACCAGGCTCCCCCGCCCCTGGGATTCTCCAGGCGAGAGCACTGGAGTGGGTTGCCATTTCCTTCTCCAATGCGTGAAAGTGAAAAGTGAAAGGGAAGTCGCTCAGTCGTGTCCGACTCTTGGCGACCCGCAGCCTACCAGGCGCCTCTGTCCATGGGATTTTCCAGGCTTGAGTGCTGGAGTGGGTGCCATCACCTTCTCTGCATTATGGAGGGGTCATTGAATAAAGAAAGATTTCAGTAATGTTGCATATTTAACAATAAAAACAAAGGACTTTAGTATTTGAACAAAAAGATAAAATGTGGTATCTTATTTAATTTAGCTATACGATAATCTAAAGACTTTGGGCTTGCTATATTTATTTCTTCTTTTCTTGCACTAGAGAAATGTGCTAGGGAAAAAGGTTGCAGTGAAGCCTAAAATCACATGATCTGTAGCTGGACGGACTGGTGCTGATCTTTGAGTATGAACTGAATAGTAAAAGACTAAGATAAGTTTTTTATACTATTTGAAATGGGTAATTATGTGACTTTCTGGGATATTCCAGTAAATATCAATTTTATATATTTATCAAACAAATTTTTGTTAGCCTGTGTTATCATGTATGTTTGGGAAGGGTATGATGGGAGTAGGACTGGGAAGGAAGGATATTTTAGCTTTGGTTATAATTGTTTCTCAGTTGATTTCATATATTTTGGAAAAGGTTAAAGCCAGGGAATGTTTTGTGTCTGAATGTCTCATTTTAAAGATACTATTTTTAGAAAAATTGTAACTATTCTTCTCTATGGTCACTATTCATACCAAACAATCAGCCTTATTTTTTAATGGAAGTAGTACCTGNAAAAGGTTGCAGTGAAGCCTAAAATCACATGATCTGTAGCTGGACGGACTGGTGCTGATCTTTGAGTATGAACTGAATAGTAAAAGACTAAGATAAGTTTTTTATACTATTTGAAATGGGTAATTATGTGACTTTTTGGGATATTCCAGTAAATATCAATTTTATATATTTATCAAACAAATTTTTGTTAGCCTGTGTTATCATGTATGTTTGGGAAGGGTATGATGGGAGTAGGACTGGGAAGGAAGGATATTTTAGCTTTGGTTATAATTGTTTCTCAGTTGATTTCATATATTTTGGAAAAGGTTAAAGCCAGGGATTGTTTTGTGTCTGAATGTCTCATTTTAAAGATACTATTTTTAGAAAAATTGTAACTATTCTTCTCTATGGTCACTATTCATACCAAACAATCAGCCTTATTTATTTTTTAGTGGAAGTAGTACCTGATGCTTCAGAAAACCTGAAATGTATTTAAAAATCAAATTCATATATAATCTTACCTCAAATCACACTTCCCATATTGGGTATATTTCTGTTCAGCTGCTTTTTATTAATTTTTAATCTGTTCTCTCGACACACATTCACTTATAGGGGGGTAAAAACAATACAACTGAGACTATATTACACTTACAGAGTTCCATTTATTCCTTTTTTCATTTAACATTACATATAAGCAGTTTCCAGTTTTCAAAGACAACTATATTTATCCTTCCCAGGCGGTGCTACTGGTAAAGAACTCATCTGCTGATGCAGGAGACGAGAGACCGCGGGTTCAGTCCCTGGGTTGGGNATATTACACTTACAGAGTTCCATTTATTCCTTTTTTCATTTAACATTACATATAAGCAGTTTCCAGTTTTCAAAGACAACTATATTTATCCTTCCCAGGCGGTGCTACTGGTAAAGAACTCATCTGCTGATGCAGGAGACGAGAGACCGCGGGTTCAGTCCCTGGGTTGGGAAGACGCCCTGGAGAAGGAAATGGCAGTCCACTCCAGTACTCTTGTCTGGAGAACCCCGTGGACAGAGGAGCCTAGTGGGCTACAGTCCACGGGGTCACAGAGTTGTACAGACTGAAGCGACCTAGCACGCACGCATACATTTATCCTATGTTTTTGACCGGCCTCCAGTTTTGGGGCATTTAACTTTGAAAGGGTGACTCACAGAGGTCAGAGCATGGATTTTGAAGTCATGCTGTCTGAATTTAGTTCTTGGTGCCCAGATCTACTAGCTATGTGATGTTGGGCAGTCTCTTTTTTTTTCTGAGCTTTATTTCCTTCTGCATAAAAAAAAATGCAGAAAAGCATAATAAGTACCTAAGGGGTAGATATGATGATTATATGGGTTAATCTATGTAAAAGTGCCATGGCATATAGAAAAGGCCACACACGTATTAACTGTTGTTTCCAATTATTTCCATTTCAATGATTTATGAATTTCAAATAATCCAGTAATATTTCTACATTGTTAGGTTTGGCAAAATTAGCTCATTCCTTCTTACTTTAATCCTAGTACATGCCTCCAGAAAGATTTATTTAGATCTTTGATTATTCTCAGAAAGAGCTTGGGAGCTTACTTCCTATGGGACATATTGTCAGATTGCTCTTCAATATTTTATGTGTTTTTGTCAGCTATTATAAAGAAAATCTTTCTTTATTGCACTTTCAATTGCTTGGTATTTGTATGCTTTTCACTTAGTGATTTTTAAATATCCATCCACTAAAAATTTACTACAATTTTTCTTTTTAGGTTTTTATTTTTCTTTAGGTAATTTTTGAAATTTTATCCTTTTTCCCAGGAAATTATCTATTTCATGATTTTTTTTTTCAAATATCTTCACATACAGTTTTGCATTTAAATCACTGGTGGTAACTTAAAAGAGCAGTTTTNGTAATTTTTGAAATTTTATCCTTTTTCCCAGGAAATTATCTATTTCATGATTTTTTTTTTCAAATATCTTCACATACAGTTTTGCATTTAAATCACTGGTGGTAACTTAAAAGAGCAGTTTTTCACTTGTTATTGTACCCCCCTCCACCTTTTACATGCTTAATTTTACTTACTTATTATGTGATCTTTTATTCTTGACTAGATTTCCTAGAAATTTATTAGCAATAGTATTTTTTAAAAGAAAATATGTTTGGATTCATTTTATTGTTTACCTTTTGTTTCAAGTTTACTTTTATTTTTAAACTTAATTATTATTATAATTTCTCCGGGTCAATGATTAGCTTATTTTTAAAAAGAGACCCAAGGATTGAACCCGGGTCTCCCACATTGCAGACAGATTCTTTACCATCTGAGCCAGCAGGGAAGCCCAAAAAGTTGAAGAATGTACGTATCATAAATTTGTCTCCAAATTTTTCTTTGCTTACAGCTACTGCAATTTTCTATTTTTTCATGTTTTCTTCTATGTTCCTATATTTTATCAAAGTGTTGTCTTTTGACCCTAATATTATGTAAAGTGCTGTTTTATAATTTTCTCATAATTTCTTCCCTCAGTTATTGGTTACTGTGGGAGTGTCCTTTATCCATGACTTTCCCTGTTATGCCATGCTCCAGACTGCTGCTGAAAGTGTCTTTTTAAAAGCAATATACTCTCCACAGTAGATGTTGTTTAAAGGTACAAAGTTGCAACTGGTAGATACATAAATACTGAAGATTTAATGTACAGCACAATGATTATAGTCAACAATACTGTATTATAAATTGATAAGAGATTAGATCTTAATTGTCCATGCCACAAAAAAGAAATAATTATGTATGTGATAGAAGTATTAGGTTTAGCTAATGCTATGGTGGCAATGATATTGCATTAGTAAATGTATCAACACATCGTGCACCTAAACTTTTAGTGTTATATGTTAATTGTAGCTCAATAAAAAAAATAAAAGCAGGGACTTCCCTTGCGGTCCAGTGGTTAAGACTCCATGCTTCCAATGCAGGGGACCCCGGTTCAATCCCTGGTCGGGGAGCTAGGATCCCACATGCCACACAGCAAGACCGAAGTACGAAAAAGCAAGTAATCAAAGCGATTTGTTCTGTCTCTCCACTGACTCCCTATGTGCTCTAAAACTGAAGTCCTTACAAGCTTTATTAGGGCTTCTCTAATTTAGCGGGAAGCTTCATCTGTACTCTCCTGAGGTTGATCACTGTCTCCTCCTGAAAATGCCCTCTCCGTTCCCACTGGAGGGGCCCCTCTCTCGGTTGCTCACGTTCTTCTGAGCCTCTCTGGGTGCACGCTTTACCGTGCACGCTTTACCGCGTGCGGCGGCCTCGTGCGGCTCCTGCTGTGGCCCCAGGAGGGACTGAGCCGCCTCCCCGGGCTCGCAGACAGTGAGGGCCTCCGGGCGCAGCGCGTGCAAACGGCGGACGCCTCCCTGCCTGCCTTCCAGCATCTCTCGCTGTTAAGTTTAACTGTTAAAATATTTCTGTGAATTAGAGGTTATTATCTATTTGAAAGATAAGGAACTTGAAAAACAATTTCCAACCTCACAGAACTAGTCAGTAACATGTATAGAATGGAATCCAGATTTATATCAACTACACTAATGTTTCGTGAGCTTTGTCAAGAATATGTCCCGAAGGCTGAGTAAGTGTAAGGCTGGAGCGGCGACTGTGAAAGTTCAAGGCAGGCGCGATTCATCTGAAGTACTTTCTTTCATACTAAGCATCGTTAGCTTAGTTCTACTCCAAAAATATACTGGTTTCAATATCAAGCAATATTTTATTATTCTCCATTAGGAAAATTAATCATCTCTTCCCTTGTTTTGATAGTTCTATGATGCACCATCTTTATGACTGTCAGGTTGAATTTATAAAGAGATGAAGCCATGTTTTAAATTCATCGATGAAGTAATTATTTTTATATTAATCCAGACTCCCATAGACGTACAGAGAGAAATTAGGTTTACACCTTCAGTCACTTGAAAGAATGTTGCTAAAAGGTGATATGGTGCAAAGCTTTAGAGCTATTCTTGGTGGAAGTTTCTCTATCCTTATCTCATTGAGATCTCTAACTAACTTCTCTGTATGGTGAACTGAAAGTTTATTGAACTCTGGCTCTTTTGTTGTCCAGGAATATTACTATCAAAGGATATTTTAGTGGAAACAGGACTTTTAATTTTGTCACTAATCCTGGCTTAAACAACTGATAGCATGTACTTAAAAATCAACTTTCTCTGTCAAATTCTCAAACTTCATTTTCACTCTGACGATTGTGTTTGCAGTAAAAATACTCATATTTTTGCCTAGCAGTGGTTAAGCACGCAGCCTTGGGAGAATATTAAGGATAAAAGTGAATCAACAGCATTGTCACCGTATTTCTGTTTTCTCCTTAGAGAAAGAGAACACACTTCAGCGATGGATTAGAAGCCTCTGACTGCTGCCTTTGTGAAACCTAGGGAGAATCTGTGTGGTAGAGCAATTCTTCATATTCAGCCTTCATGTCTTGTATATAGATGAACTGCACAGAGTGTTTAAATCAGCTCCCTGTTCCCATATTTGCCGCCTCTGTTACCGTGTTGAACACTCTGAGATGATCTGTATACAGATTGTTTGAGTGAATTGTTCACGGTTCTCAGTATATGACCTCATATCTGCCAAGCACCTGATTAATCTCATCCCGGGTAACTTTGGTGTGACTCTCATAAACTCAGCTCCATCCATGTCACCCCATCTGTTTCCCCAGTCGATTGTGTTTCTCCTTGTAAAACCCGCCAGATAAATTCTGGAGAAGTTGTTCAACAGTTATTTTATCACCAATCGCATTCAATAGCTAAATATTTTTATAGACATCATCATCAGAAATACTGTGCTGAGACCTACATTTTCTGTATTCTTGTCTAACAAACTGTTTCATTTATATAGTGAATATATTAAAGACCTGGGACATGTGATGAAGCTTCTGATTGGCTAGTCCTCAGCTGAGATCCTTACCCATCTTCTACAACACAGCTGGTTTTGAAGGAAGCTTTAAGCAAATGTAACTTACTTACTTGATTATAATTTGTGTTTTCTTGCTCCAGACCCCTCCCTGGATTAACTCCTGACAAAGCACTCTGGTGACTTGATTTCTGCCTTTTCTAGATGTTAGACTG
>SJYB01003217.1:376168-479760 GCA_006408585.1 Antidorcas marsupialis
CCCCTCTGCAGGGCTTCCGTGTGAAGATTCAGGCCCGTTGGGCTTTCCCTGTTATAAATCAGTGCTGTACATAAGCAAGTAAAAATGTCTCGCTGGGTTCATATTCATTTATTGCCAGTTTGCAAATCACGGCTGCGTTAGAATCCTCGTCTCTTTTCCTATTAGATTTATTTGATGGAGCTACAGGGATAGAGCCAGAAAATGACCGAATTTCTCTCATTACTATGAATGTCTCCAAGTTCAAGCTATTTCTAGTGTTGTATCCTTCTTTCTGAAAATAATTAACAAAATTACTAACCCTTGAAAGGTGAATGAAAAATTACACAGAAACAGTTTCTAGTACTTTAGTGTTGACAGGGAAGGAAAAGTACTAAAAAAATAAAATTATATCCTGCATTTTGGAAGGCAATGGCACCCCACTCCAGTACTCTTGCCTGGAAAATCCCATGGATGGAGGAGCCTGGTGGGTTGCAGTCCACGGGGTCGCTGAGTTGGACATGACTGAGCGACTTCACTTTCGCTTTTCACTTTCATGCATTGGAGAAGGAAATGGAAACCCACTCCGGTGCTCTTGCCTGGAGAATCCCAGGGATCGGGGAGCCTGGTGGGCTGCCGTCTATGGGGTCGCACAGAGTCGGACACGACTGAAGCGACTCAGCAGCCACAGTGGATTAATAACCTTGTCATTATATTTTTGTTTTCTCCATGGGAAAAAATAATGCACTTCAGCAATGAATTAGAAGCCTCTGATCACTGCCTTTGTGACGCCTAGGAATAATCTGTGTAGTAGAGCAATTCTTTGTATTCACCTTTCACGTTTTGTGTATAGTGAAAATTATACTTAGTTTCTAGTACTTCGGTGTTGACAGTTTCTAATACTTCAGTGTTGACAGGGAAGTAAAGGCAATAAAAAATAAGTTATACCTGCATTTTGTGAACTAAATTTTGATCGAAACAATTTCATCAGAAAATTGAACTGCTTTATAGAAACCAATATTTGTGAGTGTGTGTGTGCATGATTGCATCTTTAAAAACTCTATAGCTTATAAGGTGTTGACCTCATTTAAAAAAAAGAAAAAAAAATCATACAGCAGCACCTGTGTCCATGGACTTGTTGAGTCCTTATACTCTAAGCTCAGGCCCTCTAGTGAGCCACTGGCATGAGAAAAAAGTGTTCCTCAAGCCATGGCTCTTTCACTTTTAAATACACCCTGGATATTGATATCTTTGATTTTCTCATAAGAGAAGTGTACCAAATTTTATACCCTTTCATTACACTTATAAATATTCCTTTAAAGGGTTTTGATGAAAAAGCATGGGTGGAGAGTTCAGTATGGGTAAATAGAATTCTGCTGTATATGTTTGCACGCTAATATGACAAAACCCTACGCCATTCATTGCCAGCCTCCTCACCCCCTTCTCTCCCAGCTTTCCCAAACCTACACACACTGTTTTGCCTTAGTGATTACTGGGAGATAAGAGGCCTTGTCTCATCTTCGTTTGGGAGGGTCATTCCTGTCCTTCCCGCCTCTGCCTTGGCGCCCAGCGCTGCGTGCTGCTTGCTGCGGGCTATTCCTGGATGTGGGCCCCTCGGCAGGACGCTCCGCGCCGCCGGCAAAGCCAGTATGGGGAGCTGCGCTCCCGGCAGTGCGGCCTCCGTTTCTTCCCCCAGCACTGTCCCTCAGCGCACATTAGCACCAAACTGCTGAGACTTTCTGGTGTGATGAGAACGCACATGCTTTCAGCTGTGCTTCCTGTGACTGCCTCATCGGCGCAAAGGATACACCCTTCTAATGGAGCGCCTTGGGTTGGATCTTCAGGTCCTATCTTTGTTCTCCAGACCCTAGGCATCCTGACTCTTCCAGAATACCTCCTTCTTTAGACTTCTGTGGCATGGATCTCCATTGTTTTAAAGGGAGACTCATGAAGCAAATGCCCCAAAGCAGGACGTAACCCAAGTGTCCAGGCATTTAGTCTTTGAACCTGAGGAATGCTTCCAGTAGGACAGTCTCCATTATAGATTTTGGCAAACTGAACTCAAGACAGTTGGACCCTAAGAAATTGAAATATAGTGGTATGTCATATGTTGATATTTTGCTCATGATAAAAAGTGTTTCCTAAGTTTTAGCAAATAAAATAACGCTTTGAGCATGCTGGAGACGTTTGATGCTTGAAGGAATGGCTGGTGAATCGTCTTGTAAGACAAATGGCCGATCTGTGGCCCATCTCACCGCATAGTCTTGGTTCACACATGTCATCTTAAAGTTAACACAAGGCTGCACGGAGTTTCCTGGCTTGTAGACAGTCAAACACTGGACATACTGTTTGGGGGCTACTGTCAAATNCCCTAAGAAATTGAAATATAGTGGTATGTCATATGTTGATATTTTGCTCATGATAAAAAGTGTTTCCTAAGTTTTAGCAAATAAAATAACGCTTTGAGCATGCTGGAGACGTTTGATGCTTGAAGGAATGGCTGGTGAATCGTCTTGTAAGACAAATGGCCGATCTGTGGCCCATCTCACCGCATAGTCTTGGTTCACACATGTCATCTTAAAGTTAACACAAGGCTGCACGGAGTTTCCTGGCTTGTAGACAGTCAAACACTGGACATACTGTTTGGGGGCTACTGTCAAATAAAACATCAATGCAGAGTTTTTCCTAGTTTTGCGAAATGTTATTCTAAAGGGTCCTAGGAGTGTGTGTGAGTGAGTGTGTGAGTGTGAGTGTGTAACTGAGTGTGTGACTGAGTGTGTGTGTGTGTGAATGTGTGTGAGTGTGTGTGACTGTGTGAGTGTGTGTGAGTGTGTGTGAGTGAGTGTGAATGTGTGAGTGTGTGAGTGTGTGTGAGAGTGTGTGTTTGTGAGTGTGAGTGTGTGTGTGTAGGGGAACACTGGTGTTGCTAAGCTGTGTGCTAAGTCACTTCTGTCATGTCCAGCTGGGTCCATTTGCAACCCTATGGGCCGTCACTGGCCAGGCTCCTCTGTCCATGGGATTCTCCAGGCAAGAACACTGCAGTGGGCTGCCATGCTCTCCTCTGGGGATTTTCGCAACTCAGGGATCAAACCTGCATCTCTAATGTCTCCTGCCCTGGCAGGTGTGTTCTTTACTGTTAGCACCATCTAGGTGTTACTAGTAAGTATTAATATCCATCAATTGTTCTTATTAAATTGAGTTCTCAGGCTGTGGTTGTTTACAAGGCCTCCCATAAAGAAAGTGAGAAGCATCCTGCCTCTCAGCTCTTGCGTCCATCTGCTTTCTCTGTGCACAGACCTTGCATTTGAGAGGTCTGGCCCTGAGGACTGAGAGGCTGGGAGAGTCTGACAGAGTGGGAGGACATCAGGGGCTGAACAAACAGCTCTCTTTCAAAGGGAGAAATCAGCTGAGGAGCTGAGACGTATGAAGGTCCGGACAAGAAGCAGCAGACTCTGTTGGCATTTCAAACAGATTTTCATACCCGAACGGTCACACAGCTAGTGAAGACCTAAGAAGCCAAGCAAGAGATGGCAAGTCAGTCAGGGTACTTGCAGCAGGAGAACATCATTTCCAGCTCTGCCCGGGAAAAGCAGCAGAAATGTTGTTCCCAGAGCTTCCGAAGCTGGAGCGCTAGCTGGAGCGGCGGCAAAGGCTGTGGGATCGGGGGCTTTGAAGAGAGGCGCTGTTGTGGGTAGGCTGGGGCCACGTGGGGGTGCAGAGATGCCCCTCTAGACTGCGGAGAGAGGCTGTCAGTGGAAGTAAGATTGTTTGTGCCTTCCTCTCACCTTACTTTTTCCTCCATAGTCAAACCTAGGTGGGAATCTGTTGGCATGGGTGTCTGGATCTCTAATGGGGTCATTTCCCCTAACACGGGGAACAACGCAACCAAGGGCAGAGACCGGATTAAGCAGAGTGACCAAAACATGTGACATTAGCATTTTTATTTCTCCTTGGAAATCAAACATCATAGCACTGCGGATGGTTTGTTTGGTTAAGGGGAGAAAAGATAGTAAGACCCTGTGGGGATATGGGAATTACCAAACCTCTCCAGAGAATGCGTCTAGAAAATGGAGGTTTTATAACCGAGTCACTGAAACAGAGGGAATCCTGGCACGGCTCTGCAAAGTATTCTGGACTGGGAGTGAAATGACTCAGCATCTCCCTGTTTGTTCTTGGCAAAATCTTTCACCTTTGGCGTCGATTTCATCCATCCTGGGCCCTCATGGTGAAGGGTGGTGCAGTGAAACACCCCTGCCTAGAGAAAGCATCATTTCTCCTCAAAGCCCCAGCTTTCTCTCTTCCTTCCTTTGGATTCCTTTTGCTCCTCCATTCCTCTTTTCCGTTTTCTTGCTAATAGGCACTCAGGGCCTAATACTTACAAGCTATAAGAATTTTAAGTACAGTATCCTCTAAAATTTCTTGGAAGAGTTACATATTTATCAGAATGTGAACATGCAGAAAATGAAAGCAGTGATATGATTTATACACACTTCATTACTGAAAATTTGACTTCAAAATCTAGTGATTAGGTTCAGTTCAGTTCAGTCGCTCAGTCGTGTCCGACTCTTTGCGACCCCATGAATCGCAGCACGCCAGGCCTCCATGTTTATCACCATCTCTCGGAGTTCACTCAGACTCATGTCCATCGAGTCCGTGATGCCATCCAGCCATCACATCCTCTGTCGTCCCCTTCTCCTCCTGCCCCCAATCCCTCCCAGCATCAGAGTCTTTTCCAATGAGTCAGCTCTTCGCATGAGGTGGCCAAAGTACTGGAGTTTCAGCTTCAGCATCATTCCTTCCAAAGAAATCCCAGGGCTGATCTCCTTCAGAGTGATTAGGTTAAAAGGGTAGCAACTATGGTGTAGGAGACAGGAAGAATAAAAGAAAAGCAGGCCCTGGCAAGGGCCTCAAAAGAAATGTATAATTATTGATAAACTGATGCCATAGGCAGGAGACTCCTGGAACAAGTCCAGAGGGAACGGTTCACAGTCTTGAAAATCAGATATGATCCTGGGGTCAGAAAACCGACCCCAGACTGTTTCTCAGCTGGTGTCTGAGCCACACGTTTTATGTATCTGGTGGAAAATCTATGGATAAGAATATTAGTCTTAGTTACTGATGTGTTACTGATTGCTGTTTCTTAGTTACTCAGTGGTTGATGATCGTTTTGTTCTTTGGCCCTGAAGGCCACATGAGTTACAGCTTAACTCCCTGTATATTCTTTCCTTCATGGCTGAAAGTCTGATAAGGCTGGCTTGGAGCGGTGTTGGTCCCCTGATCCTCGCCTTTCACTGAATTCTTGTGTCTCGTTTCTTATTCTCTGTCGGAAACCCTGCTTGTCGAGCCAGTCTTGACACTATGGCTGAACTTGCCTTTCAAAAGCCCGGCTTCTAATGAGCAATCCCCTTCCCTAAAATTCCATGCTGGGGCTCCATTCTTCTCACCTATTGATTTTGATCATCAGCGAAATATAAGTGGTATTGAACCCCAGTACTGCGTTCTGCCAGAGCTGATCGAGCGCACGTTTTAGTTCCTCTGGATACAGACACCCAGGGGAGAATGGAACAGGGCACCCACTGGAGAGACAGAAGGCAAAGCCCCAAACAGAAGGAGTCCTAGGAACTGAAAGCAATCTTTGTCTCCTTCAGAATCCACTGTGAAAGCTAATCTGTGTAGCCAGGGAAAGGCGGGCTCTGATTTGGGTGGGGGGGTTGAAGGTGGATATCTTTGTTCTCTCCTGTCTCTTTCAACCGTCTCTCCACGTTTTGCCTCTAGACCCGGCAAACTCAAATGCTTGGATGAGCTGCTAAGTAGAAATAAAAATGATAATTCTCTTTTATTTCTTCTTTTTCTATGCAGTCATAATAGGTGGATTTTCATTAAACATGGGAAGATAAAGAATGGAAAACGCACTTTCCTTGAACTCTCTCAATGTTCTATAAAATGTTCAATTAACTGTACTTGCCACTGTCCATATTTCTTCCCCTCCTCTCTGGACTGCATGAGGGCTCTCTTGCATCTTGGTTAACATTAAAATAGAAAGCCAATTTATTATTTTTTACTGAACTCAAAAGAGCTGGGTGAATAAATACCGCTACTCATCATTTCATTTGCTTCATGACCTGTTGTTTAAACTTCCGAGGAACCATAACACAGTAGGAACTAAAACCATCTTATGAGAAAAGTCAGCGAGTAGATAATAGGAGTAAAACTTGATTTCCCTATGCCTTTGTGCACCATATCCAGCCGCCATGAGAGAGCCAAGCAAGTAATTCCGTTCCAGGTAGCACATATAGAAATAAGAAGAATGAAACTTTCAAAGGACGATAAAGGGGTAGTTTTTAAGGATTTGAGGCATTTCACAAAGAGAAATTTAAGTATGAATCCTAGCTCTGTAATGTAGTAGCTATGTGACCAGGGAGAATTTATTTGCTCTCCCTAGGCATTAGTGGCCTCATTTGTAAAGTGGGGATAATAATAACTAACTCACAAGTTATTTTAAGGATTGAGACGTTGAATGAAAACCATGGAGAATTGTTAAGTATTGCAAGGAAATAGCTCAGTGATACTGTTATCGATGGAAATGAAGCAAAAACCTTTCCTGTCACTGTTACAGTAAAGAGACTGTTTTACCGTAAGAGATCAAAGGTCAAAATGGTGGTTTCTCTTTTTATTTTAGAAAATGTGGGTCCAGCTAGTTTCTATTAAGTGTGTGTGTGTGTGTGTGAAAGAAATTGAGAGGACGCAGGAGTGGGGAGTGGGCAGCTATATACCAGCACAGTGGGTGGTGATGCTGCTGCTGGGGGTACTTACACTGATTGCTTTAAAACATTATTTAGTGGCAGTGTAGGGGAAAGAGCAATTGACTTGGAATAAGAAAACTTAGGTTTATGTCTCAGCACTGCCAAATATTGATTGTATTAAATACTTGATTCATGTAGGTACTCAGCAAATGTTATTAGGTTTAAGGACAAATGAGTTGTTCATCCCTGAATATTGGGGTTTGATATAAGTGCAGTAGCCTGCATTCTTTTCTTTCTTTCTTTCTTTTTTTTTTAAGATCTTGAGAGAGTGATGAGAACTTGAAAGCAAACTTAGGTCAAGTAGGTATCCATGTCTGTGAAAAAGATCAAAGCTGCTAGAAATGTCACATCTTCCAAAATGTTTTCTTTGCTGACCTGGAGCTGATAATAGGGACTTCATTATTACTGAATAACTTATCAAGGTCAGTGATTCTTACATTTTTGTTTTAGGACACGTTTATACTTTTAAAAATGACTGGGGATTCCAGAGAACTCTTGTTTATGTGAGTCGTGACTATTGATATTATTATATAAAAATTTACAACTATTATAATAAGACCATTACATGTTAATATTAAGAATATCTTAATGAAAAAGAACTACATTTTCCAAAATAAAAAATTAGTGAGAAGAATGAAATCCCCAGTCTAGTCCAGTCGCTCAGTCATCTCTGATTCTCTGCGACCCCATGGACTGCAGCACGCCAGGCCTCCCTGTCCATCACCAACTCCCGGAGTCCACCCAAACCCACGTCCATCTAGTCGGTGATGCCATCCAACCATCTCATCCTCTGCGGTCCCCTTCTCCTCCTGCCCTCAATCTCTCCCAGCATCAGGGTCTTTTCAAATGAGTCAGCTCTTCACATCAGGTGGTCAAAGTATTGGAGCTTCAGCTTCAGCATCAGTCCTCCCAATGAACACTCAGGACTGATCTCCTTTAGGATGGACTGGTTGGATCTCCTTGCAACCCAAGGGGCTCTCAAGAGTCTTCTCCAACACCACAGTTCAAAAGCATCAATTCTTCAGTGCTCAGCCTTCTTCACAGTCCAACTCTCACGTCCATACATGACTATTGGAAAAAACGTAGCCTTGACAAGATGGACCTTTGTTGACAAAGTAATGTCTCTGCTTTTTAANGCTCTCAAGAGTCTTCTCCAACACCACAGTTCAAAAGCATCAATTCTTCAGTGCTCAGCCTTCTTCACAGTCCAACTCTCACGTCCATACATGACTATTGGAAAAAACGTAGCCTTGACAAGATGGACCTTTGTTGACAAAGTAATGTCTCTGCTTTTTAATACACTGTCTAAGTTGGTCATAACTTTCCTTTCCAGGAGTAAGCGTCTTTTAATTTCATGGCTGCAATCACCATCTGCAGTGATTTTGGAGCCCAGGAAAACAAAGTCAGCCACTGTTTCCACTGTTTCTCCATCTATTTGCCATGAAGTCCCCAACCCCCTTCATTTTTGCAAATCTGATTAATGTCTGGCTTAACAGAAGGCATCAAGATTCTCTGATCTTTTTCTGCATTTGGTTTGTTGAGATGGGATCTATCCTGTAGTTTCTGGGAAGTGCTTGTAAATTACCTGCAAAATAGCAAGAGTGAAAAAAGCAATGGATGTGTTAGATTTGCTATGAAGTACATCTTGACCCGTCTTCTGAAGAGATCTCAGGGACTCTCATGGATCCTAGCCCACACTTTGAGAGCCAGTGACATTAAATCTCAGCTGTCTCCTTTTAAATTCAGACTCAGAAAGGACATTACCTTTACGCAACACCAAAAGGTGAATTGATTAACATACGGAGTCCTGAGTGGAAGAGAGGGAANAGATTTGCTATGAAGTACATCTTGACCCGTCTTCTGAAGAGATCTCAGGGACTCTCATGGATCCTAGCCCACACTTTGAGAGCCAGTGACATTAACTCTCAGCTGTCTCCTTTTAAATTCAGACTCAGAAAGGACATTACCTTTACGCAACACCAAAAGGTGAATTGATTAACTTACGGAGTCCTGAGTGGAAGAGAGGGAACGAATGAACACGATGTAGACTTCAGGGAATGTGGCCTTGAAAGCTGTGGCAAAGGAGAGGCGGTGGGCCCTCGTGTCCCCGCCTGTTGCAGTTTGGAGACGGGCTGCACTGTCCTGTTGCAGTTTGGAGACGGGCTGCACTGTCCTGTTGCAGTTTGGAGACGGGCCGCGTTGTCCTGTTGCAGTTTGGAGACGGGCTGCATTGTCCTGTTGCAGTTTGGAGACGGGCTGCACTGTCCTGTTGCAGCTTGGAGACGGGCCGCATTGTCCTGTTGCAGTTTGGAGATGGGCCGCATTGTTCTGTTGCAGCTTGGAGACGGGCTGCACTGTCCTGTTGCAGCTTGGAGACAGGCTGCGTTGTCCTGTTGCAGTTTGGAGACGGGCTGCATTGTTGCTGGTGAGGCTCACACTGTGGAGGCGCCCCTGCTGCCATGGGGCTTCCCTGCTGGCTCAGGTGGTAAAGAATCCGCCTGCAAAGCAGGAGACCCCGCTTTGACTCCTGGGTTGCGAAGATCTGCTAGAGAAGGGAAAGGCAACCCACTCAAGCATTCTTGGGCTTCCCTGGTGGCTCAGCTGGTAAAGAATCAGTCCGCAATGCAGGAGACCTGGGTTCAATCCCTGGGTTAATAGCAGCTTAAATCTGGACCAGTTACTTAATCTTTCTAAGTCTCGGGTTCNCTGTTGCAGTTTGGAGACGGGCTGCATTGTTGCTGGTGAGGCTCACACTGTGGAGGCGCCCCTGCTGCCATGGGGCTTCCCTGCTGGCTCAGGTGGTAAAGAATCCGCCTGCAAAGCAGGAGACCCCGCTTTGACTCCTGGGTTGCGAAGATCTGCTAGAGAAGGGAAAGGCAACCCACTCAAGCATTCTTGGGCTTCCCTGGTGGCTCAGCTGGTAAAGAATCAGTCCGCAATGCAGGAGACCTGGGTTCAATCCCTGGGTTAATAGCAGCTTAAATCTGGACCAGTTACTTAATCTTTCTAAGTCTCGGGTTCTTCATCTATAAAAATAAGGATGAAGTGAAGTGAAGTGAAGTTGCTCAGTCGTGTCCAACTCTTTGTGACCCCGTGGACTGTAGCCTACCAGGCTCCTCCATCCCTGGAATTCTCCAGGCAGGAATACTGGAGTGGGTTGCCATTTCCTTCTCCAGGAGATCTTCCCAACCCAGGGATCGAACCTGGGTCTCCCGTATTGCAGGCAGACGCTTTACCATCTGAGCCACCAGGATAGTAATACTTAATTGGTGGTGTCATGATGATTAATTCAGATAATATTTATAAAACATGTGGCTTAATGCTTGACACATAGTAAGTGGCTCACTATTAAGCTATTATTTTTATTGTTATTTTATCAAGGATTTGACCTGTTTATAAACATATGTTAATTCTGTCTTCAGGGTTACACATCTGTGTGGCATTAAATATCTTTGTGCAAAAGATTTCTATATTTAGAATAATGTCCTTACATTAGAATCCTGTTGGAATTACTGACTCAATAAACATTTTTAAGGCTTTCCATTTATATGGGGAAATTANTCTGTCTTCAGGGTTACACATCTGTGTGGCATTAAATATCTTTGTGCAAAAGATTTCTATATTTAGAATAATGTCCTTACATTAGAATCCTGTTGGAATTACTGACTCAATAAACATTTTTAAGGCTTTCCATTTATATGGGGAAATTATTTTCCAAAGGGCTCTATCTTTACCACTTCTATGATGAATGGATGAGTGTCTGATAATTTTATGTAGATTCTGAGCCCTGAGAAATAGCAGTAAGCAAAATAGAAGAGCTGTATCCTTAGCTGTAGCAGCCAGAAAAATTTAAGTTTTACAAGTTACATAAGAATGGAAATGTCTGCTGAGTACAAAGCATCAACATAAACACTTGGGAAATAGAGGTATGGTCTCTTTTACATACGTGTTTGTCCTTATTGTCTCAGCGTTTCATAAAAGTGACTTCACTATATCTTCCTGAAGACAACCCTAATATTTTAGATTTTGTTTCGTCTTGGCTGGGAGACCTTTAAAAATGTTCAGAACACGCTTTCTGTGTGTGCTCAGTTGTGTCCGACTCTGCAAACCTGTGGACTGTAGCCCGCCAGGCTCCTCTCTGTCCGTGGGATTCTATAGGCAGGAACGCTGCAGTGGGTTGCCACGTCCTTCTCCAGGACATCTTCCCGACCCAGGGACTGAACCCTGCATCTTCTGCATTGGTGGATGGATTCTTTACCACTGAGCCACCAGGGAAGCCGGGGGCATACTTCATCAACTCACTCATTTTCAGACAGGAGCTAAGCCTTGGGCAAACTCATTCTAAGGGTCCAGTCATCTCCTGTTTTAAAATCCGAGTAGAAATAAAGCAAGAATGAGGGCAATGTGGGAGAGAGGGTGGAGGCTGTAGATTGGGGTTGAAGTTCTGGGACAGACATCAGAGACAAGCTCTCAACTATGACTAGGGCAGTAGGAACATGAAGAGGGGTTCAGATGGTGTTTTAGGCTAAAATGTGGTTATCTTCCCCAATTCCTATGTTGAAGTTCCAAACTCTGGTGTCTCAAAATGTGACTGTATTTGGAGATAGGTTGTTTAGAGAGGTAATTAAGAGGAAATGAGCAGGACTGACACATATATACACCGTGTGTGAAATAGATGGCTAGTGGGGCCTGCTGAACAGCACAAGGAGCTCAGCTCGGGGCTCTGCGATGAGCTGGGCGCGGGGCGGGGAGGGAGAGTCCCGAGGGCGGGGGTCACTGTGCTGTATAGCGGGAACTAACACAATGTTGTCAAGCAATTATACTCAAAAAAGAAAGAANGCGCGGGGCGGGGAGGGAGAGTCCCGAGGGCGGGGGTCACTGTGCTGTATAGCGGGAACTAACACAATGTTGTCAAGCAATTATACTCAAAAAAGAAAGAAAAAGAAAAAAAGAGTAAGTGAGGTCTCGGGAAAAGTGAACTGCTAGTCGCTCGGTCACGGTCAGGGGGCTGGGCCCTGGTCTGACGCCTGTGCGCGCTGGGTCTTCACTGCATCGGCCGCTCTGGACTCCGGGCCGCAGCGCGCCGGGCTCCTCTGTCCGCGGGCTCCTCCGGGCAAGGGGACCGGAGTGGGCTGCTGTGCCCTCCTCCAGGGGGTCTTCCTGACCCAGGGAGCCAAGCCTCCCCTCTCAGTCTCTTGCACGGGCAGGTGGGTTCTTTACCTCTAGCCCCCCTCGGGAAGCCCAACCTGATACGAAAAGTAAAAAATGCAAGTGTTATTGTTCAGTCGAGTCTGACTCTCTGTGACCCCGTGGACTGTTGCCCGCCAGGCTCCTCTGTCCTTGGAAAGCTTCAGGCCAGAATACGGAGTGAGTAGCCGTTCCCTTCACCAGGGAATCTTGTTCCTGACCCAGGGATCGAACCCGTGTCTCCCGCATTGCGGGCAGATTCTTTACCCTCTGAGCCACCAGGGACGCCCACCGTCTGCAGGAGAAAAGGAGTTTGGGGCACAGGCACGTGGAGAGAAGACCGTGTGAAGTGGCTGGAAGCAGATGGCCATCCTCGAGAAGGCCCTTACATCCTCACGGGGAGAACCGCGGAGGCGGAACTGTTCACCTGCTTCCTGTAAAATTAAGAATCGGAAATCTCGGAGCTGGAAGACCAGTGAGGGGAGCTGTCACTCCCCGGGACAAACGCAGGCTTCAAAAGGCAGGAGAGGGCTTTCCCGGGGACTCCGCGCGGAGGGCCGCGGGCGCGGCTGCTGTCAGTCTGCCTGGCCTCCCGGTGAGGGCGCCCTTCCTCCCTGCTGCGCGGGGACCTCCGCACGGCTCGCCGTGGCTGCAGACCCCAAACTGCAGTCCTCAGCTGGTCCCCAGTGAGCCCGTCCTTGCTGGAGAGACCCTGGCGGTTTGTTTCAGCCGCCGTCTCTGCTGAGCCCCGGGGGCAGCCACCTAGAGAGCTGCTCCTCCTTGCTCCGTGCGCTCTGGCCTCGGGGGACTCGGGTGCCGAGCCCGACTGGCTATCAGAGATGGGTGAGTCCACGACCGGCCCCGGAGGCAACCGCCTCAAAGCCGGACGCTAGGTGCCTGAGCAAGCTCTTGCAGGGGCGTGCTGGCAGCTTGGCTTTCTTGCTGGAGCAAGCTGGCGAGAGAAGGCAGGGAGTCAGACCCTCAGGCAGCAGCCTGTAAGGGCTGCAGGCCAACCCCTTGCAAGGAGGGACCGGGAGACAGGGACTTTCCCTGCCGCTCTGGGCCGGCCCCTGCGGGCACAGCCTCAGCGAGCTCTCAGAGGCCCCGTAGTCCCTGGTCTTGGCTGCACTGGCGGGACTTGTGCTCCGAGCCCCTCTGGCTGTCGGAGCTGGGCGCTGGGGCACAGACGCCAGGCCCGAGCACTTCCGTCGCCAGGGAAAGCCCCGCGCAGCCTGTCCAGGGCTGGCCAGCGGCTCTCGCAGTTTTCCCCAGCCTTCTCAATGTGAAGACTTTCTCTTTAGCTCCATACCTAAGAGTCCCTCAGCTAGGTTTTGGATTTCTCCTGGAGGGAATTGCTGCATATGTGGCTGTATTTGGAGTGCACACTTGAGATGGGAAGGTCAGCACCTTCTTACGATGCCTTCTCGGTTCAGAGTCCCATTCGTTTAGTGAGCTCTGACTCACCTTTGTGCTTGACTGTCTGGGTGCATAACTGTACCGTCGAACACACAACTTGGAGGACGTCTCTTTGAGCAGGGAGTTGTTAGCATAAAGTATGGAGTTAATTCATTCTTTTCATAAAAATGTTTCATTAGCTGTTTACTCTCGCAAGCACTTGCTCATTGTCACAAGCCTCAAAATTTTTACTTGGTCATTTACTTTACACATGAACTTTCGTATCCCTTAAAAAAAAATTAAATTCACAGTCAAAGGTCTTCTGGCATTTTATTTATTTATTTTTCTGCTAAGTTCATTTTTGCAAGTGTTGCAAGCTGATTTGGAATAAATTTAAACTGCCGTCATTAAATTAGGTTTTATTAAAGTTATAGAACTACAGATAATTAAGTCATGAACAGTAAACTACAGGAGATTCTAGAGGGAAAAAATCAATGCATGCAAACTTGATTGCTGTTTCTCCTAGAGAGGCTGAATTAGGAGCTGGAAGGACCGCGCGGAGCTGGGAGGACCGCCCGCTGAGCACTCAATCCGGGGCGTCTCCTCTCGCTGGTCTCCAGTAGCAGAGACACTGTAAACAAAGTTAACTTAGGTGATGGCTTCAGTGTAACGTTTTTCTCTTGCTTTTCTAACTTTCTCAACAGGGATACCAGATTTTTAAGTATTTTCCTTTTAAGGGAGACTGCTATTCATATCACTAGTTTCTTTTCTTTGTCAACTCAAGTAGAATAATATTCAACAGTGATCTGGAATTCAGCAAAGAGACTGAATGAAAAGTTCTTTTTTTGAAATAAGGTTTTAAGAAAGAATTTTTCTGAAATGTTTGATTACTTTATACTGTTTAATCATTTATTTATTAGTGCCTTACTAAGAACTTTCTAATTTCTTTTTGAGCTATTCTAGAAATTAATATGGTGGACTATTCTTTATTTTTACAAGAATTACTGGAAATGTGTAGAAGGGTATTTATTCAAAAGAAACATACATCCCTGGAATAATGAAAAATTTTCTGCCTTCTTTATTTCCAGTGTCTGGGTCAAGTAAGCTAGATTAGATTTGTGTAACAGATGTGGAGAAACTTAAGTGGAAAATTAGAAAATGTAGTCCTAAAAATAGATCATATTAGAGAAGCTGACTGTGTAGCTGCGGTTTCCCATGAGTCTCTGCTCTACTTGAATGTCTAAATTATGCGTATTTATGTCGTAAATATACTCGCTTTCAGCTATCAGCCTGTCTCTCTCACCCTCATGCTAACCTGCCTACAGGTNTTTCTAATTTCTTTTTGAGCTATTTTGGAAATTAATATGGTGGACTATCCTTTATTTTTACAAGAATTACTGGAAATGTGTAGAAGGGTATTTATTCAAAAGAAACATACATCCCTGGAATAATGAAAAATTTTCTGCCTTCTTTATTTCCAGTGTCTGGGTCAAGTAAGCTAGATTTGATTTGTGTAACAGATGTGGAGAAACTTAAATGGAAAATTAGAAAATGTAGTCCTAAAAACAGATCATATTAGAGAAGCTGACTGTGTAGCTGCGGTTTCCCATGAGTCTCTGCTCTACTTGCATGTCTAAATTATGCGTATTTATGTCGTAAATATACTCGATTTCAGCTATCAGCCTGTCTCTCTCACCCTCATGCTAACCTGCCTACAGGTTTGTTTATTGTGCCATTTCAGGGGCACCACGCATACTGCAGGGCTTCCGGGGTGGCTCAGCAGTGAGGCATCCACTACCTGCAGCGCAGGAGACGCAGGAGACGCAGGAGACGCAGGAGACGCAGGAGACGCAGGAGACGCAGGTAATCTGACGAATCCAAGACATGGCCACTGACTGACTTGCTGCAGCAACGTCAGATATGCCGATAACACCACCCTTATGACAGATGGTGAAGAAGAACTAAAGAGCCTCTTGATGAAAGTGCAAAAGGAGAGTGAAAAAGTTGGCTTAAAGCTCAGCATTTAGAAAACTAAGATCACAGCATCTGGTCCCATCATTTCATGGCAAATAAATGGAGAAACAGTGGAAACAGTGGCTGACTTTATTTTGGGGGGCTCCAAAATCACTGCAGATGGTGATTGCAGGTATGAAATTAAAAGGCACTTACTCCTTGGAAGGAAAGTTATGACCAACCTAGATAGTAGTTAAAAAGCAGAGACATTACTTTGCCAACAAAAGTCCATCTAGTCAAGGCTATGGTTTTTCCAGTAGTCATTTATGGATGTGAGTTGGACTATAAAGAAAACTGAGTGCTGAAGAATTGATGCTTTTGAACTGTGGTGCTGGAGAAGACTCTTGAGAGTCCCTTGGTCTGCAAGGAGAGCCAACCAGTCCATCCTAAAGGAGATCAGCCCTGGGATTTCTTTGGAAGGAATGATGCTAAAGCTGAAACTCCAGTACTTTGGCCACCTGATGCAAAGAGCTGACTCATTTGAAAAGACCCTGATGCTGGGAAAGACTGAAGGTGAGAGAAGGGGACGACTGAGGATGAGATGGTTGGATGGCATCATTGACTCAATGGGCATGAGTTTGAGTAAGCTCTGGGAGTTGGGATGGCCAGGGAAGCCTGGCATGCTTCAGTCCATGGGGTCGCAAAGAGCTGGGCACGACTGAGTGACTGAACTGAACTGAACTGACAGTAGTTCTGTAACTGGCCTCCATGAATTTCCTCGATTTTCTATTATGAATCCAAGTACAGAAACACATCTTAAGCTGCGTGACAGTGCTTCCTTGATACAGGGTGCCTCCAAACAGTGAATGGCTCCTGGGGCGTGTGTCCCCTGGATGCGCCCCAGACTTCCTTAGTGGTCATATCACCAGTGCACTTCACTCATCTGTTTTACAAAGTATTTAAAACTCTTCTAAGGAGACCTTTATGGACTATGCAAAAGCCTTTGACTGCGTGGGTCACAATAAACTGTGGAAAGTCTGGAAAGAGATGGGAATACCAACCAGACCACCTAACCTGCCTCTTGACAAACCCGTATGCAGGTCAGGAAGCAACAGTTAGAACTGGACATGGGACAACAGACTGGTTCCAAATAGGAAAAAGCACGTCAAGGCTTTATATTGTCACTTTGCTTCTTTAACTTATATGCAGAGTACATCATGAGAAATGCTGGGCTGGAAGAAGCACAAGCTGGAATCAAGATTGCTGGGAGAAATATCAATAACCTCAGATATGCAGATGACGTTTGGGACCTAACAAATGCCATGATAGGCTTCGGGGACTAAGATAGGCCTCACGGGAAAAGCTGAGTCATTGCCCAGTGAGGTTATCCCTGCGGATGCCAGGACTTGTCCAATCAGCATACTCCCCGTAACCTGGTTTGAGTCTATCAGGACATAAAAGACATCCCCCAAGGAAGCCCGCATGCGAAAGACCAGCCTATTAGTAACTAACAGGAAACCCCTGCAGCCAATAAAGATTAGCCAATTAGTAAATAACAGGAAACCCCTGCAGCCTATAAAGATTAGCCAATTAGTAAACACCAAGAAACCCCTGCAGCCAATCCGCCCTTGCCAACTCTCTGTCTTTGTTCTAAACCTATAAATACTGCTGTAATTCTGGGCTCAGTGCTCTTGCTCCACTCTGCTGCATTGGATGTGGCAGGAGCCCTAGCTCAAGCTAGAAATAAAACCCCTTCATGCTTTTGCATTGCCGTGGACATCTTATTCTCTCAGTTGTGGGCACTTGGACTCTGGGCATAACACTCTTATGGCAGAAAGTGAAGAGGAACTAAAGAGCCCCTTGATGAAAGTGAAAGTGGAGAGTGAAAAAGTGGCTTAAAGCTCAACATTCAGAAAATGAAGATCATGGCATCTGGTCCCATCACTTCATGGGAAATAGATGGGGAAAGAGTGGAAACAGTGTCAGACTTTATTTTGGGGGGCTCCAAAATCACTGCAGATGGTGACTGCAGCCATGAAATTAAAAGATGCTGACTCCTTGGAAGAAAAGTTATAACCAACCTAGANAGAGTACATCATGAGAAATGCTGGGCTGGAAGAAGCACAAGCTGGAATCAAGATTGCTGGGAGAAATATCAATAACCTCAGATATGCAGATGACGTTTGGGACCTAACAAATGCCATGATAGGCTTCGGGGACTAAGATAGGCCTCACGGGAAAAGCTGAGTCATTGCCCAGTGAGGTTATCCCTGCGGATGCCAGGACTTGTCCAATCAGCATACTCCCCGTAACCTGGTTTGAGTCTATCAGGACATAAAAGACATCCCCCAAGGAAGCCCGCATGCGAAAGACCAGCCTATTAGTAACTAACAGGAAACCCCTGCAGCCAATAAAGATTAGCCAATTAGTAAATAACAGGAAACCCCTGCAGCCTATAAAGATTAGCCAATTAGTAAACACCAAGAAACCCCTGCAGCCAATCCGCCCTTGCCAACTCTCTGTCTTTGTTCTAAACCTATAAATACTGCTGTAATTCTGGGCTCAGTGCTCTTGCTCCACTCTGCTGCATTGGATGTGGCAGGAGCCCTAGCTCAAGCTAGAAATAAAACCCCTTCATGCTTTTGCATTGCCGTGGACATCTTATTCTCTCAGTTGTGGGCACTTGGACTCTGGGCATAACACTCTTATGGCAGAAAGTGAAGAGGAACTAAAGAGCCCCTTGATGAAAGTGAAAGTGGAGAGTGAAAAAGTGGCTTAAAGCTCAACATTCAGAAAATGAAGATCATGGCATCTGGTCCCATCACTTCATGGGAAATAGATGGGGAAAGAGTGGAAACAGTGTCAGACTTTATTTTGGGGGGCTCCAAAATCACTGCAGATGGTGACTGCAGCCATGAAATTAAAAGATGCTGACTCCTTGGAAGAAAAGTTATAACCAACCTAGATAGCATATTCAAAAGCAGAGATGTTACTTTGCCGACTTAAGTCCTTCTAGTCAAGGCTATGGTTTTTCCAGTGATCATGTATGGATGTGAGAGTTGGACTGTGAAGAACACTGAGCGCCAAAGAATTGATGCTTTTGAACTGTGGTGTTGGAGAAAACTCTTGAGAGTCCCTTGGACTACAAGGAGATCCAGCCAGTNGTCCTTCTAGTCAAGGCTATGGTTTTTCCAGTGATCATGTATGGATGTGAGAGTTGGACTGTGAAGAACACTGAGCGCCAAAGAATTGATGCTTTTGAACTGTGGTGTTGAAGACTCTTGAGAGTCCCTTGGACTGCAAGGAGATCCAACCAGTCTATTCTGAAGAAGATCAGCCCTGGGTGTTCTTTGGAAGGAATGATGCTAAAGCTGAAATTCTAGTACTTTGGCCCTCCTCATGCAAAGAGTTGACTCACTGGAAAAGACTCTGATGCTGTGGGGATTGGGGGCAGGAGGAAAAGGGGAAGACAGAGGATGAGATGGCTGGATGGCATCACTGACTCAATGGATGTGAGTTTGAGTGAACTCTGGGAGATGGTGTTGGACAGGGAGGCCTGGCATGCTGCGATTCATGGGGTTTAAAGAGTCAGACACAACTGAGCAACTGAACTGAAGGAGACCTTTTAGTATCTGAAAGCATCCTTGGGAGCTTAATGCTCACCAGTTATTGGTTTGGGTAGCAAGAGTCTGGGGGGATCTTTGCTTCTGTGTCTGCAAAATGCAAGTTTGTGGGATTAAAACAGAAATTTTCAGACTCTAAAATAGCATAAGACAGTTGTTAAAAAATAAGTTCTAGGGTCTGTACTTGAAGACTTTGAATTATGAACATCAAGGACTTAGACCTGAGACTGTTTTTTTTTTTTTTTTTCTGGCAAATATTTGCGACCTCATGGACTGTAGCCCGCCAGGCTTTTCTGTCCATGGGGATTCTCTAGGCAAGAACACTGGAGTGGGTCACCATGCCCTCCTTCAGGGGATCTCCCCCAACCCAGGGATGGAACCCAGGTCTCCCGCATTCCAGGCGGATTCTTTACCATGTGAGCCACCGGAGAAGCCCTCACTTATGGTGGATATCAGAAGCCTCTTCTCATACCATTTGGTGGTGGTTATCATGCATGAACCTCTTTAAAATTTTAGCAGTCCACACATATATACAGATATTTTTGAAAACTAGAAAAACTTGAATTAGTATTTATTAGAGGCAGTACTTCCCCCTACCAGTGTATTTGAAAGTCTATGACATCAAATGCCATTTGCTGAAACCAAAGTCCGATGACCCCTGAAACCATTTCTAAGTTGCTTTTGAGGTGGTTCTGATTTGGAAACCATTGGAACAAGGATTGCGATCCTTGTACATATACCACCTGCCCGTGATAATTTTTTATTTTACGTTTATAGTTGAGGTTTTGGGTAATACCTCCCCCCTTCCCTTTCGTTTCGTCTCTCCCTCCCTCGTTATTTGGAGCTTGGCTTGCTGCTCATTCTGTCACTAACCTGTTTTTAGCCACGAGTGCAGCGTCACTGTCTTGACAGCATGCGTGGCACCTAGAGTTGTCTGCTTCCCACATTCGCATTGCCGTTGCTATTTCAAGTTACTTATCAGTTTCTGAGCTTAAGTTATTGTATAGACCTACTTTGATCTCAATTTATTATTCTTCATTGTTTAGATGGTTTTTCCTTGATGAGGATCAAATATTTCCTGAATAGGTGTAGAATAGAAAATACTAAAATGATAGCAAGAACAAAGCCATTTTAGCTTGGCTAACTCTGACAATAGGCAATGTTGTGATAGACAAAACGTTAGAGATAAGAAAGACCTGTAGATGTTTCACGTTTCAAGGAGACTCTAGGATGTGAAGACTCTGTTGCTGAAAGATAATTAGGCTCACTGATGAAGTCAATGGTTATTTATAGGACACAGACTCTACAACAGTCCATGCTAATGGTGCAGGGGTGAACCAAAGAGGACAGGTTCTGATCATCCGGATTAGACTCGTGCTGGTGAGGAGGCAGAGAGACCATCAATGATGAACTGATAATTAATAAATAAATACCAATTTAAAAATAGGTAGTGGCTGAGTGTTGAAAAGTTTAATGGGATGATATGACCGAAAGTATTTGTATGGTCACTTTACTGAGGAGGCTAGGAAAGGCTTCTTTAAAAAAATAACACTTAAGCATGGAATTGATTTACCAGAAGGCATAGAATATTTCTTTTTTTGGAGAGAATGTCCATACCTTAAACTTAATTTGTACAATTCAGTGACTTTGCTGTGTTTACAGAGTTACACAACCATCACCACAATCTATCTAAGAACATTTTCATCACTTCCCAAAGAAATGCTGTGCAAAGAAATGCTGTGCCCATCCACCTTCACCCCCGTCTGCCCTCTGCCCCGCGCCGACCCTGCCAGGCAACCATTTGACTTTTTGTCTTTGCTTTTCCGGCGCCTCTGGTAAGGGGACTTACACGGCATGTTGTTTTTTTTGTGTGTGGCTTATTTCACTTAGCGTGATGTCTTTAAGGTTCATTCACGTGGTAAACATGTATTAGCGCTTCGTTCCTTTTTACGGCGGAACTCTAGAAAAAATAGAACATTGTGAGAGAAGAGAGCAATTTAGTGCAGAGGCTCTAAGTCTGGGGATGGGCTTGGTGCATTTGAGGAGCCAAGAAAAGGTCAGTGTGTCAAGAGAGAAGCAGGTAATAGGCGAGGATACTGGGGGGCGATGTGGACAGAAGACAAATCTTGTAGCGCTTTGCAAGTATGGCTTGTGAACCAAAATAACTTTGTACATAAGGAGTGGCATAATTTTATCTATGTTTTTTGACCACCAAATGGAGGATGCCCTGGAAGGGGCCATGAGTAAGCTTAGAGAGCCCCGCTGGACATCTGCTGCGTCGCTCCACAGCTCGGTTGCAGCCCGGGCTGGAGTGAAGGCAGGAGGGAAGCAGGGGCCTCGCGCCTGCGCAGTCGTGTCCGACCCTCTGCGGCCCGGGGACTGCAGCCCGGCAGGCTCCTCTGTCCATGGGATTCTCCAGGCAAGGACACTGGAGTGGGGTGCCGTTTCCTCCTCCAGGGGATCTTCCTATCTAGGGATGGAACCTGCATCGCATGTCTCCTGTATTGGCAGGCGGATTCTTTACCATTGCGCCACCTGGGAAGCCTTGCAGAAATGCGGGGATTTAAAATACAGTTTCAAGGTAGAGTCGCCAAGGATAGACTAAGAAACTGGGGGGAAGAGACACACAGAAGACGAGTCTAGAGTGGGGGGTTCTTTTCTCAGACGTGAATGGCGGGCCGCAGCCTGCCGCCCACCCGCCCTTCCTGCAGAACTCTCTCAGGCGCTTTGGACGGCATCCCACAGCCAGTTTCATGTAGAGAAAAGATTTGGTTTTGAAGCATTTAAACTTTGCCTTTCACCAACCTTGGGACTTGATAAATTTACAAAGATGAACACAGATTTCTAATTTGTGATCAAACCATTAAATGAGATCACACATGTGCGTAGTTAAAGGCCTGTTCACAGTAAGAGTGCAATTATCTGTCTTCTGTTTAAACTGAAGTATAGTTTATTTACAATATTGTGCTACCTTCTGGTGTACAGCAAAGTGATTCACATATATATTTATTCTTTTTCATATCTTTTCCAGTATGGTTTATTACAGGATATTGAGCATAGATGCCTCTGAAGAGCATAATTCTTTACTTATGAATTCAACCCAACTGTATTCTATCTTCTCACTATAGAACATGATTTTGATCATTTAGATGCCGTTAATCAAAGTTGTTGCTTAATGCTCTTTTTAGTAGATTTTATCTGAAATGATGGAGGACTCTGAAGATTTTTATAACATTGAAAGATAAGCCTATCTTGAATATAATTACTATTTGAATTTACTTCTTAAGAACAAATGTTTCTCTAGTTTTCAACTCATAACAGTGTGACTTTATTAGAAGAACTATTTTGTTCTTTCTCCCTTGGATGATCCTGTGTCTTCTTGTTTTTATAACTTTTAAAATAATTTTTTTCTTTCTTTATAATTGATACACACATTGGGTAAGCTTACAGTGTGCAGTAAAATGTCTTGGTATGTATTGTGAAATATTCACCCCAATAAAGTTAGTTAACACATCCTTTACATCACATAATCAGCATTTTGTGGTTGTCGTGGTGAGTGAATGTGTGAAGGTCGGGCAGTCCTGTCTGACTCTTTGTGACCCCATGGACCATGCAGTCCATGGAATTGTCCAGGCCAGAGTACTGGAGTGGGTGACCTTTCCCTTCTCCAGGGAATCATCTCAACCTAGGGATCGAACCCAGGTCTCTTGCACTGTGGGCGATTCTTTCCCCACTGAGCCACCAGGGGAACCCGTGGTGGGAACATTATAATTCTGCTCTTACAGCAACTTTCAACCATTCAGAACAGTATTGTCAGCTGCAGTCACTGTGACCGTGAGATCTCCAGACCTTAATCATCTTAGAGCTGAAGGTGTGTTCTCTCTGACTAACATATGTCCATCTCAGCCACCCCTCAGCCCCTGGCAGCCGCTGTCCTACTGTCTCACTGAACTCGGTGTTTTTAGATTCCTCATGAGTGAGGTCCTACTGTGTTTGTTTTCTTTCTGTGTGACATTTCACTTAGCATAATGCTCTCAAAGTCCATCCATGATGGTGAGCATGGCAGAATTTCCTTCTTTTTATGGTTGAATCACATTCTATTGTATAAACAATGCTGCATTGTAAAATACATTCATCCATTAAAGGATTAATCAAAGGTTGTTTCTGAAAATGTCTTGGCTATTGTGAATCATGCTGCAATGAATGTAGGAGTCCAGATATCTCTTCAAGGCAGTTATTTTCTCTTTTTCAGATAAATACCCAATAGTGGGGTTGCTGCATCATATGGATGTATTAGATATGTACATTCTAATATTAGATATATAAATCTATTAAATAGATGGGGAAACAGTGGAAACAGTGGCTGACTTTATTTTGGGGGGCCTCCGAAATCACTGCAGATGTTGACTGCAGCCATGAAATTAATAGATGCTTACTCCTTGGCAGAAGACCAACCTAGAAAGCAGAGACATTAAAAGGCAGAGACATTACTTTGCTAACAAAGGTCCATCTAGTCAAGGCTATGGTTTTTCCTGTGGTCATGTATGGATGTGAGAGTTGGACTGTGAAGAAGGCTGAGCACCANAATAGATGGGGAAACAGTGGAAACAGTGGCTGACTTTATTTTGGGGGGCCTCCGAAATCACTGCAGATGTTGACTGCAGCCATGAAATTAATAGATGCTTACTCCTTGGCAGAAGACCAACCTAGAAAGCAGAGACATTAAAAGGCAGAGACATTACTTTGCTAACAAAGGTCCATCTAGTCAAGGCTATGGTTTTTCCTGTGGTCATGTATGGATGTGAGAGTTGGACTGTGAAGAAGGCTGAGCACCAAAGAATTGATGCTTTTGAACTGTGGTCTTGGAGAAGACTCTTGAGAGTCCCTTGGACTGCAAGGAGATCCAACCAGTCCTTTCTAAAGGAGATCAGTCCTGGTGTTCATTGGAAGGACTGATGCTGAAGCTGATATTTTGGCCACCTGATGCAAAGAGCTGACTCATTTGAAAAGACTCTGATGCCTGGGAAAGATTGAGGGCAGGAGGAGAAGGGGACAACAGAGGATGAGATGGTTGGATGGCATCAACAACTCAATGGATGTGAGTCTGAGTGAACTCGGGAGTTGGTGATGGACATGGAGGCCTGGTGTGCTGCAGTCCATGGGGTCGCAAAGGCTCAGACACGACTGAGCGACTGGACTGAACCGATAGCTCTATTTTTTGACTTTCTGAGGAAGCTCCATACTGTTTCTCCCGGTGGCTGTGCCAGTTTGCGCTCCCACACCGGCGGGCCTTTGTCGGGTGAACGCTGTGGCCCCGATCTCGCTCCAGGCTCGCGGCGGGGGGTGCTGGCCACAGCAGCCGTGCCGGCTTCTGCTCTTCAGTGGCAGAGGCTGCGGAGGCTGTCTGCAGAGCTGGTCCCCGGGAGCCCCGATTCCTCCAGCTGTGTGGCTGCTGCTGGTAGTCCCTGCTCTTCTCTCTTGTTCTGAGCATCTCTTTGTGCCTCAGCTTTTCAGGTCTGAGTGGGGGGAAGGTGAGCAGGGCCCTTCATACAGTGCCCTGAAAGGCTGAGGAAGCTGCCTGCTCACCTTCTCTCCCTGCCAGGGGATCTTTTTCTGTTAATAGCCTGGAAGCGCCTTGTTAGTACTGAGGATGCTGGCTTGGGGATGGGATGATACAGGCAAAATGCAGCTCTCTTTCTTCCGTTCTTTGGAAAGTAATTCTCAGGGTTTTTTGCCCCAATCTGTTCTTGCTATTTCTTAACTGAGCTCCAGAGCTTTCCTGGAGCTGTTTGTGTCTGTGGATAGCTGGTTTTTTATTTTTGTTGGAGAACAGAGGCTGGGGTCTCCTTTTTCTCTATCTGGATGATGTCCGTGGTAAACACTGTGAGTTCCTGGAAGCATGAGCAGCGTAGTAGCAGAAGACTCATGGAGAACGAGTCAGCTCGCCAGCTGAGTAAACTGATGAAAAGGTAGCTGTGACTCGCAAGAGGGCTTACAGGTATATTTGCAGACAAATATTTGAATCATATGTGAAAACAAAGCAATAATGAATGGGGGTAAGAGATGTATAAACAATCTGAATGCTGCTAGAAATGTAATTTCATATTCTGTTTTTATAGAATATAGAAAGTTAGAAAATAGGCATTTAACATAGAAAATATGACTTCCTACCTTTGTATATGACTTACATGTGATGTAGCATCATGCAGGCTGCTAATAGCGTTTTGCTCAGCTATATCTCAGTGGATATGCTCTATGTTTTGAGTATATTCTCTTTGGGATTTGAGATTTTGATATCCTGGATCATAGCTCTGGGCGCATTCTTTTTTCATGGATGTTGAACAAATTGAATTATTTTTCAAAAGGCAGTAAATGGTGTGTTTTAAGAAGTCTGTATAACTTACCTTTAGCTCCTGTTCTATATTTAAATATATTTTAGAGAGAAAAAAATCACAGTAGCTAATACTTTTAAAGCTAGAATTAAAGTGCATTAAGGCTCCTGATTCTTGTTATCTGTCACTCTAAATCCTCTTGAAGTTAGGTCTAAAGAATAGTAGGTATATATTCAGTCAGGACGCTGAAGATTTTGCTGGTTTGCGGATTAGAAGATTTTAAACTATCAGTGTCTGAGCTTCAAGTTGCTGTCAGGTAGTCTCGACAAGGCCAAAATAAGATTCTAATAGCTGTGACTGTGGAGAGGTTGCTTTTTCATTAGATGAGGCAACGTGTCAATTAAAAGGGTATGGAGATAAAGAAATTGAAACTAGATTAAGTTTATACTTTTTCCTGGATGATAAGAAAATCCATTTTCAAGTTACATTTCAATGAAGATATACTATCAGAGGCAAAGCTGAAATACCTTTCCCACTTAAAAAGACTGCCTTTAGTTCTCAAAGGACATTTCGAGAGAATTTTTATGTATATAAAACAAGCATATTTTAAATAAAATGAAACATCAAGACCAAATAATGGCAGTTACTTTTAAAGAAGCTTCAGTCAGCAATCTTATTTTCCCTGTCTTTCCTAGTGGGTATCTACCGTTTAACCTTTTCAGTTTTTCACTGGGGTTTCTAATCTTATAAGGACATCTAAAAGCTATATTGATATGTATATCCATAACAAATGAATACTGTGTACACACATTTCCCTGGAAGAGGGCACAGCAACCCGCTCCAGTATTCTTGCCTGAAGAGTCCTGTGGACAGAGGAGCCTGCGGGGGGGTACAGTCCACGGGGTTGCACGGAGTCTGACACAACAGAAGCAGCTTAGCACACACACATGCACACGCGTTTCCAGCTCCACTGTCCTTTTTCAGAAGACATGCATGGTAAGACTAAAGCTTAAGATTTTACAGTACGAAAAACTGAGCATATTTCTGTAAAATATATGTAACCCCAAGCTGGAATGTGCTGTCCTGGTTAACCTATATGAAGAAAACAAAGTTTCTCTCTGGTGGTTACTTCATATGGTAAATGGTTAGACAGATTTTTCTCAAATTTAGAAAGCCTTCTCAGGACTTAATGTGTAGGCTACGTGCTAAATGAGATATTCACTTGGGGAAGACCCAGGAGGCTCTCACAGAAAGGCCTCCGGTGAGCTTCAGGCGCTGATTTGCATGGAGCTGCTTCTCACATTTGCAACGTCGCCTAGCTTGCTTCTAGGTGAGTGCCATCGGAGATTTACCTATGGACTTCCCTGCTGGCTCAGTCAGTAAAGAGGCTGCCTGCAATGCAGGAAGGAGACCCCGGTTTAATCTCTGGGTTGGGAAGACTCCCTGGAGAAGGGGATGGCAACCCACAGTATTCTTGCCTGGAAAATTCCATAGACAGAGGAACCTGGTGGGCTACAGTCCTTGGGGTCCCACCGAGTCAAATTCAAATGAGCGACTAACACTTGGTAATAGTTAATGATTCTGTTATTTAGGAAAGTAACACAGCGTTGAAAGTCAGCGACTTTCTTCTCTTCTCTATAGTTTGCATGAGAAATCCGCTGTCATTAGAATGAGGCTTCTGTAGGAATGCTTCCCTTCTCTCTGACGGCTCTTAGGGTTGTTTTTGTCTTGATTTTCAGAAGCTTACTTATGGGTCTTGCCAAGGATTCTCTTGGGTTTACACTGTATGAAATTTCACTTATATTTTCTTTTATTTTTTCAAAGACTTTTTTGATGTGGGTCATTTTTAAAGCCTTTCCTGCTTCTGTTGCTTACGTTTGGTTGTTTGGGCATGAGGCATGTAGAGTCTTAGCTTCTGAGGGATTGAACCTGCAGCTCCGTGTACTGGAAGATGAAATTTTAAACCCTGGACTACGTCCCTCCATTATCTTCTAGAATCTTTGGGTGTGTGTCTTTTGCCAAAATTGGGAAGCTTTCAGCCATTATTTCTTCAAATATCTTTTCCAGCCTTCTCTGTTTTTACTCCTTGCCTTCCTAGGATTCTGATGACGTGAATTTTGAGTCTTTTGTTATATTCCCGGGAGTTTCTGAGTCTTTATTTTTTTTTTTCAAGTTTACTTTCTGTTTTTCATACTGAGCAAATTCTATTGATCACTCCTCAAGTTCACTTATCCACTCCTGTCATCTCCACGACTATGAACCACCAAGTTTATTGTTCCTATTATCATATTTTTCAGTTCTATAATTTACATTTAGTTAATTTTTATTATGTCCATCACTCTGCTGAGGTTTTCTAATGTTTTCCCATTTGTTTCAAGAGCATTTGTAGTTGATTGTAGGAGCAGTTTTATGATGGCTGCTTTAAAATCCTTGTCAGATACTTTTCATATCTGGCTCATCTTGTCATTAGCACAAGTCCATTGTCTCTTCTTATTCAAGCTGTGGTTTCTTGGTTCTTGGCAAGAGGATTTGTATACTGGTCGTTTCATCTGTTAGGACAGGAAACTCTGGATATTATTCACACCTTACACTTAGCTGGCAGTTGCCCTTCGTTTAGTCCCAGGCTCTGGCTTACTGTTTGGGGTTGTGGTGCCAACGGCAGTCTGATTTTCAGAGTACTTGTAATATTATGTTGGTCTGCTGGCTTGTTGGGCATTGCTGCGATAGCTATCGGTCCTTCCCAGAGGGGAAGAGCCCCAGCCTCAGGGAGGAGAAGACTTCCCCGGCCGGGGAGGGTCGTGATGGGATCCCTGCTGCTCGTGTTGCCCAGCCTCCTTGTCTTCGAGGTGAAGGAGGGGAGCATCAGCCTCTGTGAGAGAAGAGGCCTCCCCCGCAGCTCACTGTTCGTGGGGTCCCCTCTCTGCCCCCCTTGTGGGTGGTGCTGGGCTCACCTGCTGTTATCAAAGGGGCTTCTGTTCTGTTGCGGGAAGCAATGAGCCCCCCTTGCCTGACGGCTGTCTCTAGATCGACCGGAGCACGCATATAGATCACCCTCCTTCTGCGTCATTTTTCTGGCTCTGGGATTCCAGCCCAGTGTGCCTCCTCTTCTCACCTTCCAGGGTTTTTCTTTGGTTACCTTCTGTGTCGTTTCCAGAATTTGTCATGAACCTTAGTGTGCAGAAGCAGGGAGAAAGCAGTCTACATTTTTTCTTTACCTCAAGTTGCCACCTACCTTGGCCTGTTGGGGAAAGCAAGGAACCTGAGGTGAGACAGTGGCAGCTCGGGATCCTTGTTTGGCCACTCATCTGCATGACCAGTATGATCTTAGAAAATTCACTGAGCTTCTCTGAGTCTCATTTTCTTCATCTGTAAAATGGAGATAACATTTATTCATTCACTCTTTATTCAACACAGTGTCCGCCCTTGTGGTCTTCCTTTAATCTAGGCACTGCTCTAGATGCCATGAAGTGTAAGAGAAGGATGATCCCTGCCCTCATGACACTTTACTCTTGTGAGATACTCAGATAATTGGTAGGAAACCTGAGAGTAAATAATTCCAGAGAATGGTTATGTTCAGTGACAAAAATAAAACATGGTAACACTAGAGAATGGCTGTGATGGGTACTCAGATGGGTGGAATTCAGATACTCAGTGAGGATCTCTCTGAAGAGGTGATGTTTCATTCATTCATTCTATCAATTTGTCCACATTTATTGAACTCTTACTCAGTGGGTAAAGAGTCTGCCTGCAATGCAAGAGATGCAGGCAGGAGACCCAGGTTCAGTCTTTGTGGTGGGAAGATCCCTTGGAGGAGGGCATGGGATGCACTCCAGGATTCTTGCCTGGAGAGTCTCACAGAGGAGCCTGGGGGCTACCGTCTGTGGAGCTGCAGAGAGGTGGGCGTGACTGAAGTGACTGAGCTCTTACTGGGCCCTAGGCATGTGTGTGTTAATTGCTCAGTCGTGTCCGACTCTTTGCGACTCCATGGACTGTAGCCCTTCTGGTCATGGAATTCTCCAGGCAAGAATACTGGAGTGGGTTGCCATTCCCTTCTTCAAGCCCTAGGCATACATTTGAACAAAGGCCTCAATGATGAGAGGGCCCTGACTATTTGGAAATATGTGGGAATAACCTTCTAGGCTAGGAGGGACATTGTGAAAAACCCCCAAGGTAGGAAGAACGTTGGCAAGATTGGAGAACAGAGAAGGATGACCTGTGTAAAGGAACGTGTAAGTGAGGGGATAACGTTTACAAAAGTGATCTGAAAAGCGGGCAAGAGACTGTTAACGTGGGGGCTCTGGGACCTGAGGTCAGTTTTATCCTGCCAGTGGTGAGACATGCTTAGAGGGTTTAGGCGGATAAGTGACACAATCTACGTATGTTTCACAGTGCTTACTCTAGCTGTTTCCCAGTGAATAGAATATAGGAGAGCAAAACGAGAAGCTGGGATCCCAGCTGAAAAATGATTTCAGTAGTCCAAGTAAGAAGTAATGAAACTTGAGAGGCAACTGTAGGGGAAAGAAAGCAGCTGCATACAGAAGAGATATTTTGCCGTTTGAGCAGGCGATATTTCCTGAAGGTTTGGCTCTGTGAAGTTAGGAAAACTGAGGAATCAATTTCAGGCTTTGATTGGATGATTGGAGCCATGTGAGTCAAGAAGATTGGGAGAGAAGCTTGTCTTTGAGGTCAGAAATAAATATATTTGTTTTGGATAAGTAAGCTTTGAAGGGTCTATAAAACATTCATGCAGATTTACTATCAGGAATAAATGTCATGGGTTCAGGGCTGTAAGTCTGGGTATTACAACATCTAGATAATATTTAAGACAGGAGCACTGCAGAAAATCATCTCAGAGAAGATTCCAGGAAGAGAAGGAGCTGATCTACACCATAATTTAGAAGTCAGGAATAGGAGATGCAGCCAACAGAAAAAGACCAGGAGCGAGCAAGAGAAGGTGTGGGCAAAAATCAGATCACTCGGTGTCAGAAGAGCCAAGCGAAGAAATGTTTCAAGAAGGGAAAAGGGTCGGGAATTCCCTAGTGGTCTGGTGGTTGGGGGTCACCTGTTTCATCTCAGCAAATCATTTAGCAAGATGAATACAAAGAAATAACTGATAGATTTGGTAACTTGAAGGCATTAAGTGGCCTTGGAATGAGTTATTTCAGTGGAATGGTCATGGTTAGTGTGAAAATCATTTCTGTAAGTCTGACATTTTATTACTTTTACTTATTTTCCCTTCCCTCAGTTTCTGCATGTGTAAAATGGTTTAATATTTAATTTTCTTTTATATATTTGGAAGTAGAGCTGTTTAAAGCAAATGCATTCTCAACACTACATCCAATAAATGGATGCTTATTTCTGTAAAAAAAATACATGAACTTTGTCAAATAAAATTGCCTCTGTATCAGTTCAGTTCAGTTCAGTTGCTCAGTCGCGTCCAAATCTTTGCAACCCCATGAATCGCAGCACGCCAGTCCTCCCTGTCCATCACCAACTCCTGGAGTTCACTCAGACTCACGTCCATCGAGTCAGTGATGCCATCCAGCCATCTCATCCTCTGTCATCCCCTTCTCCTCCTGCCCCCAATCCCTCCCAGCATCAGAGTCTTCTCCAATGAGTCAACTCTTCACGTGAAGTGGCCAAAGTACTGGAGTTTCAGCTTCAGCATCAGTCCTTCCAACGAACACCCAGGACTGGTCTCCTTTAGCATGCACTGGTTGGATCTCCTTGCAGGCCAAGGGACTCTCAAGAGTCTTCTCCAACACCACAGTTCAAAAGCATCAGTTCTTTGGCGCTCGGCTTTCTTCACATGGATATTTAAATACTCAGACTTGTCTTTAAATAGGCATGAAGATATGCAAAAAATTGCATTATTTTAAAGCCAAATACTATACTTTTCAAGAGTGACAGATATGAACATTTTAAGGCTGTATCCAAAGTTTACTTTCAGAGGTTGCCTTATTTTTTATAATAACCACTGCATGCATGAGTGCTAAGTTCCTTGAGTCATGTCCAGCTCTGTGCGAGCCTATGGACTGCAGCCCTCCAGGTGCCCCTGTCCATGGGATCTTCTGGGAAGGAACACTGGAGTGGTCACCGTGAAGGAACCCTGGAGCGAAGGCCTCCTCCAGGGGGCTCTTCCCGACCCAGGGGTGGAACCAGTAGTAGCTTACCTGCATTCTGTCATTCTCTGTCCCACTCTGTTGCTGAGTAACACTGAGGGATTTCCTGGACCAAAGCATAAGAACTAAAAACAATTCCAAAGAGAAACAGTTTCATCCCATTTTTTTAAGTCACATGTAGTACTTTGAAACTCATTGAATTTCTCAATAAAAATGTACTGAGGACCTAGCTTGCTGGTTTATTGAAAGAACAAAAAGATAAGCATCTTCAAATAATATAATTTGGCTGATCCAGAACAAGAAACATACTAAAACCGTTCAACTCAAGGTGGACATATGCTACACACCAAAATAAACGATTTGAGCACTGAGAGGCGTCATAGGATGGTATAGAGAGAAGCCTGAACTCTTTCTTTGTCAGGCAGCTGAAAGAAGATTTTCTTGTATATGCTGTCTAGGAGTATGACTGCATTTTCTAACAGGTTACGTCATGTATAAGGTATATAAAAATTTCAGAAAGCCACCTAGAATCCATCTCGTTCATGATTCTCTGTACACAAGTACATCAGTGTTCCATCACTGAAAGCCACTGCTGCAGGTGCCTCGTTGGGCAGAATGAAAGGCTTTGGAGATTTAATGAAGTCGACAGGCTTTATATTACGTATGTTTTAGGTGAACTGGAAACAGTGTGTGAGATGTAGGGGAAAAGAGAAGGAGAATCAGGAGAGATAAATCAGGAGCATGGGATTAATAGAGACACACTAAGGAATGTAAATTGAGCAGCAAGGATTTACTCTGTAGCACATGGAACTGTATTCAGTATCTTGCAATAATCTATAATGGAAAAAATCGACACTGTACCTCTGAGACTAACAAACACAGTATTGTAAATAAACTGTACTTTAATAATTAAAATTTTAAAAAGCCTAAAGACAAAACCAAAACCAATTCCAAAGAGCTTGAGGATGCAAAATTTACTAGAAAAACAAATAGTGATGAAATGAAAAATGAATGAGAAATTGTTGAAATAAGTTGTTGATTAGCTGTGTGGAAAGTATTTAGAAATATATATTGAATTGGTTATAATTTCATCCAGATTTTCTTAGAAAAGCCAGTTGCAGTCCACCTGAAGAGAATGTGGTCATTCTTATGAAACCTGAGAACCTCTCACTTGTCTCCTGAGAAATCTGTATGAGGGTCAAGAAGCAACAGTTAGAACTCTGTGTGGAACAACTGACTGGTTCGGGATTGAGAAAGGAGTATGACAGGGTGTCTGCTGCCTGTGAGGAGTAAGAAAGGCTGTCACCCTGCTTAGTTAAGCCAGTCACTGAGTGCATCATGAGAAATGCCAGGCTGGATGAGTCACAAGCTGGAATCAAGACAGGCGGGAGAAACAGCAAAACCTCGGGTATGGGGATGATACCACTCTGATGGCAGAAAAGTGAAGAGGACCTAAAGAATCTTTTGGTGAGGGTGAAGGAGAACAGAGGAAAAGCCGGCTTAAAACTAAATATTAGAAACACAGAGGCCATGGCATCCAGCACCACCACGTCCATGGGGCAAACAGAAAGGAAAAAGGTGGAAGCAGTGACAGGCTCCCTCTTCTTGGGCTGAAAAATCACTGCAGATGGCGACTGCAGCCATGAAATCAGAGCACAGCTGCTTCCTGGCAGGAAAGCTGTGCCTAAGCTAGCGGTGTGTTGAAAAGCAAAGACATCACTTTGCCAACAAAAGTCCGTCTAGTCAAAGCTATGGTTTTCCTAATGGTCACTTACGGTTGTGAGAGCTGGACCGTAAAGGAGGCTGAGGGCCAAAGAATTGATGCTTCTGAACTGTGGTGTTGGAGAAGACTCTTGAGAGTCCCTTGGACTGCAAGGAGATCCAACCAGTCCATTCTGAAGGAGATCAGCCCTGGGTGTTCACTGGAAGGAATGATGCTAAAGCTGAAACTCCAGTACTTTGGCCACCTGATGTGAAGAGCTGACTCATTAGAAAAGACCCTGATGCTGGGAAAGATTGAGGGCAGGAGGAGAAGGGGACGACAGAGGATGAGATGGCTGGATGGCATCACCGATGCAGTGGACATGAACTTGGGCAAACCCTGGGAGATGGTGAGGGACAGGGAGGCCTGGCGTGCTGCAGTCCTTGGGGTTGCAGAGTCGGACACGACTGGGTGACTGAGCAGCAACACGAAGCTTAAATGTAGAGATTTGTATTGCTTAGTTCTCCCCGCTCTCAGTTTCTGTGATACTGGTTAAAGAGCACACATTTTTTTAGTAAGTACTTTGGTAATTGTTTATTATCTTTTATTGTGTTCCTAATGTTTTTCCTCCTTCTTACAAAAATAAGCCGTAAGCCCAAGATAATGAGTTATGTCCAGATCCCTTCTGGCATCTGGCAAATTCTGGACATACAGTACCCAGTAGATATTAGGAGATCATGAGTTTGTTGCTTGGAAGAATCTTAGGGAGTTTCTAATTTTGTCCTCTTGTCTTGCTGGTGAAAAAACAATCTTGGGTAAGGTGGTTATCTAAGGTCAAAGGTGAGGGACTGAAGGGGACACGACTTAGCCTGATGCCTGGTTTTTCTTACTGAGCCTGTTGATTAAGAGACTGAGGAGTCAGTGTTTGTTCCAGCTTTCTTCTGGGTTTACTAGGCTTAAAAAAAGAGATAAATTTATTTTAATGCTTTACAAATTCTAATTGCCTATAATTATATAAAATGTCTCAGATGATATAATTTTAACTCAGCTTTTATTCTGTCATTTGTCATTGATATAGATGATAGGAATAGAATATGTATTACAAATGTCAAGTGTACTAGGATGATGACATTTTATGTAAGTGCATAATTAAATTGTATTTTGGAAGAACTGATAATCCTTATTTCCAAAGGAAGTGATTTATATTTGAGAACACTTTGAAGGGTCTCCAACTGGCATTTCATAACTCAGACCAGCTTTGTATATTACCCCAGAGCTGCCAAAGAAGAAGGCAAGATGATACTCTCTGTGGCAACATAGAAAAAGATTATGTCAAATGTACAGATGTCTGGATGTTTCCCCAAGGCACAGTGGAAGTTGCACATTTTATTTCTAACAGCATATCCTGAGGCCAAAAACAAACTGCTCACCTTCGTTACAAACACTGACAGAGGTATGATCCAATGTGGGATTAACTGGAAAAAAAATGTTTGCTTTCTAGAAAATAATATTCCTTGTAGGGCTGCAGGTGATACCATTAAAAGAGGTATTTTGTAGCACTGATGTTTGGCAACACTTGGGTTTCTATCCTAATGGCATAGAACTCTCAAATTGCCAAACTGTCCACTCAGCTCCTTGTCAAGAGTGGTGACGATTTTTGAAAATTTGAACACATTAGAATCTGCATTACAGTTATCTGAGCCTGACCCTATCAGGCGGGGATGTTAATAACGTCAGAAGATTAGAGGCACGCTGATGTCAGCACTTGCTGCTGTGAGCGAAACTGGACTGGCGACACGGGGTGACGCTGGGCTCTCAGCGGACCAAAACTTGCGTAGATACAGTTCAGTCAGGAGTTTCCTAAATCCAGTCTTTTTCTAGTGGACGTTGAAATTCTAGGGGAATGCAGTAGATGGGATGGGGAGTGATGCAGCTTTTGAGATGATGGAGGTTTAAAATTTCTAAGGTCAAAGAAGATGGTCAGAGATGGCCAAAGATGGCCAGATTTCTAAGGTCAAAGTGAGATGATGGAGCTTTAGGGAATTTTATTTCAGATGAAAAGGGGGAAGACATAGAATGGCTGGCTTGAGAAACCACAGAGACACGGGTCCATCAGACCGCTAGAGTTTTAGGACTCTGAGGGTCAAAGAAAATAGAGAATCCTTGGGTGTCTGAGAAGCACAGAAAGTTGGGATCAAAGAAGCGATCCATCTTTCCCAGAGTGGATTACAAATGGCTTTAGAATTTAGAGGAAGAGTATCAAGGTGGCACAAAGATTGTTCTAAAAGTTGCCATTCGACGGGGCAAGGGTTTTGGTGAACTGTCTTAGTAGCACCTCTTTGGTTCTGGTTGAGTGGCAAGCTTACTAAATGAAAGCACAGGCTTCAGGAACCTGGCGTTCTGTGCTTAAGGCTCCCGAGTGTCGCTCCCCTTCGGAGGTTTTAAGGTCCCTAATTATCACTGCTGCTGCCATTTTGTCTGGAGGGCTGGAGGTCACTTTAGGTTCCCTCGATCACACTGCAAAGTTTATTCTAGGCATCGCTCACTTCGGTACAGTGGATACAGGACAGATGGGGGATAAAAGATACACAAGCACGTAGAGAAACGTGGGTTTCCCGACGAACAGCAACAGTCTAAAGGTAGGACACGTAACTTACCGCAAAGGCCACAGCTCTGTTACTCCACAGGACAGCCCAGGAAAGCAAAGTCTGGGTTCTCTAAAGTAGAAATATTATCTATTATTTTCACATTTATTGCATTCAGGCACCATGGAGCGTTCAGTGACTATATGGGGGATACATATTTCTCTGTCTTTTTTTGTTGTTGTTGCTGTTGCATTAGAAGAATGCAACCATTTCTCTAGCTGTGTTTGAAGATAAAGCCAAAAAGGAATTTATTTTCCTCTATTCAATCTGAAGTTAAAGGGTCAGTGAGTACTACTGTTAAAGAATATGAGAAAAGAGAAGAGTTTATTTAGAAACTAGAAAGGAGAAGAGGATTTGCAGAACAGACAAAAGATTTCTTTGGCAGAAGAAAATACCTGTCTATCTACCTGCAAATATCTGTCTGTCTGTCTGTCCTCTAGCTCCTCAAGCCACATCCGGCTTAAGCACAGCATATATGCATATATCAAGGAGAGCGTTTTCAGAAACAGTGTTCTTTGACAGATAACTGATTCCTAAGGACCTCTCCCAGGAAGGAAGTCTGGCATCTGGGGAGGGTCGGGTGCAGGGACCCGCACGTGACCGGTGCCGTCTTCGCTGGGTTCCCAGGCCCCACTCAGGACCTGCGGCATCGCAGACCACCTTCACTTGGGCAGACACGCTCCGTGGGCTGTTTCCGGCTAGAATCTGTCCTAGCCAGTCCTGTCAGCATCTCGTGACCCTGACTCACCTCATCATGCAGGGTTCCATGGTGTTTTCGCCCGGCAGGAGAGGCACTGGACCTGGCCTGTGAGGGGTTTATTCCTCTTTGATTGCTCCTGCATCTGCCTACCACAAATCCCCGGGACTCTTCTCCATAAAGACTGGGGGTTGAGAGCTGTGCTCCTAAACACATCCCTTTACTCAGAAGACTTGACCTAAATCGCCTCAAGACTTAGGTCTTGTAAATACAGCCAGATGCCATTTCCATCACCTCATTTAATACTCGTAATTGGGATACATTCAGTTATTTCTTAAGGCCAATTTTAGGAAACCCTTTGAGTGGCTACACAGCTTGCAGAAAATAGACCCACGTGAGGAATTCTGTTTATCCAACAGCAAAGCCAAGTTCTTGATGGTTGTTTTTCTGTCTTCCTTGCTCTGGTCACTCCCTTCCTATGTCTGTAGGCCAAACATCAAGTTAGTATGCCTTGTCTCTACTTTTAAGCAGATTCCTTCCACATTGCATTTTTAGTCTCAGCTGACTAATAATAGGAGTGACCCCACTTCATCAAGTGACCCTGACTCTTATATCCAGGAATCAGCCTTCTGCCAGAGTATAAATATCTTAAATATTTAACAAATGTGTTTTCATGAAAGAGTTATGCAATGCATGGTTTATTCATGACAGGCTAGTATATTTAAACCTGAATGCCTTGCTGTAAATATCTGAGGGAAGAGATGAAAAGGTAAGACAGAGAAAATGCTCACAAATTTAGAGATTCAGAAGTCTAAGAATGGTCATGAATGGCTGAGTTGGTTCCCTTTAATGGACCGTTTCTAACTCACCATCCCATCAAAGGACCATCTAATCCCACCCAAACCAATTGTGTTCCCTATGAAAACTATTTCATGTTATTTATTTATGGTTTACTTTAGGTCTTTTGAATTATGTTTTGATCTATATTTCATAGAAAGTGTAGAATTCTGGATTTTTTTGACATTTTATTGTTACTGAGCCACGAGATAGGCCCACTCTGGGTTAAGCATTTATAGTTGGCTTCCTGTTTACATTTCTTAGGAAATGGAAAAAAGGTAGGCTTCAGGCTGGATACTTACAACCAGCCTCCTGTTTGCAGTTCCTGAGACGGGAGACAGGTGAGCTCCAGATTAGGCATTTACAATCAGCCTTTGTCTGCTCTTCAAAATAGGAATAACAACAGACATGGGGTAAATTGCCAGGCTTTGTCTCCTGAGGATGCCTTACCATCACAGTCATGGCAGGAACAGAGAGGGGCTAGACGCGGTTTGAAGAGTGGATCAAGAGATCACATAGTTCCCCCTCCTGGGGCAAGGGAGAGACTACTCATGGGCAGAAAGGCTCCTCGGGGTCAAGAGGCAGGAAAGGCCAGGCTATAGCCTTGCCATTCTCCCACACCCCAGACACCCTCGGGCTGAAGTCCATCTCAGCTGGGGTTCTGTGTGCACCTGGGGGAGGGTGCTGAGACGAATTAGCCAGGGGGGAAAAACAAGACAGTTGGCCAGAGGGGAGGCAAAGATTCCCCAAACTACCTCCTTATAGATGATCGAGCCTTCCCGAGGGCACGCCTCTCATGCCTCTTGCAGAGTCTGACCGTGTGCCTTCTCGCGTGCGCTCCCCTTTCCCAAGAGACACCTCCCTTTTCTCTTTACCTGCTGCCTCCTCATCAGAAATTCCTGCCAAAGCAGGAAGGACTGGGATTTAGGCTCGCTAGCCCAGGCGGCCGAGGTTCGATTCCTGGAAAGGGAACTGAGGCCTCACTTCCAGCTGTTGCGCACTGCCGCTGCTTGGCGCGAGCTGCTGCCCACTGCTGCGTGCTTCTGAGACCATCGCAGTTATGTCTAAGCATCTAATAGACGGCCAAGAGCGATGGCTTTTCCAGCCACACCTCATGTCTCTCCTTCAACGGCGTTGGTTGGGCAATATTAAAAACAGAACCATGGTATTGTGTATCATGAATATGGAAACACTAATTTTAAAATATCTGTCTTATAGCTCACTGTCAGTAAACCAGTAGGAGCTAAGTTTGAAAGTGGTATTTTCTTCAAAAGTTTGTTAGCATTGCACATCAAGGATAATACACTGGCTTTGTTTATTGTCTGTGTGGTTTGAACTTGAATGTTAAATGTAGCAGTGAGACCAGGTTGAAATGGAGCTTGATCACGTTTGTGAATCTGAGGGAATTTACCTTGCAAATGACAACTTCTTGGTAATTCAAGTGGTGAAGGGCGTCTACAGATCTTGGTATTTCAAGTGGTGAAGGGCGTCTACAGATCTTGATATGCAATTGAATTATTTACTTGTTAGTGATGGTAGTGCTGGTGGTCAAATGCAGTTTCACAATCAGCTAAAGACACAGTCTTGCTTTTAACATAAGTCATATGCAATTCATAGGTTCCATCTAAGATAGTTACTTTTTTATTCAGCACTTTTCTCTTAATTTCCTGTTGTCAGTACAGGAACACCAAATCTAATTTTTGCTTGTCCCAGGAATATGGGGGTTTTGTTGTTAATACGAAAGTGTCAGTGTGTCTGAGGGTAGGGCACATCTGCTGAAGAAATCACTCTCTAATGAAGAAGGTGCGATCTGGCCTTTCTTTGAAACAATAGATAAGTAAAAAGCAATTGAGTAGAATAGCAGGAACAACATATTTACACAGGATTTTATCCACAAGTCAGACTAAATCCTGATCAGCTCTACTATTAAAGTGGGACAGTGGTGTCTTGCAAACTGGGAAATTACTCGGGGAAGGAAAAATGGAACAGAGTTTCCTCCCAGGTGCCCCTCTGCCGGGTTCGTGTTTATCCTTGCTTCTTTATTCTGCACAGTCTAACACAGTTATCTGTCCCACAGGAGCTGCTCTGATATGGACTAGACATTAATATGCACATTTGAATGAGGAGTCAGGTTCCAAGTTATAATAAAAACCACTTGTGAAGACTTGCTTCCTGAATTCAAATCTTTTAAACAGCCACAACAGATTAGATTATTTTTAAGGCATGTATGTTGTATTTTATTACTTCTTTTTAAATGCTCAAAATTTATTTTATTAGTTATTTTATAGTGTGTCCTTAATGAATACATTCATATCAGACCGAGGGGAATGAAGCCCGTCAGTGAGAAGGCACCCTAATGAGCCGTGGAGAACTGAAATAACTACAGATGCATTCCACAAATGGACCATTAATTGGAAAAAGAACCAAAGTGTGAAGGTAAAATCCTATAGGATGGAACTTAAAATGGAGATATATTTTAAGGCTTTAGACTTTTTGGTTCAGTTATGTGGAGGAAAAGGTGAATGAAAATGTGCTTTTACCTCTCTCTAAGATAAAGCTTTTAGATGAGGGAAAAAATGCAAACAGTGTCAGACTTTAGTTTTTTGGGCTCCAAAATCACTGCAGATGGTGACTGCAGCCATGAAATTAAAAGATGCTTGCTCCTTGGAAGGAAAGCAATGACAAACCTAGACAGTGTATTAAAAAGCAGAGACAACACCTTGCTGAAAAAGGTCCATCTAATCAAAGCTCTGGTTTTTCCAGTAGTCATGCACAGATGTAACAGTTGCAGCATAAAGAAGGTTGGGCACCAAAGAGCTGATGCTTGTGAACTGCGGTGTTGGAGAAGACTCTTGAGACTCCCTTGGACTGCAAGGAGATCCCGCCCATCAATACTAAAGGGAATCAACCCTGAATATTCATTGGAAGGACTGACGCTGAGGCTGACACTTCAATACTTGGGCCACCTGATGCGAAGAGCTGACTCATTGGAAAGGACCCTGATTCTGGGAAAGACTGAAGGCAGGAGGAGAAGGGGATGACAGAGGACGAGATGGTGGGATGGCATCACCAACTCAACGGACGTGAGTCTGAGCAAAGTCCAGGAAAGAGTGATTGACAAGGAAGACGGGTGTGCTGCAGTCCATGGGGTCACAAAGAAGCGGACACAACTGATCGACTGAACAGCAGCATAAAGCTGTTATTGTAGCCTAACTTGGAGGAAGAAATACTTTTTGAGATGTGGTTAATTTAATTAATGAGAACTTTTTCCTTGATCTGATACTTTTCCCCCCTTATTTAATTAGCACGTTTCATGACGCTGGGGGCTCTACTCTGCCTCTGCTGGGGCTGCCGGGACAGCTTAGGTGAAGTATACTCGCCTTAGAAGAAACAGGAGCATCCCTAGACTGCTCTGCCCACCAGAACAAACCTGGTAAGCAGAAGGCCTTCTGTGAACAAGCGATTTATCCTCCTATGCCCAAGGGGCAAGGTGGCACTGGAGGATGTGTTAAATCAGGCCATGTACCGCCAGCCACCACCAGCCTCCGTGGGCCCTGAAAAGAATGGCCTAGGCTGGGCAAACAGCCACCTCTCCCAGCCTACCCGCCCCATCTTATGGCCTCCCTGGTGGTCTGTCCTCCTCTGGGGGCTTTCATCCCCAGCCCCCAATGACCTACCGGTTGCCTTGCTCAGGGTCATCCTCAACAAACAGATGACTCCAGTCCCACAGAGGGGGCCACCTTCAGCCTCCCCTTGTGTCTCTTTTCAGGCAAATACAACCTCTCCCTGCTTTGTAAAAACAGCAGCAAAAACAAAGCCCTGAGTGCATATGTGGGTAAAAAAGGAAGGCATTAATGTTTAGAGCTGGACCACAGTCTTAAGCCTGGTCTGTCCTGGACTCATCAGAATACATGGCTGTATTAGGGGTCATCCATGTTCTTCATATGTATGCTATACACAAAGAGATTTATTATGAGGAATTGACTCACGTGGTGATGAGGGAGGCTGGACAGTCTGCAGTGCTCATGTTACGGCTCCAGTCCGAAGACTGGGAGCTGCTACAGAACCAGGAAGAGCTAATGTCCCGATGTCCCAGTCTGAAGGTCTCCAGGCGGGAGGATTCTCCGTTACTCTGGGAGGACATGCCTTTTTGTTCTATCGTAGACCTTCAGCTGATCGGATGAGGCCACTCTCAGTATGGATGGCCATTGCATTAGCTGGTCTACCGATTCAAATGCCAAGCCCACTCAAAGACGCCTCACAGAAGCTCCCAGAATCACGCATGGCCAAATACCTGGGCACCGTGTGATCCAGTCAGGTGACACCGAAAATGAATGACTGCAACGGCTGCCCAGCTGACTGCTAAGCCGCTGCGCACTTGCTGTCTCGTGTTGAACTGTCCACAGTGATACCCACAGTGTTTTCTCCTACCTCGACTGGAATGACTGTAGTCTCAGCTTCTTCTTTCCTTGCTCTCAGCTTGGGTCAGAACTGCTCTGGCTCCAACCCCATCGCGATCGTTTACCTTTCTCTTGCATGCGTTTAATTTTATCACGTCATTTTAAAGTGGTCATTTACAGATGATGCTATAAGAAGCAGTGTGGTGTGTGTGCTCAGGCGTGTCCAACTCTGTGGCCCCTTAGACTGCAGTCTGCCAGGCTTCTTGGACCCTGGGATTTTCTGGGCAAGAATCCTGGGGCGGGTTGCTATTCCTACTCCAGGGGATCTTCCTGACCCAGGGATCGAACCTGTGTCTCTTGGGTCTGTTGCGTTGGTAGGTGGGTTCTTTACCCCCGCACCACCGGGGAAGCCTAGTGTGGTGTGTCGGTGGGTAAATGGAGAGCTCAAGGCAACAAGCGGGTTGTCAGGCATCACCTTTGCTTCACCTGTGGTGGCTCTGAACATTTTGTTTTTCTGTTTTATTGGTATTTGTTCAGAGTAAGCTTTTGCCTGAGTACAGATTAGTTGACTAAAATATATTTGAAAATCTCTTCATTTTTTAAATGTCTATGATTTTGCATAAGACAATCCATGAGACTGCTAAAATTGCGTATAATCATTTATTTCTTCATGCACTTGTATTTTTCTGAGGAGACGGCACACAAATACAAATTCCTCATTTTTTTTAAAGAGGCTTGTAACTCACAACAAATTAATCACCACTAGTCAAGTGTTACATGTGACATCACGTATTTTAAAAAAGAGATGATTTAGAAATTGCATTCAATGACTTTGAAAATATTGATATCTCATAAATGATATTTTTAACTTTCATTGGGTCACTAATGATACTGAAATAACGCAAGGATTCATCACACCAGAAAACTAAAGACAAACCAAAGTTTTCATTCCATGTTTTGCTGTAGACATTCCTGGCTTCTTGGTGGTGGTTTTGATATATGGAGAATTAAATATCTTCCTGCTCAGCAGCCTTCTCTGAGACTTGGCTAAATAGAAAAGTCATCGAGTCAGATTAAGTTCAGACAGAAACATTTTCAGTTTTCTGTTGTTGCACAGCAAACACTCCCAACGCTCCGTGGCTTCAGGTAGCAGCGCTGGTTAGCTCCTGTGGTTCTTCTGGCTGCTGGCTCATGCACCAGGTTTTGTCAGCTGCTTTTAGTTGGGGGTGGGCCAGGCCACCTGGGTTCTCCATGTGAGGCTGTATCCTCCGGAGTATTTCCATGTGTTCTCTCTGTTCAGGAAAATAGCCTGGATTCCTTATAGCACAGAGACGGGTTTCCAGGAGAGGAAGTCCCAGGGCACAAATGCTGACCAGCCCTCTGCTTTCATCATGCATGCTGATGTGTGGCCAAAGTAAGTCTCCTGGCCGAGCTCAGACTCAATATGTGATAGAATTACACAAGGCCTGAATACCAGGAGCGTGATTTTTTTGGGAGCCACTGTAATATCTAATACATATAGGACCTTGAGAAAGTTGTTTACAGAAGCAAGCTGGTAGCTCATGGAAAGGAATTAAACCTAATTTCAGAAATTAAAGATTTTGTCATTTGGAACACTGAAGTTTAGGAGATGCATTCATACATATAAAAATAGAAAAATTCATACCTTAAAATCTTTAAAATAATTAAAGATAATAGATATTAAGGAAAATACAGGCTTCCCAGATAGCTCAGTGGTAAAGAATCTGCCCGTCAATGTGGAAGATGTAGGAGATCTGGGTTTGATCCCTGGCTCAGGAAGATCCCCTGGAGAAGGAAATGGCAGCCCACTCCAGTATTCTTGCCTGATGGGCTACAATCCATGGGGTCACACAGAGTTGGACATGATTGAGTGAGGGCACATGTAGGCATAAATGATAAAGAAAAAGAAATAATTTAATAATTTGAAAAATCTTCACATGCAATGGATAAATACCCAAAACTGCTTTCTTAAAAACACATATGGAACTTGCTCAAAAAACTGAAACTAGAATTGCCATGTGATTCAGCAATCCCAGTCCTGAGCACATATCTGAACAAAACTGTAATTCAAAGAGATACACACACCCCTGTGTTTATACCAGCCCTGTTCACAATAGCCAGACATAGAAACAGCCTGTTTTATGTCCATCAGCAGATGAATAAAGAAGATGTGCTACATATATAGACACACACACATGCACACACACACACACAAGGGAATAGTACTCAGCCATAAGAAAGAATAAAATAATGCCATCTGCAGCAAGACGGGTGGACCTAGAAATTATCACACTAAGCAGAAAGAGAATGACAAATACCATGTGATGCCACTTCTATGTGGAGTCTAAAATACGACACAGAGAAACCTATGTGAAACTGACTCCCAGACGCCAGAGAACGGACTTGCGGTTGCCGGTGGGGAGGCGAGGAGGGGAGGGATAGATCGGGAGTCTGCGGTTGGCAGATGCAGGCTGTTGTACAGAATGGGGAGCAGCGGTCCCTACTGATAGCATAGGGGACTGTAGTCAGTGCCCTGTGACAAACCAAAATGGGAAAGAAGACAAAAAAGAATGTGTGTGTGTGTGTGTGTGTGTGTGTGTGTCTGTGTGTGTATAAAACAGAATCACTTTGCTGAACATCAGAAATTAATATGACATTTTAAACCAACTATGTCAATAACAAAAGAAGAAATTAGGACATAGAAGTGCACAGAGAGAAGACCCAGGGAGAGATAGCTGTCTACACATCAAGAAAAGAAGTCTCAGAAAAAACTAACCCTGCTGACACTTGCTATCAGACTTCTAGCTCCAGAATGTGAGAAAGTAAATTTATGTCATTTAAGGAGACAAACCTTCCACTGTGCTTTCTTGAAAAATAATGAAATAGGCAAAGCTTTCATAATTAAAAATGAAGTAAAACAGAGAAAATGTACACAAATGAAGAATGAAAATAGGGACAAAACTTATTATAACTAATTCTAATCTTATTAATATGCACTTTTAAATACTATTCTGGACTCTATTACTGAATACTATAAAGACAAATTTGAAGGAAAAATATTCAAAAGAATGGTATGAATTTTTATAATTTATAGATAATGTGATTTGTTAACTAGACAACAAGTAATTAGTAATTAAGATTAATAAGAAATTGGATATTTTAAAATATAAGTAGAAAAATAAAAAGCTGTATTATTTATCAGCAATGACAACATAATAAACAGTTTACATTTGCATTGGTATCCAAACTTTACTTATCTAGGAATAAATTACCACATTGCCTGATCCATGAAAGGGTTTCAAATATATTTTCTGGAAGATCAAAAACTATTGAAAACAAACAAGAAGATGTAGAACCTAAATAAATAGAGCTAATACCCTTTACTTGAGACATAATAAAAGCCTTAATTAAATAAACATATATCAGGTTCTGAGATGGAAAGTATGAATGTTATAGAGATGCTAATTTTATCCCACTAAAGAGTTAATTCAATTCCAATCTGTACTTCCAAAAATTTTTTTGGAACTTAAAATTGTACAGAAGTTTAATGGAAGAACAAAAGAGTAAATAATTGCATACATTTCTTTTTAAAAAATAAGGGTGCTACCAAATTCTTGAATTAAAACCAGGCCCTAATAATCAAAGCAGCATGTAATTAGCACCAAATCTCAACAGTCAGATTAAGAGACTAAATAAAAATGTCAGGAACAAGCTCCAGTGTAATCAGAATTTTATACAATGTAAAGTGAAATTTCAAACCAGTGGAAAATAACGATTTAAACAGCAATGTTAAAAGAAAAAACATAAAAAATAAGATCTACTGCAAATCATCATCCATAGTGAGTAAAAACAATGGTAAATGGCATACTTGCCTATATAAAAACTTAAAATCTTTCTATGTCAACATATTATGAATAAAGTTTAAAAATATGTTCCAGTTATGTAAAATGAAGTAAGTTCTAGACATCTGCTGAGCAACATCATGCCTATAATTAACAGGATTGTACTGTACACTTCAAATTTTTCTGAAAGGGTAGATCTCATGTTAATATTTTTACTGTAATAAAAAGCAACTCAATAAGATGCGTTTCCAACAAACTCCCCCAAAGTGACTACATATTCTTATTAAATTAAGAGCCCTTACAAAGAATAATGAAAGAATGAGTAACAAATAACAAAACCATGAATAGGACATGAAACAACAGAAAAGTACAAAATCAAATGAAAAGGAATGTGAGTTGTTTAATCTCACAGTTGATTAAAGAAAACAAAAGTTCATATACTTTACATTTAAAATATGAAAAACTGAGTAAAAATGATACTAGTATTGGCAATAATTTAGGTNTGCTGAGCAACATCATGCCTATAATTAACAGGATTGTATTGTACACTTCAAATTTTTCTGAAAGGGTAGATCTCATGTTAATATTTTTACTGTAATAAAAAGCAACTCAATAAGATGCGTTTCCAACAAACTCCCCCAAAGTGACTACATATTCTTATTAAATTAAGAGCCCTTACAAAGAATAATGAAAGAATAAGTAACAAATAACAAAAACATGAATAGGACATGAAACAACAGAAAAGTACAAAATCAAATGAAAAGGAATGTGAGTTGTTTAATCTCACAGTTGATTAAAGAAAACAAAAGTTCATATACTTTACATTTAAAATATGAAAAACTGAGTAAAAATGATACTATTATTGGCAATAATTTAGGTAAAAGGTATACACTTTATAGAGGAAAATACAAGTGACAGGACATATGTGTGGAGCAATATATTTTAAAAGGTAATATCTTATGATCCAGTAATTTTTTCTACAGCAGTTAACTCTAAGGAAATAGTCATAGATGTGAACAGAGCATTAATATTTAATAGCAAACATGAACAACACACATTGAAAATATGATTGAAGGACCATAACTATATGATAGGAATATTTGTAGGCATTAATAACACATGGCAAAAGAATATATACTTTATGATAGAAAATAATATTCAGGGTGATTCATGCTACGTCTCTAAGTAGTTTACAAAATATTATGCCTTGTATAATCCCGGTAGAAAAAAACCTTGGAATATACATACCAAAATATTAATAGTGCTTATTTTTTATTTGTGGTATTATGAGGGATACATTCAGAAAATGAAGATCATGGCATCTGGTCCCATCACTTCATGGGAAATAGATGCGGAAACAGTGGAAACAGTGTCAGACTTCATTTTTTGGGGTTCCAAAATCACTGCAGATGTTGACTGCAGCCATGAAATTAAAAGACGCTTACTCCTTGGAAGAAAGTTATGACCAACCTAGACAGCATATTCAAAAGCAGAGACATTACTTTGCCAACTAAGGTCCGTCTAGTCGAGGCTGTGGTTTTTCAAGTAGTCATATATGGATGTGAGAGTTGGACTGTGAAGNTACATACCAAAATATTAATAGTGCCTATTTTTTATTTGTGGCATTATGAGGGATACATTCAGAAAATGAAGATCATGGCATCCGGTCCCATCACTTCATGGGAAATAGATGCGGAAACAGTGGAAACAGTGTCAGACTTTATTTTTTGGGCTCCAAAATCACTGCAGATGTTGACTGCAGCCATGAAATTAAAAGACGCTTACTCCTTGGAAGAAAGTTATGGCCAACCTAGACAGCATATTGAAAAGCAGAGACATCACTTTGCCAACTAAGGTCCGTCTAGTCAAGGCTATGGTTTTTCAAGTAGTCATATATGGATGTGAGAGTTGGACTGTGAAGAAGGCTGAGTGCCGAAGAATTGATGCTTTTGAACTGTGGTGTTGGAGAAGATCTTGAGAGTCCCTTGGACTATAAGGAGATCCAACCAGTCCATTCTGAAGGAGATCAGCCCTGGGACTTCTTTGGAAAGAATGATGCTAAAGCTGAAACTCCAGTACTTTGTCCACCTCATGCGAAGAGCTGATTCACTGGAAAAGACTCTGATGCTGGGAGGGATTGGGGGCAGGAGGAGAAGGGGACGACCGAGGATGAGATGGCTGGAAGGCATCACTGACTCGATGGACGTGAGTCTGAGTGAAATCTGGGAGATGGTGATGGACAGGGAAGCCTGGTGTGCTGCGATTCATGGGGTCGCAAATATTCAGACACGACTGAGCAACTGAACTGAACTGAACTGAAGAGGGATTTTTATGTCTTTTTAGTGTGACTATCTGTTATTTTCCCCAAATTTTTAACAACTGTTTTATTTTTATAAGGAGAAAGCTATCCAGCTACTAAACATTATATACAAAAGATGATTGAGCTTTACATTCTGCTTACACAAGCGTGTGGGAGCGTGCGCACACACCTCCTGGAGTACAGACCTCTGTGCTCCGTGGCGTCGGCCTGCACAGCACTGACGGCAGGCCTGCAAGCGCCTACGCATCCACAAGCACGCACACACACACGCGCGCGTGGGCACACGCACACACACACACACACACACGCGCGCGCGCGCGGGCACACGCACGTGCTTCTTGTGCACTCTACCAGAAGCTCAGGGAAACCAGGTGAGCCTTACCTGGATTCCTCAAGCGTATGTTTTGTAGCCAGCCAGTGAGCAGGCCAGCCTGATGCTAGAGCATTTCTGGAGGGGTACGGGTGAAGTGTTTGGACAATTCTTGGAGTGTTTCCCCAAGCACATGAGTCACTGAAGACACTTTTGATTACTTGAGGAGAGATTTGTTTCACTCCGGGCAAATCTGATAAATGAGGAATTTTCTTGGTCCAGCCCTGCCAATTCTCAAGTATTCAAAATTCTGTTGACCTAAAAGTTATTTTTCCCTGGCCCTTCAGTTACTCCCTGAGAAGCTTTCTATCTGTGAATGATACAAGATTTACAGTTTCATGTAAGTCAAGAAGAAAGCCTTGATAAGCCTGCCTGATACGCACTTACTCACTGCTCCTCCCGTTCACGCCTTCCCTCCTCCTTCCCCGAGTCTGTTCTTTTTCTTCCTTTTTCTTTTCTGCCACACTCTGCTTCTCCTCTTATGGAGAAGGGAATGGCACCCCACTCCAGTACTCTCGCCTGGAGAATCCTGTGGACGGACGAGCCTGGTGGGCTGCTGTCCATGGGGTCACAAAGAGCTGGACACGACCGCAGCGACTTGGCATGCATGCGTGCATTGGAGAAGGGAGTGGCACCCACTCCAGTGTTCTTGCCTGGAGCTGCCATCTAGGGGGTCGCTCAGACTCGGGCATGACTGAAGTGACTTAGCAGCAGCAGCAGCTGCTTCTCCCCTCCTGCCAGGTGTGACCCTGATGTTGGCTAGTGTTAATCAGACCTCTTTCCTTGCCTACTATGCCCTCAGTTACTTGGAGAGGGGTGTTAGGAAATAAATTTGCCATTAAGGTGCTTTGTGATTTCAGAAATTTGATGAGATAATAGATTTTGGGGGCTGAATTGAAAAATTCTCAGAAGAATTTCGTGGGAAAGATGTTGAGAAGCCTACATGTTTTGACAGAATACTTCGAGAGGAGTCAGGCAACCTGCCTCACTCTGTGACAACGCTATTACTATGGAACAAAATGTCTTGGTGAAATGATCAACTTGAGAATTGTATTCTGTCAAGTCGGGATCTTTTTGTCTCCAGTATCCTGGTATGGATCGAATACTGCATTGCCTTAAAATTCATATACTGAAACCCAGTCCCCAAGGTGATGGTTTTAGGAGCTGGGACTTTCGGCAATGATTAGCCCTTTAGGGCAGAGACCTCGTGAGTGGCATTCGTTTCCTTATAATAGAGATCCCAGAAAGACCCGTTGGATCTTCCTTCACGGAAGATTGTAGCAAAAAGTTAGACAAACAAGGAGCTGGGTTCTCACCAGACACTGAATTTGCCAGATCCTTGATCTTAGATTTCCCAGCCTTCAGAAACAATTTTTTGTCATTGAGAAACTTCCAAGTCTATAGTGTTTTGTTATAGCAACTCAAACTAAGATATACCCCTGAAAGTGTTTCCCGGCACATCTTGACCAAGAATAAACTTTTCTTCTCCCCATTTACTGTTAACTATGTGTAAAGTCATCTCCCAGCTCCAGTCCCTAATACCTGCAAACTGTGACTTTATTCTCACTGTTTTCAAATGTCATCCTTCACAAAACATCTGGATTTTCTAGGGTGATCAGGCAATTAGATTTGAGCTTTTCCTTGTTTTCCTTTGCTTCCCGCTATTAATCTCTTTCGTGCATGCTAAGTTGCTTCAGTCATGTCTGACTCTTTGCAGCCCTATGGACTGTAGCCCGCAAGGCTCTGTCCATGGGATTCTCCAGGCAAGAATACTGCAGTGGGTTTCCATGCCTCCTCCAGGAGATTGTCCCGACCCAGGGATCAAACCCATGTTGCAGGCGGATTCTTTATTGCTGAGCCATCAGGGAAACCCCATATTAATCTCTTTTACCATCATTTAATTTCTGAAGATTCTGGATATATCAACTTGGGAGCTGGTATGAAAAGGTGAAACAAGATTTCAATTTCTGTTTTAAAATCTTCCCCTAGAGATGAAAAACAGTCAAGGTCATGCTACTGTTCACAGTTCAGATAGTACATCCCCTCATGAATTAAAGATAATGTAGTGTTGGTAGACAGGATTCAAACAGAAGAATGTTCTGATTTATTAAACTTGTCTTTCTAAGTAACATAAAGTAGTTGAGCTAATAGACAATTCAAACCTTTTCTTCTGAAGTCTCGGAAGGAAATAATCGTGTGGCACGAGCCTTGGGAGAGAGAGAACTCTGAAAACAGGTTCCACTCTGATGGCAGGCATTGGGAGAGGGACTGTATAATCTGGTCCATCAACTGAGGCTAATTCAAATAGAATTAATTGTTGGAAGCAGAACTTCCTGTCATGGTGATACCTGAGACTCAACACAATTCCCCTGAATCTCCCCCCAGAGCTGAGAGTTCTGGAAGCTGAACTGGATTCCAGGAGGAGTGATGGAGCTGGCTGTGTACCCCACCCATCGCAGCGTGCCCTGGGGTCAGAGCTGGGAAAGCAGAGAAGGAGGCAGGTGCTGGTATCACTTTTATTACTTTTTGTCACTGCTTCCTAAAAGTTACCTTTGCTATTAAGGCCCGCTTAATTGAATTGTGCAGAGAGATGAGGGAGAGTTGACATAGGCTATAGTGTTAGCAGCTTAAAATCTTTTGTTTGGTTTCCTTTGACCTTCTGCGCTTCCTCCACTAGCGTCTACCTACGTAGCCACGCAGCCAGGAAGCGATTTCCTGTCTAATCCACTAGGAAGCTGTTTGCATCTATACTTTGCCTTGAAAGCCAGGTTATTGTTAGATGAGATTTTTATGGTTCATATCTCTTTAGGCATGGGAGAAATCTTGTGTGGTAACCTAGATCCCTGTGTTTAACCAGGGGAAGTTGTTAAGAAGAGGAGGAAGAAAAGGGGAGAACTCGCTTTCCCAGTCTTGATGGATGGAGCGGAGACAGATGTGAGGCAGATGGCACGTGAAGGTGTCAGCTGCAGGGCCCCGCTTTCGATTCTTCAGGGTTCAACCCAGAGTGGTCACGTGTCAGGTAAATAAGGGCATCGCCAAGCACACAGGGTCAGGCCTTCATGCTGTGTTTGCACTTGGCAGACTAAGGCCATGTCACTGAACGCATGCCTGGGAAAGAAGTCTCGATAAAACCCTGGGCCAGCAGGCCTGGCCCTGCAGTGGCGGCTGTGGGATCAGGTGTCTGTGCTGGAAAGTAGAAGGATCAGAGTTAGACGCTGGCACTGCCTTCAGCAGCAGCAGGAGATTAAGTGAACCCTGAGCAGAAACAAGGGTCTGAAAATGGTGCAAATGAACTGACTTACAAAGCAGGAACAGATTTATGGATATCGAAAACAAATTTCTGGTTACCAAAGGGGAATAAGACAGGGAGGGATAAATCAGAAGTTTGGGATTAGCACACATACACTTCTGTATGTAAGAGAGAGAACCAAAGAGGAGCTACTGTATAGCACAGCAAACTCTACTCAACGTTCTTTAATAATTTACATGCGAAAAGAACCTGAGAGAATGAATGCATGTAGACGTATGACCAAATCACTTTGGTACACACCCGAAGCTAACACAACGCTGTAAACCACCTCCAAAAAAAGAGGGAAAGGGGCACAGACCCAACCGAAGAAGGATAGGCGAAAAGTTTACCGAGGGTTGACATCCCAGAGGAGCCTTAGAGGTTGGTAAGGAATCTTCATTTAAGAATCATAAAGTGTTCCCCTCTGCCTCTGAATGACTGCTTTGTCTTAAGGAGAGAGGCAGCGGGAAGGAAGTTATCTTTGAGATTGAGCCTTTTTATCTGTAAGATGGAACATATCCTGAAGGGCCCTTTCTTGATATCAGACTAAACTTTAAACTGTTTACTCAACACAGACAAGGAAGGGTGCCAGGGTCCAGCCCCGGTGGATCCAGGGAATTTGAAGCGGGGACAGAGTCAGCCTCTGGGAAAGGACTATTTAATCAGAAATATAAAGAGAGATTAAGGAAGAATAGTATAATAGGAAAATTGGTGGAGAAAAGATGCTGAATAACTTGGTTTACACAGAAAGCTAATAAAACCTCAAGACAAGAGGTTTGCACCATCTACATAGGCCACTGGTGCCCACTTGAATAGCAGAAGGTGCCCTGCCTTGGGCTCCCTCTCCTGTGGGTCTTAGACGCCAGGGCACGTAAGTAGACGTGGTGAGCCTCCACGTTCCAGATGGGAATTCAGCCTGAAAAGGAGAGGGAGGGAGAGGGAGAAAGAGAGAGAGAGAGAGAGAGAGAGAGAGAGAGAGAGAGAGAGAGAGAGAGAGAGAGTCAGTCAACAGGGGGGGAGCCAGATTCAAGAAGCTGGTCTGAGAAAGTGGTCCATCATTTATTGTTCAGGAAAGCTTTTTATACTTTTGGTTGTACATAGAGATCAGTGGATAATACAAAATTATGCAGGGTCAGCAGCCCTGACTCTTATCGAGCCCAGGCTTTCTCTCTGCATACCTAGCTGAATACACAGGTCTTAGGTGATTTACATCATCTTCTGGCCAGGAGGCCAATTAACATTTTACGGCCCTTTTCTGATAAGGGTCTGTCAACCAGAAAACTTATTTGCCCTTAAAGGTATTGTTCTTCCCAAAGTCTGGTGCCACTCTCAGAAAGCACTAATTAAGGTTACATTCTTACACAGCAAGGACACAACGATTTATAACAAAGAAAGAGGAGTACAGTGATTTATAACAAAGAGAAAGTTTACTAACTCAAAAGCCTAGTGTTGCTAACATCAAAACTACTATATTCCTTTTTCTATATCCCAATTACATTGATTAATATCCTCCAGGTGCCTAAAAGATGAAGAATATGGAGGTCTGGCAGCAGTCATTGACTCAACAGTGAAACACAACACCAATATAATTCTTAGCGTTTTAAAAAAAGGGGCTCTGTATCTTTAAGATGCTTTAAGCTTCATGCCTCTGGTTGGGGGCCGTAAACAATTCACATGCATAGTTGTAAAAATCCAGAGAGACTGGTCAGGTAAGTTAGAAAGCCATCAGAGGGGTTTGAGCTGAAACATTCTTTTCATATGCAGGAGACTAACTGGAGCTCTCAGTTAACTTTTTCCAGAGAAAGGTGGTTGGAAGAAGAGTGGAAAGCACAGTACAGTAAGGCAGGCAGACTCTGGTTTCGAGGGCAGATGTTCGAGAAAATTCAGCAAGGCTCCCTTGAGGCCTGACTCGCCTTTGCCTGTTGGACCCCTTAACCTCATGACCTTTGCCACTAGCAGGACTCCTTGTGCTGGCTCCCGGCAGAGGGGCACAGTAGGAAGACCAGGTTTGTTATAGAAAAAATAATAAGCTCTGTATGACCCCACCCTTATGGCAGAAAGTGAAGAGGAACTAAAGAGCCTCTTGGTGAAAGTGAAAGAGGAGAGTGAAAATGTTGGCTTAAAGCTCCACATTCAGAATGAAGATCATGGCATCCGGTCCCATCACTTCATGGGAAATAGATCAGGAAACAGTAGAAACAGTGTCAGACTTTATTTTCTTGGGCTCCAAAATCACTGCAGATGGTGACTGCAGCCATGAAATTAAAAGACGCTTACTCCTTGGAAGAAAAGTTATGACCAACCTAGATAGCATATTCAAAAGCAGAGACATTACTTTGCCAACAAAGGTCTGTCTAGTCAAGGCTATGGTTTTTCCTGTGGTCATGTATGGATGTGAGAGTTGGACTGTGAAGACAGCTGAGCACTGAAGAGTTGATGCTTTTGAACTGTGGTGTTGGAGAAGACTCTTGAGAGTCCCTTGGACTGCAAGGAGATCCAATCAGTTCATCCTAAAGGAGATCAGCCCTGTGTGTTCTTTGGAAGGAATGATGCTGAAGCTGAAACTCCAGTCCTTTGGCCACCTCCTGAGAAGAGTTGCCTCACTGAAAAGACTGATGCTGGGAGGGATCGGGGGCAGGAGGAGAAGGGGTCGACAGAGGATGAGATGGCTGGATGGCATCACCGACTCGATGGACGTGAGTCTGCGTGAACTCCGGGAGTTGGTGATGGACAGGCAGGCCTGGCGTGCGGCGATTCACGGGGTCGCAAAGAGTCGGACACAACTGAGTGACTGAACTGAACTGAACTGAACTGATGTATGTAAAAAGGTTTTATGTAACAAACTTTTAGTTCTTCAGATTACAGGATAATAAAAATTGGCAATTGCTCTTTATATGTAAGTTACTGATTGAGACCACAGATGTCATTTTGAAAAATATTCTACTTTTACCTTTAATTTTTTTTTAAAGTTAAATTCTGATTAAAGTTGATTCAATTCTGATTAAAGTTTACTTCTTTTCCAGTATGGAGAAACTTCCATACTGTTCTCCATAGTGATTGCACAAATTTATGTTCCCACCAACAGTTTAGGAGAGTTCTCTTTTATCTATACACTCTCCAGCATTTATCTGTAGACTTTTTTGATGGCCTTTCTGTCTGGTGGGAGAGTATCATTTTGACTTGCATTTCCCTAATAACTAGGGATTTTGAGCGAGCGTCTTTTCCTGGGCTTTTTGGCCATCTGTGTATCTTCTTTGGAAAAATATCTGTTTAGATCTTCTGTCCATTTTTTGATTGAGTTCTTTGTTTTTTTGATATTGAGTTCCACGAGCTGTTTGTATAGTTTGAAGATTAATACTTTGTCAGTCAATTCATTTGCAAATATTTTCTCCCATTCTGTGGGTTGTCTTTTCATTTTGTTGATGATTTTCTTTACTGTGCAAATGCATTTAAGTTTAACTAGGTCTCATTTCATTTGTTCAGTTTTGTTTTTCTTTTTATTACTCTAGGAGATGGATACAGAAAGATATTGATGTGATTTATGTCAGAGTGCTCTAGCTGTGTTTTCCTCTAAGAGCTTCATAGTATCCAGTCCTACATTCAAGTTTTTAATCCATTTTGAATTTATTTTTGTGTGTGGTGTTAGAGAATGTTCTAATTTCTTTCTTTCTTTCTTTTTTTTTTTCTTTGCATGTGGTTGTCCAGTTTCCCCAGCACTATTTACTGAAGAGAGTGTCTTTTCCTGTTGTATATTCTTGTCTCTTTTGTCATAGACGAATTGACTACAGCTGTGTGGGGTTATTTCTGGGCTTCCTATCCAGTTCCATTGATCTATGTTTCAGTTGTGTGTGTGTGTGTGTGTGCATGCGCGCGCTGGTGCTATACTGTTTTGATTACTTCAGCTTTGAAATCAGGGAACCTGATACCTCCAGCTTCACTTTTCTTTCTCAAGATTGCTTTTTACTATTCAGGGTCTTTTGTATTTTATACACATTAAAAATATTTTTTTATTCTAGCTCTGACAAAAATGTCATTGGGAATTTGATAGGGATTGCATTGAATCTATAGATTGCTTTGGGTAATATAATCAGAACAACCTACCTAAGGAAGAAATATGTCTTTATGAACATAGAAAAACTTTGCTTTCTGATTATAACATAAAGGAGAAAAAAGTGAGAAATTATATATGCTTTTAAAGGCATAAAGTTGTTGTTGTTGTGTTCCTTGGTTTATTTTATTCAGCTGTATGTCTTTAGTTATTTTAAAGCAAATAAATAAAGATAAAACCAACAGAAAGATCAACAAACACCCTTTGGATTTCTTTTGACCTTAGAGAGAAATACAAGTGAATTAATACTTTTAGAAAATTGTTGTCCAAATAGAAACAACATTTAAAAANGAGTCTGAGTGAACTCCACGAGATGGTGATGGACAGGGAGGCCTGGCGTGTTGCGATTCATGGGGTTGCAAAGGGTCGGACACGACTGAGCGACTGAACTGAACTGATACGGGCTATTGGGAGAAATGTTATATTAAAAATCAAAAGCAAACGTGTGCAGTGCCTTTACTCTTCTACACGTTTTAAATGTTCGGTCAGTTTACTGTGTGGGATGCTATGGGAGTGCTCTCAGTGGGAGGGTCTTATTCTTTCCAAGGGCTACAAATCTAATGTTTCAAGGACTTCTGAATCTACTCAGTCAAGCCAGGTCTTTCTTTTGAATCCCATGCCTACATTCTGTACTGCCTGCTGTTCATTACTACAGACATTCAACTACAGTTATGAAGTGCTGAACTCATTAATTTCCCTCCTCACAACTCTTAATGAAACCACCACCCACATGTTTGCTTTGCTTATGTTTTGGGAAGACAGAGTGTAGTCCAAAGGCCGCCTGCTCTGTAGACCACCTCTGTGTTCGATCAATAAATGCGTCTTTGGGTCCTACCACCCCGGGTGAAGCTGTTTCCCTCTCTGTGTCTCCACAGCTTTAACCTTTCAGGCCATCGGCATCACCCGCCCGTCTGAATCAGCAGCCTCCAGTTCAGCTAGCCGCCTCTTGCTAGACACAGACGCGGGCACGGAATTGCCTGTGTCATGTCATTCCCCAGACGCTCCCTCTGCCTGAAGATTGAAGCTGAAACTCCCGAACACGGGCCACAGTTTCCTGTATGATGCGTTCAAGCTGCCTTGTTGTTCAGTTGCCAAGTCCCGTCCGACTCTTTGCGACCCCATGCACTGCAGCATGCCAGGCCTCCCTGTGCGTCACCAGCTCCTGGAGCTTGCTCACACTCGTGTCCACCGAATCGGTGATGCCATCCAACCAGCCATTCTCTGTCGTCCCCTTCCCCTCCTGCCCTCAATCTTTCGCAGCATCAGGGTCTTCTCCAGTGAGTAGGCTCTTCCCATCCAGCTTCAGCATCAGTCCTTCCGATGAATATTCTGGACGGATTTCCTTTAGGATGCACTGGTTTGATCTTCTTGAAGTCCAAGCGACTCTCAAGAGTCTTCTCCAACACAGCGTTATCTTTGTGTCCTCCTCCCTAGGATGCTTGCCACAGCTCCACTGAACTTCCAGTCCCTTCTTCATTATCCTGCATCAGAGACTTGCCTGCTTTATTCAGTCTGAACCACTTCTTTCTCTACTTTATTTTTATGATTCACTCTTAGTGAATCTTAGCTAGGGTTCACTAGAGAAGCAGAACCAAGATGACTTATTATAAGGAATTGGCTCACATGATTATGGAGACTCGAGGTCCCAAGATCTATAGTTAATAAGCTGGAGACCCAAGAGCAGTGATAATCTGAGTACCAGTCACAGTCTAAGCTCAAAGACAGGCCGAGAAAAGGAGTTCTGCTGCGGCGGTGATAGGTCGCTAAGTCGTATCTGATTCTCCGCAACCCTCCGGACTGCAGCATGCCAGGCTTCCCCGTGCCTCACTCTCTCCAGCCCTGCACTCCAGACTTTCGTTCTCTTCAGGACTTCAGTGGATTCGGTGAAGCTCATTCACACTGGGGAGCGCATTCTGCTTTATTCTGTGGACAGATTCAGATATTAATCTCATCCAGACACACCCTCATAGACACACCCCAAATAATGTTTAATCAGTTATCTAGAGCTGTGTGGTGCAATCAAGTTAGCACACAAAAGTCACCATCACAGCCTTCTAGAAGCTTTCTGGCTACCTGTCTTCTCAAGACAGACTGCTGTGGCCCCGGCCCCGGTGAGGCTGCTCCTGCTCTCCCACCCCCTTCCGCAGCTCTGTCTCTGCACGCGCCAGCACTCACACATGTCTCCCTTGCCCGCTCACACGCATCCTTAAACTCCCTTGGTCTTGCTTCTCCTTCCCTTTGTGATCCCTAATTTAGGAGTTAGAAAGTATACTTGGGCACTTAGATGTTCAATGAATATGCATTGAATGCATGAGCTATTCTATTAACCTTTAGCTTGAATCCTCATAAACATTAAATTATTTTGGCTTGATCGCTGATATAAAACCAACATTTACTCCCACCCAATTATGGCTGAATGTATATATATAACCATATTCAGCATTCTGGTTTCATTAACTTTCCTCTGCTATTTACACACTAAACTTGTCACTCTGTGGTCTAGATACTCTGTGCTGATTAAAACTGTGGCTACCTTGATAGAATTCTCTTGGTTGATCACCACCAGGGAAAAGGGCATTCCGTTTCGCTGTTCCAAGTTAGAAAGTAGCATGTGAAGGGAGCAGAGGCTTTGGAATGAAACACAGCCCAGGGTGGGAGCCCAGCTCTTCTGATCTGCGTTCTCTCTTACTGACTTCTGCAGGCTGAGCATGTACGAAAGCGCTTGGCAGAAACTAGGTTTTAAAATTGTTAGATAACTTCAATAAGTTATGAAAGTTATTTTAGTCCCAGGCTTCTCACTTGGTGACAGTGATTGTATCCATTTCACAAAGATATCTGTGACTGTAAATGAGTTAATGTACTCACCTTGAGTGCAAAGAATATGCCAAATGAAACTTTGTTTATACTTGTTTTCATAGTATTGGAGTATCTGCAAATGTGTTTATAAGTGCAAAATTTTCCATCCTGTCACCTCCAGTTACATACATTTCCCTCTATTTTTAAAAGTACTTACATGTGCCAGGTACTGCCTAAGTGCTTTACATACGTCATTTCATTTCGTTTTAATACAAGATTGTTCTTCTCAGTTAACAGAGAAAATCTGGTTTCATAAAGACTAAATAACTTTGCAAGTTCACACAACTTGCAAAGCCTAAACTGGCACCTGAAATTATACCAAAATTCAATGGCAAGTTCATTCTCTAGGTCTGTGAGTCTGCTTCTGTTTTGTAAAGAAGTATCATTTGTATCATTTCTTTTTAGAGTCCACATATAAGGGATGTCATATGATATTTCTCCTCCTTTGTCTGACTTACCTCACTCAGAATGACACTCTGTACCATATGGTTGCTGGGGGAAGAATGAGGGGAAGGGAGAGTGAGGGAGTTTGGGATGGATGTGTATGCACTGCTATACTTAAAATGGATAACCAGGAAGGACCCACTGTGTAGAGCACATGGAACTCACTCAATGCTATGAGGCAGCCAGGATGGAAAGGGAGTTTGGGGAAGAATGATTCATGTAGATGTAAGACTGAATCCCTTTGCTGTTCACCTGAAACCATCACAGCATTGTTAATCGACTATATGTCAATGCAAAAAAAAAACCCAAAAAACTCATTGGTGATAACTGTGCTCAATTTTGGGCTTCCCTGGTCGCTCAGACAGCAAAGCGTCTGTCTGCAATGCAGGAGACCTGGGTTCGATCCCTGGGTTGGGAAGGTCTCCTGGAGAAGGAAATGGCAGCCCACTCTAGTATTCTTGCCTGGAGAATCCCGTGGACGGCGGAGCCTGGTGGGCTACCGTCCACGGGGTCACCAAGAGTCGGACACCACGGAGCGACTGCTCAGTTTTAAAACGCCGGAATAAAGCCTGTGCTGATAAGCTAATTTCTTTCCCTTCTTGACCGTAGGGTCAGTGTCCTGTATCCTCTGCGTTTGCATGAGCACTGCCAGCGGCGCGCTGTTCTGGGCTCCTCCCCGCTCTGCTGACTCCTCCCCGAGCCCCAGGTGAGGCCTCCTCCTCTTTGGCCAGACTCCACTGGAAAATTTGGTGGCAAGACGGTTTGTCTTTCATCTTTGAGAAGGGCAAAGTCCCGCCTGGCTACGTCCAAGCAGAGGAAAAAGCCAAGGTGGGACTTGGTCTCTGCAGTCCTCCGCCTGCAGCGCTCACCTCGGCCTGTGACCTGAGTCCCCGCGTCCACCGTCCCGCCGAGTCCAGCGCCCAGGCCGCTGCCGCTGCGTTTGGAGACTCTCCCTTCTCGCCGCTTCTCAGATTTGCTTCTGTTGGGGGCCAGCGTGAGGCACTCCGCCCTCGGCAAAGGTCACGAGGAAGGGGGCTTGGCATACGCAAAGGCGTGATCAAGCCTCAGGAGCGCCCCTGCTCCCGAGCATCCACCCCCAAACCAGAGCATGTCCTGCACTCGCCTGCGGGGGCTCCCCCATAACCGTTTCTCTCCAGGAGGAGGGGACGCGCAGCTCCAAGGCAGTGAGGATTCCGGGCCTGGCTGGAGAGTTTCAACTCTCGGGCTCCTCTGAAGGTTATCTAGCCTGCCCGTATAGGCTCCTCCGGCCACAAGAGCCCTCCAACCATGAGGCACGAGATGTTTTGACTTACTAAAGGCAAATTCTTGGGGGAAGTTAGAAATTATTAGTATAGTGGGNTTGGCATACGCAAAGGCGTGATCAAGCCTCAGGAGCGCCCCTGCTCCCGAGCATCCACCCCCAAACCAGAGCATGTCCTGCACTCGCCTGCGGGGGCTCCCCCATAACCGTTTCTCTCCAGGAGGAGGGGACGCGCAGCTCCAAGGCAGTGAGGATTCCGGGCCTGGCTGGAGAGTTTCAACTCTCGGGCTCCTCTGAAGGTTATCTAGCCTGCCCGTATAGGCTCCTCCGGCCACAAGAGCCCTCCAACCATGAGGCACGAGATGTTTTGACTTACTAAAGGCAAATTCTTGGGGGAAGTTAGAAATTATTAGTATAGTGGGTTGGTTGGGAATTATATTGGTAAAGGGTTTCTTCATTTGTTGTGTCAATAATTGCTGCTAATTCCCTGCCCTAGGTGGGACAAGGGCGTCTCAGGTTAAGCCTCTCTGCGGACATATGATGGTTTGCTACCTCTCAACCATAAATAGCACAGAGAGTTTTGGAGTATTTTGAGAGTCTTAACTAACATAGGGCTTTTTCTTGCTGTTGAGTCTATGATTGCCACCAGGCCTCCATATCCTTAGACACCTGGGAGTATATTAGTCAATGTATTTGGAATATAGAAAAGGAAATATAGTAGTTTTTGATGTTAGCAATGTTAGACTTTTTGAGTTAATGAATTTTCTCTTTTGTTATAGATCACTGTACTTTGTTATAAATCACTGTGTCCTTGCTATGTAAAAATGTAACTTTATCACTATCTTAAGACTAAGTAGATCTTAAGAGGAACATTGGTGAAAGGATTTTCATTTGTTGGACTGATGTTTGCTGCTAAATCTCCATATTCCCTGCCCTTATAATAAATATAACTAGCATATAGGAGAAATACATATGAACCTGTAAGCATATAGGAGAAATAAGTATTAACCTTTAAGATTAAACATGTTAACCTTGGGTTAAATAAATTCCTTTCTTGACTGTAACTCACTACACCCTCACCCTATTAGGAACACAACTTTATTTGGAGGGTGGTGCCTGGTTTAAGAAAAAACACGCTTGGAAAAAATAAGTTTTTTGGCTATCAGAAAGAAAGGGTTGTAAATGTCAGCGGGCAGAAATGGCTTGAAGATGATGTAAAACCCCTAAGAGCTTTTTTTTATGTAAAGCACCTGATTTNAAAGGATTTTCATTGTTGGACTGATGTTTGCTGCTAAATCTCCATATTCCCTGCCCTTATAATAAATATAACTAGCATATAGGAGAAATACATATGAACCTGTAAGCATATAGGAGAAATAAGTATTAACCTTTAAGATTAAACATGTTAACCTTGGGTTAAATAAATTCCTTTCTTGATTGTAACTCACTACACCCTCACCCTATTAGGAACACAACTTTATTTGGAGGGTGGTACCTGGTTTAAGAAAAAACACGCTTGGAAAAAATAAGTTTTTTGGTTATCAGAAAGAAAGGGTTGTAAATGTCAGTGGGCAGAAATGGCTTGAAGATGATGTAAAACTCCTAAGAGCTTTTTTTTATGTAAAGCACCTGATTTTGATAAAGGTCAAGACTGCTGACCCCCGTGTGACTCTGTATTCATCCCTATATGTAACAAAAGGTATATAAGAAAATGGGAAAAATAAAGAAAATGGGATCAGTTCCTGGAAAGACTGACTGACTCCCCCATGTCGTTCATTCTTGCTCCCGTTTTTCCGGCTGAATTCCCATCTGGAACATGGATGCTATTCCATGTGAACCAAGTTTTTCAGCCTCTTTTTCTCCACTAATTTTCCTACTACACTATCCGTTTCTAAGCTCTCTATCTGTAACTAAATAAGTTTTTTCTAGGATGCCTACTCTGCCCCCACCTTCAAATTACCCTGGATCCTCCAGGGCTGGACCCCGGCATGCTTCCACAACAGTCATCCTCCTGGTGGCATCTTTTTCTTCTGTTCTTATTGCCCTTACTCTTCCAGTCTACCGTCAAGAATATGAATAACAACAAGCATCCTGAATTGCTCTGATTTTTTTTCTTTTAGTTACCATTCTTTCTTTTTCGATTTGATAGAAAACTCTAAGAATGTATGGTAATCTTAACTTTTCTCCTATTATCTTCCAAAAAAATACAACTTAAAATTTGCTAAAAGAACTCTAATAAGATACTTTACAGAATTAAAAACCATCAGTTGAACTATATTTACAACTTAATTAACTGAATGATATAAATTGGCTTATTGATTTCATTGTTTTAAAGCTCAACTTCACGTATTTTAAAAAGCCTTTATTTACAGTTAACAGTATAATATTTTATCCCTGAAGAATCAAAGATATTCTCTTCAGTAAGTAGGGGCCATTTTTCTATATTGCAAACATTTAGCTAATTTACAAATCACTGCCCCTTTTCACTCAGCTTTTAATACACTGATTTTAATAATAAATGTATTCAACCATAATAGGAAAATATAGTTAAATAATAAATATTAGTAATTTGAAAATTAAATATGTGAGTAGCCAGTTGGTTTGTTCTTAATTACTTTAGGTATACAGAGGCACAGACACACTCTTTTCTGTTGCCTGTTTCTACTCATATAAAATTTAATAGTAATTTGACTAATATGATGGGGGAAATTATTCTATTTATAGTTACTGAAAATTTTGAAGAAAGTTGCGCATTTTGTTCCTACAGTAGAAATTAACATTTTAAGGATACAATGTTGTCAGAGAGTTCAGCAAAGCATTTGGTTATTTTTTAGCCTCAAGAAGTGGGAAAATTGTACTTATTTAAATGTCACTGCTTTGCAAAGAAAGACTTCAGACTCTTTGNTCTTCAATTAGTAGGGGCCATTTTTCTATATTGCAAACATTTAACTAATTTACAAATCACTGCCCCTTTTCACTCAGCTTTTAATACACTGATTTTAATAATAAATGTATTCAACCATAATAGGAAAATATAGTTAATAATAAATATTAGTAATTTGAAAATTAAATATGTGAGTAGCCAGTTGGTTTGTTCTTAATTACTTTAGGTATACAGAGGCACAGACACACTCTTTTCTGTTGCCTGTTTCTACTCATATAAAATTTAATAGTAATTTGACTAATATGATGGGGGAAATTATTCTATTTATAGTTACTGAAAATTTTGAAGAAAGTTGCGCATTTTGTTCCTATAGTAGAAATTAACATTTTAAGGATACAATGTTGTCAGAGAGTTCAGCAAAGCATTTGGTTATTTTTTAGCCTCAAGAAGTGGGAAAATTGTACTTATTTAAATGTCACTGCTTTGCAAAGAAAGACTTCAGACTCTTGTTTCTTTGTCTCTTTATCCTTCATTTGCAAGTGTTTGCATAATATATCCAGTAAGTGTATTTTTTGAGGTATAACTATTTTTTAACAGATGCAATCCTTACTTTTATTGCTTCATATTTACATTAGAGATTAATATATTTTCTTGAATGCTTGGCAGATAAACATCTGTTTATCTTTATGATTTTTTTTAAACACTAGAGAAGTTTGTCATTGACAAAACTGAGCTAATGTCAATGACTCTAGTTTTAAGAGTTTTTCTGTCACACTGAAATTTTGGAAACTCATGTACGCATATAAATTAGATGATAAGGGTAGAAACTGAAGCTTCAACTGCAAGAGTTACTCAGCGTATTATTTTTCGTAAGCTTACTAGATGAGAGCATTAAAGCTGTCATTCCATGTTTATAAAATAATTATTGCTATTTGGGAAACCTTGCCATTTTTATTCTGATCTAATTAAATCATTGAAGGTTAAAATCAAATTCCATTTCAATATTATTTACCTAGGATTCCTAAGAGCTTCTAAGTGTTTNTGACAAAACTGAGCTAATGTCAATGACTCTAGTTTTAAGAGTTTTTCTATCACACTGAAATTTTGGAAACTCATGTACGCATATAAATTAGATGATAAGGGTAGAAACTGAAGCTTCAACTGCAAGAGTTACTCAGCATATTATTTTTCGTAAGCTTACTAGATGAGAACATTAAAGCTGTCATTCCATGTTTATAAAATAATTTATTGCTATTTGTGAAACCTTACCATTTTTATTCTGATCTAATTAAATCATTGAAGGTTAAAATCAAATTCCATTTCAATATTATTTACCTAGGATTCCTAAGAGCTTCTAAGTGTTTAGTTAACTCAGTTGTAGAAGGGTTAACAGTCAGAAATATATCCAGGTCATCTAAGTCATACAATTGTCAGATGGTTGCTAGGCAACAGATATCAGGTTTGGCTGATGCATGTTCTAGGCAAAGATTATAGTGTGAAGAGAACAAATTACATGATACCTGCATTTTTATTGTTATGCTTTTTGAAAATAAAGTTGTATTGGAGGAAGAAAAAAAGCCTTGACATTTATTATGCACATCGTATTTCTTCTAAATGTCAGAACTATATTATTTGATAGTTAAGTGATAAGGGACAATAAATTCAAATGACAGATGACATTTTATTTCTTATGTGGTTTTAGAGATGAGCCTTCCATTTAATTCTGTTTTTGTAGCGTGTCATCAAGTTAATTAATTTCTAAATTCATTGTGATTGAAAAGAAATTGCAAATGAAAATTAATTGAAATATAATTAGTTTAATATATACACATTTTAATGCTACTACTAAGGAAAAGAATGGAAAATAACTTATATTACATGATTCTAGCAAAATACCAGAATATTTCAGCAGAGATGAAAATAATATTGAGAGAGGCTACAGTTTAGAAATTTAGGGTGAAATGTAATTATTTGCAAATGACTTAAAACTGCCATTATTACATATTGCATGACTTATTTTTATAATCCATGTGAAGCATAATGCCTGTATCTTTAGTTATAAAGTCCTATAACATTAGCTCTTCCTCATTGTTTTACTATCCTTAATAATTGATGAATAAGGAGTAGGTGAGAATTTTGATTGCAAGAGGGAAAAAAATGAAAGTTATCTCTTGGATGTCTAGGAAACAAAAATATATTGTATGACCATTAGTTTTCAAACGTACAATATGTTATGTTAAGCAAAATTTTAAAGATCTCATTTTTATCCCCAAATAAGTAGATGTGGCAGAATCATAAAAGAGAATCTTTTGGTTAGTTCTTCTTCAGGAAAATTTAATTCAAAACTTAGCAAAACTGTTGTTTTCTTTTGTGTCAACTGGGAATGCAATCTCTCACTAATTATGAGTCTCTCGGTGAATTTCTAGTTCTTAGGATTAGAGAAAAATCATAGAAGATATATCTTTAAACTCAACATCTTTACAAAAGAAAAATTTTATTAAATTTATATCTAAAATTATGATCCTGATGCTTCTCTCTGATTTCTGGTATTGGATAATAGAATTTAAGAGAACTCAGCTGACAATGATTTAGCAAGCCAATTGAAAAGTATCACCGTTTTTTTCTAATTCAAACCAAACTTGTTGCTTATATAAACCTGAATTCTGTATTCAGTTCACAAAGCAGACACCCACGCAGTTGTTATAGACTCTGAAATGTCAGGCCAAGATTTATCTTACCTCTTGGAAAATCAGCCAGAGAAGATGTCTTTATGTTCGTGATATGTAAAGTGGCAATTCCAGACTCCATGTGAGCTTGTTGAGGATACCATATAACAATGAAGACAATAAAATAATACTTTAAATTGTGAAAACTAAGCTATTTATGAATATGTCCAACATAAAGAGAAATGTAATCATGCTTAATATGAATCCTCTATATAAAGCTTTTATAATGTGTGACCTTGCTCAAGAGCAAACTGTCTGCCTAACACTGTTTAAAATAAAGAATAGACTCAAATAAATATTGTCACCAGGTTTCAGAAATGTCTCAACATGTTATGAAATAAGTGCATTTAGAAAATCAAGGCTGTTACAATTTGAGGACTAGATTGCTCAGAAGGTGATGCTGTTTTCAAAGTTATGCCTCTTAAGACTATTATGCTCAATTTTCTTTTTCTTTTTGACATCCAGAAACAGGCATGTCTGGATGAAAAGAGTTTTATTTAAAAGGTAAGAGAAAACCCTTTAAAGAATTAGTACAGATGCTTGATGATTTAAAATGCATTTCTGGGGATATTTTGAAAATTAGTTGTGTTTAATTCAGCGTTGCTCGTTTCTTCTAGATTTATCCCACTTTGAGAGGCATGTGACATTAGTGGGACCAGACGAACAGTAGAGGATCAAGCTGTGTAAACTCCATCTCCCTTAAATTGCTAACTGCCATTATCTGTATTTTAATAAGGAGACTTTTATTGGTATTGAGGATTCTTGTTTTATACCCTCCATCGAGTTGTTATATCTTCAATTACTTCCTTCTTCCCATCGGGGGCTTCCCTGGTAGCTCAGTTGGTGAAGAATCCGCCTGCAATGCAGGAGACCCCAGTTCAGTTCCTGGGTTGGGAAGATCTGCTGGAGAAGGGATAGGCTACCCACTCCAGTATTCTTGGGTTTCCCTCGGGGCTCAGCAGGTAAAAAAGAATCTGCCTGCATTGATGGACACCTGGGTTCAATCCCTTGGTTGGGAAGATCCCCTGGAGAAGGGATAGGTTACCCCCTCCAGTATTCTGGCCTGGAGAATTCCATGGACTGTATAATCCATGGGGTTGTGAAGAGTCAGACACAGCTTTCACTTTCCTATATTTTTAATAGATTACCTGTATAGAATTTCATGACCATTCTAAGAAATAATGATGGAAAAACTCTTTAGACTTGAATTGAGGTAGAGTAAAACAGTAAATTTTTGTTAGGTCAACTAAATTATAAGTCTTTTCAGTTATTTCATAAAGCATATGAGTTCAGTTCAGTTCAGTCGCTCAGTCGTGTCCGACTCGCAGCATTAAGGCAGAGCCATACTAGGGTCTTAAGACTTTACTTTCCTTCCACCTATGGACATAATTTACCAGAAACTGACAGATGCCTCTATTGGATGGCAAATCATCCCATTTATATGGAAGAGATTCCAGATGTCCAAAACTGACTTGGAAATTTGTGCGTTATTCTTGAGTTATTGAAAGAGACTGATCCAAACAGGTGGCCCGCTCAGTCACGAGCAGGGGAGTAGAAGAGAATGGACATGGGGTGGGAAAAGGTAAGAGACTCATGATGTCATTAGTTTTGTTTATGTCATACTTGGAGTTAATTTGATTACATTATAATTGCATTATAAAATAAATATAAAATTTGTATCTGAGAAAGGCCTTTGTCAGAAGACCAAGCCTGGATTCTCTCAATGCTTACTGTACACATGGAGGCTGGAGAAAGAGAATAAAGAAGACTGATGTCTTCCACTTCTTAGACACTGTTCTAAGGGCGTGTTATCTCATTTAACTTTATAACCCAGTAAGGCAGAGAGTGTCATCTCCAACTGACAGATGAAAAAAAAGAAGCTTCCAGAAGTTATGCAGTTTGCAGAATGGCTTAAACTGGTGCCCAGCAGAGAAGGCGTTCGAACTGAGGCACGTCTGCCTGCTGGACCCGTGTTTATAGTGGTTGCCGAACTTGAGATTAACAGCAGTAGCAGCACCTATGGTGAAAGAGCCGTAAGAATGTTTCTCATTTTGTGGCCTCCTTACAGTGGCTGAATAAACATTCAGTGACATGGGCAGAAAGCGAACAAGCCTTCACTTCCTTTGTTTCCTAAATCTTATGCAGGACAGATATACAGAAAACAGCCTGAATGTGTGCATTTGGCTAAACGAAAAATGCTGGTGTTAGGAAAACACACAAATGTCGAACATCACTTACAACAGTGGTTTGCAAACGTATGTTTCCAACTTATTTTTGAATATGACTCATAGTCAGAAAAATACACTTTCTTTCACCATCAACACACACACATACACAGAAATGTGTAAAGTAGCACTTTACCATAGTTACAAGTAATGTGGTGTATATTCCATCTCATCCTAGTTTGTGTGATGGGATAATATTCTACCATTAAAAAAAATACTAGTTACAGACACACTGAAATGATTTCATAACACACCATGGGCCATGATTTAGTTTGGAAATTACTGATTAAAAGGTATCAAGTAAAGTTTTCTAGGGGGCTTCCCTCTTATCTCAGATGGTAAAGAATCTGCTTGCAATGTGGGTGACCTGGGTTTGATCCCTGGGGTCAGGAAGATCCCTTCCCAACTTCAGTCTTTCCCAGCATCAGGACCCTTTCTAATGAGTTGGCTCTTCACATCATCTGGCCAAAGTATTGGGAGTTTCAGCTTCAGCATCAGTCCTTCCAATGAATGCTCAGCACTAATTTCCTTTTGGATGGACTGGTTGGATCTCCTTGCAGTCCAAGCGACTCTCAAGAGTCTTCTCCAACATCACAGTTCAAAAGCATCTGAGGGAGGTTGTTGATTGTGTGTGTGATGGGAAGGTTTTTTAGGTTAGGGCAGATACAGAAGGTATGAGAAAGTAAAGTGCCGGAGTGAGTACGAACAGACAACTCCTTATTGAGGACATGGCTGATTCATGTTGATGTTTGGCAGAAACCAGTGCAATACTGTACGGCAATTATCCTTCAGTTAAAAATGAATAATTTTTTTTGAAAAGGATTGCTTGCCTATAAAGAGAAAAAGACACTAGGTTAGTATTTGGGATCTCTTTTCAGAAGCATTTAGTTTCTTAAGGGATGAGGCTGTCTGTCGGTTTGCAACGCTGAGACGTCTGCAGATGAAACAAAGCACTGACTCCCTTAAATGAAGGACAAGAGGAGCTCCGGGAAGAGGCGGATCTCGCCAGATTGGTAGGTGAGAGTAAGTTTCAATAAGCACGGAACGCACATGAGCGGAGAGCTCTGCCTGGCAGAATCTTAACAGTCTGTATAGAGGCTTTCCCGGGGCTCAGTCACAGACGCTTTCCCGATGGCCTCAACAGGTTATTCTCTCAAGGCTTGCGTCCTTGAAAGCACTCGCTGCAGCAACGGTGGAGAGAAAGCACATCCCGGGGCAGGGCTCCAGCTCCTGGGCCAGCCAGTGGTCACGTCCTCTCTGTGATGCCCTCCAAAATACCACATCCGTGTAACAGGAGAGAGGCGAGGAAAGAAGGAAGCCATTTTCGGTAGATTTACCGATGAAGAGAAAGTGAAAAGCGTTAGTCCCTCTGCGGCGTCCGAATCTTTGCGGCCCGTGGACTGCAGCCCGCCAGGCTCCTCTGTCCATGGGTTTCTCCAGGCAAGAACACTGGAGTGGGTTGCCATGCCCTCCTCCAGGGGTTTTTCCTGACTCAGGGATCAAATCCTGGTCTCCTGCCTTGCAGGCAGATTCTTTACTGTCTGAGCCACCAGGGAATCATGAATATGATGGGGCAAAGTTGAGTTGATTATATTCTAAAGACTTTTGTATCCTCTGTGAAATATTTAGATAAACTCTTGAGAGAAAGGGAAATAACAGGAGGTAAGAGAGTCAACAAGAGAAACAAGAGAAGCCTCGTAGGATTCCTGGGCCGGACTGAAGCCCCATTTTAGCTTCCAGTGGTCTCCTCACATGTGTGAGTGTTTCCATCAACTCCACAGCTTGCGCAGGGGAGGCAGATCATCCACCTTGTTTCCTGAAAGGACTGGAAGGCTTGTTCAGGGAGGATAGGTCCGAGTTTAGTATTCCGAAGTCAGGGAAATTCTGTAGGTGACAGTATCCAGAGTATGCCCAGAGGAGCTGTCAGCTGAGGCAGAGGATGCTCTCGCCAACAGCAAGGTCACTCCCTTGTGGCAAGACTGGCGTGTGGTCTGGGTCCTCAACATCGACTAAGAATCATCTGAGACCTCAGGTTTCCCTGGTGGCTCAGCAGTGAAGAATCCTCCTGCAGTGCAGGAAACGTGGCTTTGACTACTGGGTCGGGAAGATCCCCTGGAGGAGGGCACAGCCACCCACTCCAGTGCTCTCGCCTGGAGAATCCCATGGGCAGAGGAGCCTGGCAGGTTACAGTCCATGGGGTCACAAAGAGTCGGATAAGACTGAGCAACTTAGCAGGCAAGACACACAAAAGAGCTGGAACGGAGGTTGAGAGCATGATCCCAAACGCTCAGTGAGGGAGGCAAGAGCTGCAGACGGCAGCAGCAGATGGATTTCAAGTGCGATTTTCGGTAGGGCTCCCTGATCACTGTGGAACAGTAGAATTGAGGGGAGAGAATACATTCTAGACGCTTTTTAGAGTCAGCATGCAAGGAGGGATTTGTAACTGGAAAGGGGTCAAAGAGAACAATGTTGGAACTTTCACAGTAAGACTTGCTAAAGAAGACAGAATTTCTGATGCATTTAGACGTTTTGCCATTGGCCCTCACATACTACTGTGATACGGCATAAAGGCTTCCTTCACTTCTTCATAAATCAGGGGTTGTTTGGAAAAAAATAGGCGAATGGTGGGGTGAAAGTCATCAAGATACCCTTCCTTTTCCTGACTCCTGGTCTCTGCTGTGGTGTGGAGCAGCATTTGGAGTCATCGCAGTTACTGTCGATAATTCTGTCTGCTTTTTGTTGACATTTTACGTAACAGAGTATGGAAGTCAGTTATGAATAGTAGTCATGTCCTTTTCTTGTATTTTGATCAAAAAGACATGCTGAGCTGTCCTTGGACGCATGGAGCTTGGCGAAAGTGGTTTCAGACCTCTCACCCTGCTAACCAAATGTGAAATGCAAGAGCCAGTGGGATGGTGTGAGGAGCCTGAAGGAAGAGAAACAGGCAATTCTTGGCTAAATGTCAACTGGGAGAGGCTGTGAAGTGTACTGCTTAATTGTGATTAACTAATTGAGCCCTTGATTTAATTAGTAGTTGCTCAATTAGAGAAGAATTTGCTGGGTAATTTTTTTTAAATTTCCACAGCTTCATTTAGTGAGTAGATTGTATCTGTTATAAAATGCATTTCCATGTAAAACTGATTTCTTCAATTGATTTTTCATACAGAATTCTAGAATTGACACTTTGAATAAAGTTCCATATTATGCACACTAATCTTTTAAAGAAATATGAACCAAACCATTCTGACGAACTTGCAGAGCTGTCATGCGGTCTCTTTATTTACAATCATTAGAATTTATACTGTTCTCAGAAATTATACCTTATTACATGGCTAATTTTTTTAATGCTAAAGGTGTTATCTAATTATGCCATAATTAAATGTAATTTATCAAATAGAAATAAAGACAAAACCAGTAATCAGAGACTCTTCCTTCATTCATAGATATTCAGTGAAGGCGTATCATGTAATGAGTTTACCAATGTTTACTCTAGAACAAGTAGAATAAAATTGTCATCATTTTTCCTTTCATCATCTGACAGAGCACTTGGAATTCATTTGCATAGCTATACAATGCAAGTCATTACCCTCATCACAGATCTACTGTTATATAACCAGCAGTGGAAAAAGGGAAGCTTTTGAAGAGGGACAGGATAAAGAAGATGGATTTTTGTTGAATGAAAGAGTTCAAAGTTCCTTTTCCTTTTGAGCAACTCGTGTTAACAGAGAGCTCGTGTGATCTCAGGTTTGGCCAAATCTCCAAGAAGACAGTTTTCCACACAGCAAAGTGAGGAAGACTTCAGAGAGGCCTGACTTACAAAGGAGACAGCTGGTGCTGTGATGTGTCCAGTCCGCATCCAAAGCGATACAGAGATTAAAGTAGAGAGAGAAGTGGACGATAAAGGATTTCTTCAGAGTTGAGGTGCTGTGTGCTTCCCCTCCCCACGGCATGTGTGTGCACGTGAGCGTGGATGTGTGTTGGAACGGTGAACTGTTTACTGGTGCTCATTCTACTCTTCAAATCTGCTGAGAGGTGCTGCACGAAAACCTCATGAAGACCCAGACATTCATCTGTGGCTTGGAGAACATGGAAGCTGAGTGGGAGACGCCTCTGCCGTGCTCAGTCACTTGCTTGTATTCAACTCTGTGACCCCATGGACTGTAGCCTTCCAGGCTCCTCTGTCCATGAGATTCTCCAGGCAAGAATATTGGACTGGGTTGCCGTCATTCCCTTCTCCAGGGGGTCTTCCTGACCCAGGGATTGAACCTGAGTCTCCAGCATTGCAGGCAGATTCTTTACCATCTGAGCCACAGGGAGGCCCAAGTTCAGGACAGGGAAGCATCTGTTCCCCAACTCTCATCCTCCACCTCCATCCCTTTTCCACTCTTGACTTTCTGCAGTAATGGTCTCTCTTAGTCCATTTATTGTGATTAGCAACACAGACATTCATCGTCAACACACCTGGAATAGAGCTTTGATTCCACCCTTGATTGACCCACGAGAAGCTGCAGTTGACTGAAACCCGTAGGCTTCTGTTTTATCATTTGCAAAATGGAGAGAAGCATAGTGCTGACTTCACAGCTACTATAACAAACCGACGCATATCAAGTCCTGAGCTCAGTGCCTGAAACGCGGAGCTAGATAGACGTTAGCGATTCTAAAATACGGGCTTCCCAGGTGGCACTGGTAGTAAAGACCCGCCTGCCAATTCAGGAGACATAAGGGACATGGGCTTGATCCCTGGGTGGGGAAGATCCCCCGGAGGAGGGCATGGCGCCCCACTCCAGTATTCTTGCCTGGAGAATCCATGGACAGAGGAGCTGGGTGGGTTACAGTCCAGAGGGTCGCAAAGAGTTGGACACCACTCAAGCAACTTAGCAAAATGTATACTGAAAATGAGTGATACGGAATGGGAAGCCTTTCATAGCCAGTCATATCCGTCATATGACTACTGAGTGGGGGACAGAGGAGGCTTATGCATAAAGTCAGGGAAATATTCTTGCTTATGAATTGAATTGGCAGGAATAGCTCTATGAAGCTACCAACCATTCTGACTTAAATGATTCATGAAATGACCAGCTGCATCAGATTTCTGGAACAATAATCAATCCCAGGCATTTGAATGGTGTCCCTTAAAGAGCCTTTCTCCAGAATCTTTCACTGAAAAATTTTCCAATCAACCATTGGAATCTACTTTGGAGTCTAGGAGGGCAATGCCTTCAGCTTTGTTCTTTTCCTCACCATTGGTTTGACAGTTCTGGGTCTTTCCCCTGGTTAATCTTTCCTGTTACCCTAAAAGAGTGGCATCACGGGACTTCCCAGGTGGCCCAGTGGTTAAGACTCTGTGCTTCCTGGGCAGGAGTTCAACCCCTGGTCAGGGAACTAAGATCCCACATGCAGCAAAAAAACAAACAAACAAAAAACACCAAGAAACAGAATGGTATCATGATCTCAGTACATACTAGGAAGCCACGGGTCAAAGAAGTTAAATATCTTGCTTAAATTTGCATCACTAAGTAAGGAGCAGAAATATACAGTGTCTCACTCTTTGCAGTCCAATGACCTCTATGATCACTCAAGTTCAGTTAATTTGTATTCCCTAAGTAGAGATGACCAAAACATGGCCCTTCTTCTGGAAAAGGTAACATAATGACTTTTCAAAGGTACTCATAACTTTTCCTGAAATGAATTTTCCCAAGGCAAAGAGGAAGATATTTTAAAAAAAAAACCTAGAAAGAGAAATATAAATTTGGTTCACTTCATCTTGTGGCCTAGAGGTTACACTGGTGTCTGTGTTTAATATTTAAACACATGGAACACAGTATTACCAGCTACAGAAATTCCAATATTCCCACACATGGAAAGGAAAAAATGATTTAACTGACTTCTATCATTAATCTGTTTTAGGGTATTTGGTAGACATTTTATCTAATATCAAATAAAAACAGTTGGCCCAATGAAGAGCCTTTTAAATATTTAACTCCCAATCAGTTTTTGTTTTTTGTTTCCCTCAAAATGCTGGTCTTAAGTTTCCATATACTAAAATGTTTCCAGATTTCATTTTTTGAGACATTATATCTTAGATCATGAAATATATTAGTCCTTACTGTTTTATCATTCAATATAGTATAAATTTTGAGCAAAAATTTCAGATGCAGAGACACATTTAAATGGCATTTAAGAATCAAACAAGAACATATCTTTCCTCTGGTTATATGCTCAGGGCAGGAAAATTAACATTGGGTATCAGATGTTTTTTCTCCAGAAGTAACATGAATGAATGGATTCATATCCTGCTTTTCAGAACTACAGCTAAATAAATAGTTGTTGAATTTGAGGATTGGATAATCTGTGTAATATTACACACAGGCCCCTGGAGGCTATAAACTACCTATATTTTTGTAGATCGAACTAAGTTTTGTTTTGTATATTTGTTTTTTGCTTTTTAAAAGTTATATAAATACCATCACAGTATGAAAATATACTGAAACATATTTTATAACATATATTTTATGTCAATTGTCATTTCTAATCTGTATTTTTTGTATGTAAATTATACAGGCAATTCACAACTGGTGAATTGCAAATATTCATGGAATAAACTGAGAATAAAATCTAGATAATATACCCCTGATGTGCATATTGTAAAATATTTTATTAGATAAATATCTGTCATATACCTCCTTATCCCTTAGAATTTAGACTTCCTTAAGATATCACTATCTGTACTGTGTTTTGAAAATATATTTTTGTTGCTCATATTTATTAAAATTTGCTATGGTTGTTATTTTACTGTTTAGCATAAATAAGAAAGAATGTAAAAGAAAAAATCTAGTGTTTTTATTGGTATCAGTATGTGCTTATATTATGTCCAGTGGAATTTATTAACCTTTATTTACATATTTTCTTTTTTCTTTTGCTAAGTAAATATCTAAACAAGTTCTATAATTTTCACTGAATTTTAAAATTATCTTTTCCCATATGTTGTTGAGCAGAGCAATATAGGAATCGATGGTAATGGGGCTCTATGAGAATACCAGTCTTCTGGGTTACAGCTGCCCTGGTGCTGCTGCTAAGTCACTTCAGTTGTGTCCAACTCTGTGTGACCCCTTAGACGGCAGCCCACCAGGCTCCCCCGTCCCTGGTATTCTCCAGGNCTGTACTGTGTTTTGAAAATATATTTTTGTTGCTCATATTTATTAAAATTTGCTATGGTTGTTATTTTACTGTTTAGCATAAATAAGAAAGAATGTAAAAGAAAAAATCTAGTGTTTTTATTGGTATCAGTATGTGCTTATATTATGTCCAGTGGAATTTATTAACCTTTATTTACATATTTTCTTTTTTCTTTTGCTAAGTAAATATCTAAACAAGTTCTATAATTTTCACTGAATTTTAAAATTATCTTTTCCCATATGTTGTTGAGCAGAGCAATATAGGAATCGATGGTAATGGGGCTCTATGAGAATACCAGTCTTCTGGGTTACAGCTGCCCTGGTGCTGCTGCTAAGTCACTTCAGTTGTGTCCAACTCTGTGTGACCCCTTAGACGGCAGCCCACCAGGCTCCCCCGTCCCTGGTATTCTCCAGGCGACAGCACTGGGGTGGGTTGCCTTTGCCTTCTCCGTAGAGCTGCCCATATTACATCAAAAAGCCGCTGAGGAATCACATTTACATGTGAATGTTTTCTTGCATTTGGGGGGCATATAGAGATACCGCTGTGGAGATAAAGTGATTTCCACAAAGTTGTTTCAAACCAAGGTTTCACTTACAAGTCTTTTCCTCCAGATATTTAGGTTACTGTACTTGCAGTGAAGAGTTCTTTCTTTTTCAATCCACATGTTTCCGTTTTAGCACATTTCCCCAGAAAAAGTAGGAGATGGGTGCAGTCTGATGTTGATTCCCCTGAGGATTCAGAAATCCTGTACTCTAAGGGCGCCCCGCTCCAGTCCTCTGGCCTGGAAGATCCCGTGGACGGAGGAGCCTGGTGGGCTGCAGACCATGGGGTCGCTGAGGGTCGGACACGACTGAGCGGCTTCCCTTCACTTTTCCTTTCATGCACTGGAGAAGGGAATGGCACCCGCTCCAGGGCTCTTGCCTGGAGACTCCCAGGGACGGGGAGGCCTGGTGGGCTGCCATCTATGGGGTCGCACAGAGTCGGACGCGACTGAAGCGACTCAGCAGCAGCAGCAGCAGCAGCAGCAGCAGCAGCAGCAGCAGCAGCAGCAGAGACTTGAAGCAGGGCGGATGGAGTGGGCTCTGAGGGAGGAGGCCTGTGAGGCCGCTGGGTGCGGGTCAGCGGGTAAAGCTGGCTCCCTTCTCTCTTCTTCACCACAAAGCCCAGAAGCAGGGCCCGCGCTTTTCGCCATGGGGTCGGGACGACTCGCCAGCGCACTGCTCTCAGTCTGAGAACTTCAGCAGACAAGCTGGAGAAGAGCAGCCAGGGAGGGCTGTCACGTGGTGAGTCGCAGCCTCACGTTCATCACCCCGCTTGCTCTGGGACACAAAGCCCCAGAGGACCCCGACTGGCTGCGGTGGGCCTGGAGACTTGTCTCCGTCCCTGTGGGTTCCTGTCTCCCCGCCTGCAGCCAGGGTTGAAACCACCCAGTGTTGATCACTGCATCCTCAAAGGCTGTCGACAGAAGGTGACAAATGTTCTCATAAGCAGTCTTGCAGGCAGGAAAAATACAGGTTTGAGGAAACTGCTGGCTCAACCCGTCTGTGATATGGTTATGAAATGAGAACTGTGATTTTGTTCCTTACATATTTTACAGCAAGGAAAACAAGGGCGTGGAAGCCACTTGCAAAGCCTGTTCCAGGGGCAGGAGCCTTGCCCAGGTCCCTTGAGCTCAGGATTACGTGGGAATTACGTGTGCAAGAGCTCAATTGTGTCTTTAGAAGCCAAACCCACTCTTCCAGGTCAATTTCATCTGTTCGCTCTGATTGCTATCATCCTTTGCTGGGCCCCTTCTGCTCTGAGCTTGTTTTATAGAAAGGTCCTTACATTTGTTATTTTTTGAGTAACTGGGAAAATCCTCTGCCTCAATTCTCAGCTGCTCCACCGCGAGGCTTCCTTGTTTTGCTTTTCTGTTCTTGCGCCTTTCCTTTTATGCACTGATAGCTTTCTTACATAAACCCTGCACTTGATCATTCCTCGTCTTGAAAAGAGAGGAAATCTTTCCAGATCCGAAATTTGTGTGAGGTCTGCGTGTGCATGGAGGTGCGTGTATTTTCACACACGTGCCTGTCTGGTTGAGGCTAAAGGACCTTGGCTCCGGAGTCTTGTGTGGGTAGTCGGCTTTTTGCGCAGTTCAGCTCAACAAGACGCACAGTGCGGACTTCTCTCCCCTTTTCCTCCGCTAGGTTTCCCTGGCTCAGACGGTAAAGCGTCTGCCTGCAACGTGGGAGACCCAGGTTCAATCCCTGGGTCAGGAGGATCCCCTGGAGAAGGAAATGGCAACCCACTCCAGTACTCCTGCCTGGGGAATTCCACGGCTGGAGGAGCCCTGTGAGCTACAGTCCATGGGGTCTCCAAGAGTCGGATGCCTTTGAGCGACTTCACTTCACTTTGTTCCGCAGCAGCGAGGTTGGTTGTAAAACAGAGGGCCTGTGCGACCTCTCCTTCAGGCCATTTTTTGAGACAGATCCTAATCACCTGGCATCCACCTGCTAATTTTGGTTGATATTGTTATTACAAAGTTATTATATTTTATTATTATATTTTAGTATTATGAAGATAATGGTTTTTAAAAATGGTTTGGTTGTAAGATATAACTGGGAATTGCATAAGGTTCGAATGCTGAGGCTGTAATTTTATGCGGGCCCTGTATGTCAAAAACCTTCTCTAAAAACTCAGAAATAGTGTTTTCCGAATCAAAGTATACAGCTATAATAAAATTCTATATTTTTGGAAATGGAAAATAAAAATCAGAATACTGACTGTTTTTGCACTAAAGATAGTGTAGGTTCCTGCACGGAAACATGAAACTTCTCTAGCTAGTAAATAAGAGAAAAGGAATGACTTATGCTGTCATAACTTTATTTCTCAAATCATTTGTTTACATAGTAACCAATTCGATAGATCAGAAGTGTTTATGATGAAAAGTGAAAATTCCTAGTCTCTTCTTTCCAAACTCCTACCCACTACACAGAGGAAGTAAGTCTTTTTAAAGGGTTGCTCTATTACTAATCTTCTCAGTTAGATGATGTGATCACACCTCTATTTTTTGCTTTACTAACCTAATAAAATCATCTGCCTGTTGTTTAATGTACAGTATCATTTTTATTGCACCTGTTATTTTCAGCCATGCTTCTGTAGGGCACAACTGAATTGGAGGGTGGCCTTGAGAGGGATGGGTGTGAAGGAGTCAGAGTCGACAAACACAGCCAGTTCTGAGGACTGACTGGTCCAAAGGGAGCTGGGAAAATGGCCCTATAGTCAGAGAGGCGTGTGCGGTAAGAAAGGTGTGTGTTTGTGTTTTTTTCTTTGTGTGTGTATATGCTCAGTCACTCAGTTGTGTCCGACTCTTTGACACCCCAGGGACTGTAGCCCACCAGGCTCCTCTGTCCATGGGATTCTCCAGGCAAGAGTACTGGAGTGGGCTGCCTGTTCCTCTTCCAGGGGATCTTCCCCACCCAGGGATCCAGCTCACGCTTCTTGTGTCTCCTGCACTGGCAGGCGGATGCTTTGCCAGTGTGCCAGCTGGGAAGCAGCATTTGCTTCTTTAGAACTAGAGAGCTTACATGTTTGTAAGTCACTGGAAGAATGGAAAAGATGGAGCCATGCAGGAGAGGCAAGAAGCATCCAGAGCCATGTCCCCTGGAACAGAAGCCTGGGTGAGGTTTGCTGCAACAGCCGAGGGGCTGGCTTTAGACACTTCACTGTTACAACAGCTCATCCATCTGGACCATGAGAAGAAATACACAGGTTTCTGTGGTTAGTTCCCTGGCATTCTTTCTGCTCTTTCCATGTTATTTTTATTATAGTTCCTTTCTATTGGTTGGCCTTATAACTTCAAACGATACATTTATCATTCCGAATCTTTTCTCCATCTTATTTTTATTTTCTTTACATCCTACATTACTTGCATGTTATCAAACTCTTACTTTAGATATTTTGTCCTGAAGTCAGAGCAAAATACTGCTAAGTCTTCTATGCGTTGGACACAGATTAAATTAAAAGTTCAAAACAATATGCATAGCATAAATTACCATAACTCCTATTATCCATTCACTCTAATTTGGATAGGTAGTTGTTTTCAGGGAAAAAAAATCACCTTTCAGGTGTTTTCCTTCATTAACATCTGCTTAGTGCTTTTTGCTTTTTTCTCTTCATTTTGTTGTATTCTACTATAAGCCTCAAAATCTTTTAACAGGCAATTGTATCAACATCTCTAAACATGTCTTGTTTTCATATCTGCTTAGTAGCCTTTCGTTTCCAAGGCAAACCATTCAATATCACAGTTATCCAAGTCTATGCCCCAACCAGTAATGCCTAAGAAGCTGAAGTTGAACGGTTTTATGAAGACCTATAAGACCTTTTAGAACTAACACCCAAAAAAGATGTCCTTTTCATTATAGGGGACTGGAATGCTAAAATAGGAAGTCAGGAAACACCTGGAGTAACAGGCAAATTTGGCCTTGGAATGTGGAATGAAGCAGGGCAAAGACTAATAGAGTTTTGCCAAGAAANGGGCAGGAGGAGAAGGGGACAACTGAGGATGAGATGGCTGGATGGCATCACTGACTCGATGGACATGAGTCTGAGTGAACTCCTGGAGACGGTGATGAACAGGGAGGCCTGGCGTGCTGCAATTCATGGGGTTGCGAACAGTCAGGCATGACTGAGCGACTGAACTAGTAGCTTTATAGTGTTTGAAATGATAATTTAAAAATATTTTTCCCTTGAGAAAATTGAAGGCATTCTTTCATTACCTTTGAGCATCTAGTGTTGTGGATGAAATATCTAATAATAAGAGAAAAGCTAGTATATAGTGCCAGAAACTATTCCCAGCACTCTCTCTCTCTGTCTGTCCTTATATCTGTGTGTGCATGCTAAGTCCCTCTAGTCATATCTGATTCTTTGTGACTCTATGGACTGCAGCCTGCCCAGCTCCTCTGTCCATGGGATTCTCAAGGCAAGAATACTGGAGTGGGTTGCCATGCCCACCTCTAGGGGATCATCCCTACCCAGGGATCTAACCCACATCTCAAAAGCCTCATTGGCAGACGGGATCTTTAACACTAGAGCCAGCTGGGAAGCCCACTTGTATCTCTGTGTCAAATCTATGTGTATATATTTACTGAATTGTTACAATATCCCTATAAGATAACATCATGACACCCATTCTACAGAAAAGAAACTTGGGAACTGACAAGTCAAGTAACAGTCTCGAGATCATGAAGCTTGCAGGAGCTGTGTCAGGACTCATTCAGAGTGTCTAAACGACAGAAGGAAAGGGCTGAATCCCTGTGGTCTGTGGCCTCTGGTCCATGCCAGTCATTTGGAATATTCTTTTCTGTTCAGTTCAGTTCAGTTGCTCAGTCGTGTCTGAATCTTTCGACCCCTTGGACTGCAGTACACCAGGCCTCCTTGTCTATCAACAGCTCCGGGAGATGGCTCAAACTCTTGTCCATTGAGATGGTGATGCCATCCAACCATCTCATCCTCTGTCGTCTCCTTCTCCTCCCGCCTTCAGTCTTTCCCAGCATCAGGGTCTTTTCCAGTGAGTCAGCTCTTCCCATCAGGTGGCCAAAGTATTGGACTTTCAGCTTCAGCATGAGTCCTTCCAATGAATATTCAGGACTGATTTCCTTTAGGATGGACTAGTTGGATCTCCTTGCAGTCCAAGGGACTCTCAAGAATCTTCTCTAGCACCACAGTTCAAAAGCATCAGTTCTTCAGTGCTCAGCTTTCTTTATAGTTCAACTCTCACATCCATACATGACCATAGGAAAATCCATAGATTTGATCAGACAAAACTTTGTTGACAAAGTAATGTCTCTGCTTTTCAATATGTTATCTAGGTTGGTCATAGCTTTTCTTCCAAGGAGTAAGCGTCTTTTAATTTCATGGCTGCAGTCACCATCTGCAGTGATTCTGGAGCCCCCCAAAATAAAGTCTGACACTGTTTCCACTGTTTCCCCATCCATTTCCCATGAAGTGATGGGACCAGATGCCATGATCCTAGTTTTCTGAATGTTGAGCTTTAAGCCAACTTTTTCACTCTCCTCTTTCACTTTCATCAAGAGGCTCTTTAGTTCTTCACTTTCTGCCATAAGGGTGGTGTCATCTGCATATCTGAGGTTATTGATATTTCTCCCGGCAATCTTGATTCCAGTTGTGCTTCTTCCAGCCCAGCGTTTCTCATGATGTACTCTGCATAGAAGTTAAATAAGCACGGTGACAGTATACAGCCTTGACGTACTCCTTTTCCTATTTGAAACCAGTCTGTTTTTCCATGTCTAGTTCTAACTGTTGCTTCCTGACCTTGCATACAGATTTCCCAAGAGGCAGGTCAGGTCATCCGGTATTCCCATCTCTTTCATAATTTTCCACAGTTTGTTGTGATCCACAGTCAAAGGCTTTGGCATAGTCAATAAAGCAGAAGTAGATGTTTTTCTGGAACTCTCTTGCTTTTTCAGTGATCCAGTGGATGTTGACAGTTTGATCTCTGGTTCTTCTGCCTTTTCTAAATCCAGCTTGAACAACTGGAAGTTCATGATTCATGTTCTGTTGAAGCCTGGCTTGGAGAATTTTGAGCATTACTTTGCTAGTGTGTGAGATGAGTGCAATTGTGTCGTAGTCAGAACATTCTTTGGCATTGCCGTTTTTGGGGACTGGAATGAGAACTGACATTTTCCAGTCCTGTGGCCACTACTGAGTTTTCCAAATTAGTTGGCATATTGAATGCAGCACTTTCACAGCATCATCTTTTGTGGTTTGAAACAGCTGAACTGGAATTCTGTCACCTCCACTAGCTCTGTTTGTGGTGATGCTTTCTAAGGCCCACTGGACTTCACGCTCCAGGAAGTTTGGCTCTAGTGAGTGACCACACCATCACTGTTAGACGGGTAGTGAAGATATGTTTTTTATAGTTCTTCTGTGTATTTTTGCCACCTTTTCATAATATCTTCTGCTTCTGTTAGGTCCATACCACTTCTTTCCTTTATTGAGCCCATCTTTGCATGAAATGTTCCCTTGGTATCTCTAATTTTCTTGAAGAGATCTCTAGTCTTTCCCATTCTATTGTTTTCCTCTATTTCTTTGCATTGATCACAGAGGAAGGCTTTCTTATCTCTTCCTGCTATTCTTTGGAACTTGCATTCAAATGGGTATATCTTTCCTTTTCTCTTTTGCCTTTCACTTCTCTTCTATTCACAGCTGTTTATAAGGCCTCCTTAGAAAACCATTTTACCTTTTTTTATTTCTTTTTCTTGGGGATGGTCTTGATCCTTGTCTCCTGTACAATGTCACAAACCTCTGTCCATAGTTCTTCAGGCACTCTGTCTTTCAGATCTAATACCAGTGAATCTATTTGTCACTTACATTGTTTAACTGTAAAGCATTTGATTTAGGTCATACCTGAATGGTGTAGTGGTTTTCCCTAGTTTTCTTCAATTTGAGTCTGAGTTTGGCAATAAGGAGTTCATGATCTGAGCCACAGTCAGCTCCTGGTCTTGTTTTTGCTGACTGTATAGAGCTTCCTCATCTTTGGGTGCAAAGAATATAGTCAATCTGATTTTGGTGTTGACCATCTGGTGATGTCCATGTGTAGAGTCTTCTCTTGTGTTGTTGGAGGAGGGTGTTGCTATGACTGGTGTGTTCTCTTGGCAGAAATCTGTTAGTTAGCCTTTGCCTCTGCTTTATTCTGTACTCCAACGCCAAATTTTCCTGTTGCTCCAGGTATCTCTTGACTTCCTACTTTTGCATTCCAGTCCCCTATAATGAAAAGGAAATCTTTTCTGGGTGTTAGTTCTAGAAGGTCTTGTAGGTCTTCATAGAACTGTTCAACTTCAGCTTCTTCAGCATTACTGGTCTGGGCATAGACTTGGATTACTGTGATATTGAATGCTTTGCTTTAATGGTTAATTTTTCTATTAAATAGCATTTGCTCCTCCCTCCACCTAAGATATTTTTGCATCTTCACTTTATACTAATAACTGGTGTCCTGAAATTTTGCAGTGTTTCATCCAGTTGTGGGTCTCTTTTGTTGCACACTGGGAAGGAGATTTGAACTAAATACTGATGGCCTGTTGAGATCTGTGGAATTCTTCCTTTTGATTTTCATCATCATCTTTATGATCATCACCATCATCGTTTTCCTCCTGTATTTGTTTTCTCTTGCTATGTAATTTGTTACACACTCGTATCTATTTATTATTTCTTTAGGTCAGAAGTTCGGTGGGTTCGGCTGGCTTCTTCAGTTAGTCTCACAAAGTTGAAATTAAGGTGTTAGTATCCCTTATCTTTATCAGCCAGAGAAAAGTCTAGTACTAAAAGGCTCACCTGGTTAAACGGAGTCCACCAAACAATGCTCTCTTGATTAACTTAAAGGCAACTGACTGACTACCTTTTTACATCTGCAAAATCCCTCTTGTCGTATATACCATTTTAAGGTCAACTTTACAATCATCTCGACCACAGCCACTCTCTCTTTTCTGTGTTTCCTTCACTGATGTGTGTTGTGTTTCTTTGCCTGGTCCTCTGTGATTATATTTCTCTATATTTTCCACATTTCTGCCTTTTTCTTCTATATTTTAGGAGATTCCTTCTACTGTACTTTCCATTTCACTCTCTTTTGGAGAAAATTATGTTTTTCTAAGAGCTTTTCATCTTTTAAGAAATAACATTTTGTTATTGTTTCATTGGTTTTTGATATAGTATTAACATGATTTTTGAACTCACTAGTTACATAATTAAAGTTTTTAGCAGTTGCTTTCTGTGTTCTGAATTATTTCTGTCTTCTCTGTTGATTACTTTTACTGTTTTTACCTAAAATTTGAACTTTTCTGTATTTAATATTATATATGATGATTCTTAGTTATATGTTCATATTTGAGACAGTATAACTGAGAGGATGGTGGGTTTCTTTGACTTTTTTGAAACAGGTTTATTTTCTTAGGTGACTGAGGATTTAACTGGAAGTGAGGATGTGACTAGATGGCTCGTGTGTACTGATAGACCTGGAAGATGTCTGATAAACTGTGGGCCACACAAATATAAGAACAAGAACTTGTGGAGGTTGCTTGCTTTAGACTCATACTTTGGCCTTCTCCATACAGGTTATTTCTTTTTTTCTTTTTTCTTTGGAGTATGCTATCAAACGTTATGCCCCAGGGGAAAGTCTGGCTGTCAGTGCAGAGATATTAGAAGACAAATTATGTTGCTGATTGACAAATTTATTTGTTGTAAACATTTAAAATCAGACTTCCTGTTTTTAATATCATTTCTCACTTTGGTTCTTTGCTGTGCTGGTTGACTTCGAGACCAAATCCTTCCCAGGTCACCATCAAGTGAGCGTTTTCACAGCTATTCACACCATTTTTATGGCATATTCTGGCCTGTCATTTTAGCGCTTCTCTTTCATCTGTCAGTCTGCTCACATATCCCTTAATCTTTGAAAAGTTTGCTGAAATATCTTTTATTCCTTGATGTACCTCTCATTATTGTCTCTAGTAGGAAAGTATTTATTTTATACTTCAGAGTCTTTTCAGAGTACTGGGAGGGAGGGATAAAACACAAATATATATTTCCAGCCTACCGTCTTACACTGCAAGTGAAGATTATGGCTCTTTTTTAAACAGATAAATTGATGGGTTGTGTATTTTTTGAGTTTGCTGATTTCAGCATAGTAGTTAAGGACAGAAACTTAAATTTCAGTCTAAAACTAGACGTACCATTTTTACTATATACCAGCTATACCCCTCTTTAACTGAATACTTAACCAGTTACCCTAAGAATACAACGGTTGAGTCTAACTGAGACAACGNTATTTATTTTATACTTCAGAGTCTTTTCAGAGTACTGGGAGGGAGGGATAAAACACAAATATATATTTCCAGCCTACCGTCTTACACTGCAAGTGAAGATTATGGCTCTTTTTTAAACAGATAAATTGATGGGTTGTGTATTTTTTGAGTTTGCTGATTTCAGCATAGTAGTTAAGGACAGAAACTTAAATTTCAGTCTAAAACTAGACGTACCATTTTTACTATATACCAGCTATACCCCTCTTTAACTGAATACTTAACCAGTTACCCTAAGAATACAACGGTTGAGTCTAACTGAGACAACGTAAGACGGACGTTCATCGTAGAGTATACCCCATGTCGGTACTTGGTGAACTGTAGTCGCAGCTTTTCTTGGGTGATGGTAATTGTAAAATGCTGACAGCTACCAAAAAATATGAGTTATTTGTTGGCAAGATCATTAACATCATCAAATCATCAAATACTGATTGAAGAAGCTTTCAAAGTCATGGGCAATAAGAATACAAAGATATGCTGATAAAAATTGTTTTCCCATAATTGTAATTAAAAATAGTTGCTTCTTGTAACACGTATGTAGTATTGTTATGTTACAAAGAGGATAAGATTTTTTTGAGGAAATATTTCCAATTTTTATTTACAAATTATTTTAATCGGATAGTCTCAGGTTCTGTGTTTTTTTTCCCCTTTGGGTAAATAGATATGTTTCTTATTTATATAGTTATTTTAAAGGAAACAGTGATGAATATAACATATATCTGAAACACAAAAGTAGTTTTNGTGTGTGTGTGTGTGTGTGTGTGTGTATGTGTGTGCATATATATGGACTTCCCTGGTAGTGCAGATGATAAGGAATCCGCCTGCAATGCAGGAGACCCTAGTTCAATCCCTGGGTCGGGAAGATCCCCTGGAGAAGGAGCAGGCTGCCCACACCAGTGTTCTTGGGCTTCCCTGGTGGCTCAGCTGGTAAAGAATCCGCCTGCAATGTGGGAGATCTGGGTTCGATCCCTGGCTTGGAAAGATCTCCTGAGGAAGGGCACGGTAACCTACTCCAGTATTCTGGCCTGGAGAATCCCCATGGACAGAGGAGCCTGGAAGGCTACAGCCCATGGGGTCACAAAGTCAGACACGACTGAGCGACTAGCACAGCGCAGCATATGTGTGTGTGTGTGTGTGCGTGTCTGTATATATCATATATATCTCCTATGCAAAAGGCCTTGTTGGTCACTATGCTGCTTCTCCATTATTCAGCCGAATTTTAATTCTAACTATTGGGATGGTGGTTGATTATTAGCTTTGAGAATAAGAACCTTGCTTCACTTTGAAAATTTAAGTCATTTATCATTATGANGTGTGTGTGTGTGCATATATATGGACTTCCCTAGTAGCGCAGATGATAAGGAATCCGCCTGCAATGCAGGTGACCCTAGTTCAATCCCTGGGTCGGGAAGATCCCCTGGAGAAGGAGCAGGCTGCCCACCCCAGTGTCAGCTGGTAAAGAATCCGCCTGCAATGTGGGAGATCTGGGTTCGATCTTTGGCTTGGAAAGATCCCCTGAGGAAGGGCACGGTAGCCTACTCCAGTATTCTGGCCTGGAGAATCCCCATGGACAGAGGAGCCTGGAAGGCTACAGCCCATGGGGTCACAAAGTCAGACATGACTGAGCGACTAGCACAGCGCAGCATATGTGTGTGTGTGCGTGTGCGTGTCTGTATATATCATATATATCTCCTATGCAAAAGGCCTTGTTGGTCACTATGCTTCTTCTCCATTATTCAGCCAAATTTTAATTCTAACTATTGGGATGGTGGTTGATTATTAGCTTTGAGAATAAGAACCTTGCTTCACTTTGAAAATTTAAGTCATTTATCATTATGAGGTTGGGACAACTCTGAGACTTCACACGTTAAATTAAAAAACAAAAAAACAAACAACAAAAAAACCCCACAGAGGCTCAGACTGAATGTGTTCTGGTTAGGAAAGAAAGGGAGCTGTGACCCGTTGCCAGCTGATCATTTGTTTCCACTTTCTCTATCAAAAGCAACTCTGTTATTATCTCCATTTCTGTGAGCTCTGACTTTATCGTGACATATTATCTGTGGCTGCACTGCAATTACTTTCTGTTTAATGTTACTGACTTTTAGAACTTTTAGCTTTTGTCTACAGAGCATGAATATATTCACACAATTTACCCACAAATAAAATATATGAATTTATAAACTGAAAATATAACATTAAACAGACTTACTTGGTTTCTAACATTTGTCACATTTGACAACGCTGTTTTTGGAAACTCTGCTTTGAACTCCCATTTTTGGTCACTTTACTACTTTTTTATTGTCTGCATTGCTTGACCTTCTTATGCTCTCTGATTTTCTTCTAAATCTATATTTCTTTATTGGGGGGGCAATCCCAATAATCACTCAGCTGCAAACCCTACAAAGCACAAATAATGATCATTTCTGTATATTCTTTCTTTTCTAAATGGGGTGTTTCTCTGCCTCTAATATCTCAGCTCTATTTTTCTGTCCACTCACCTATCTACCACCTACCCATGGATCATCTGTCTGTCTTCCATCTGTCTATATATCTCTGTTCCTAGATGTTTTACCAGATACGCCTGTCTGAAAATCCCAAGGGCTATCTAAAACTCACCGCATTACAAACCAAGCGCACGATAGCCTTTCCTATGCAACACACTCTCTGCTGTTGTCCTACAGCATGCGTGCGACCTCAACAGCAGCCCGGGAATCTGCTACTTTGATCAGTTAATAGTGGCACCAGCAAACCAGTTTCCGGACTAATCAATCAAGGGTCTTCTCAATTTCCGATCTTTTTTTCCCATTTAACCTCAGAACTATCATAACTTGCTTTCTTCAAATTTAATTTATCACCAAATCATGTTGACTTTGATTGAAAATACTTAGATCTCATTTCATTCATTAGATATCTATGTGGGGCTTCCCATGGAGCTCCGTCCATAAAGCATCTGCCCGCAATGCGGGAAATGTGGGTTTGATCCCTGGGTTGGGGAGACCCCCTGGAGAAGGGCATGGCAGCCCACTCCGGTATTCTTGCCTGGAGGATCCTGTGGGCAGAGGAGCCTGGCGGGCCACGGGTCATGGTTGCAAGAGTCAGGCATGACTTGGTGCTCTTTGTTTCTTTCCATTTCATTCTGAGCTCCCCTCTGCAAGTCTCCGTTATCTCGTTCATTCTTTATTGGGGGTCTTTTCATTACTATATTTGGTCGTGTTTTCTGAAAACCCTCGTGAAGAGTCTGTTGTGAGCCTGTGCTCTGCCAGGCACTCCTCCGGGGAAGAGCGGCTCCGGCGCGCGGGCCCCGGCCCAGAGCCGTCCGACCCGCCCAGGGCCGAGACTCGGACATTGCTGGGTTAACATGGACAGACTCTGATCGCCTGCGGTGTGAAATCCAAGTTCCCTCAAGCCCAGCCCTTTGCTTTCTTCGCCAGCATGAACTCTCCTACTCTTTCCTGTACTACAGAAAAATAAAAAAAACGAAGCATTTGCCTTCCCCAACCAAATCTGAACAAAACAGCACAAAGTTAATGTGAAAACTGTCCGCTGCTTATTGCCATCACTGCCTGTGCCCAATACACCCACCTTTTCCTCTTGTCTTCCTAGCTCACCCTTCAAAACTCCTTCCGAGTAAAACCTCCTCCATGAAGGTGTTCCGAGTGAATGGGAGTCTTTCTCAAGCCTCTGCATTCCCTCTGCCTCAAGAAGACCCTTCAATTATAGTACCTGTCAAAGTATAATTCAATAATTTTTTACATGTTTGTTTATTTAACTAGGTTGAGTTTGTTCAAGTCAGAGCCTGAGATATTCATGCCTGCTATTTCTGGCGTCCAACTCAATGCCCTGCATTTTGGGAGTTTAATACAAGTTTGATGAATGGATAGATGGACAGGTGGGGAGATGAATGACAAAAATTTGATTCTTTCTAAAAATAATTGCTTTGAATATACCATTAGTCTTATTTCAGTGCCAACAGTTTTGAGCGATTTCAATGACATAACTTTTCTGATCCTGGTACAACTCCAACACAAAGAGCTAAAAAAAAATTCTCAAATTGTGCATTAGATTCTGTTACATTTTTAAGATTTGAGGCATGGAGGGAGAAGCTAATGGAAATTCAAAGTCGATTTGAAGGACAACTCAGTAGTTACCTATGAATAAGAATATTCTGTTTATTTTCTTCTAGTTCAGTGAGGAAAAAGTGCTCAGCAACATTGGGGGAAAACAGATCCTGCATTTTAGGTCACAACAAGCCAAACTAATAAGGAGCAAACCACAGAAACCTGTCAGCTGAAAGGGAGATGCAGCATTCATTCTATAAACAATTCACTGGAGTGTCAACAGTCAGCCTGACAGAGGAAGAAATACAACTTTAAAGATATATCTATTTTGCTGAATAAATCTTGAGCAAAATATTTGTATGTTGTACAGATCTGGAGTAAGGGCCATGCAAATATGATGCCATATCTCTAACATTAGATAAATAATTTTTTGTTGAGATACATTCACTTTGAAATTTGAAAATTATCCTACTGTCATGAATATTAATTCTTTCCCACAATAGAATATTTGAATAGATGTTACAGAAGACTTCCTAATGATGAAAAGAATGAGGTGTGGTGATAGAAATAGGAAGGCACCTCTAACTATCTTGATATCAGCGACCTGACTCTGGTGATGACAGAAGTCATGAAAATGAAAACTGATTAGAATTATTGACCATAGATCAACTCGTGATTATCCACACAACTTATCAAGAATGCTTGGACTTTATTACAGAGATGATTAGATTAAAATTCAGTGTAATGAGATTCTTAGCATAGTTGGGGGTCTCCCAAAAGCAAATCCTTTGATTTAGGCACAGGTAGTTTGTTTGATCCCAGAATGCTGCAGTGAAGCAATGGGGAAGTGAGAGAGACAAGGAGGGAAATCCAATTAAAAGTAGGATCTTGAGCTAGTTAGTAGTTTAAGCAACTGGACTCAGATTTGCTGGGGGGTCCTTTGGGAAACCAGATGGAATGAACCTCAGAGTTATCCTTCCAGAGAATGTGGAGCTAGGACATCACCCGCTGACGCTCCGTCTCACTGCCTGAAGGTTGCTCTTGGAGATTATATATATATATATCTCCTGGTGTTAAGTGCTGTGCCTTTAGAGTAAGAGGCTCTGAGAGCTTAAGGAGGGAGCCGCGGTACACACAAGCTCTTCCTGCCACAGCTACGGCTGAAGCTGGCTCTAGGGAGTGTGGTGTGGCCACCAGCAACGTCCAGCATACATGTGCCTTGGCAGTTAACTTATGACTTCTCCAGCAACCATTTCATATGTAAAGATGTATTGTTTTGTAATGTTATTGCTCTAAGAGGTAGGCGATAGCCTAAAGAGAATAAGCTAGTATTTAAAAATCTTCAACATTTTTGAAAAATTTTTGAAAATGCACTAGTTAAACACTTCCTATCATCTACTTGCTGCTACTACTAACTGGCTGGAGATAATTCTGCTTTATGTAATTGTGAAGGCATCATTTCAATGAGGTTCTTTCTAGTCATTCTTTTTTTCTTTGAGTGGATCATGCTAACAAAAAGGAAAAAAGGATTTCTGGCAGCTGGGAGAATATTTTTGCCATTCTCATTTCCTTATAGGTAGAGCAGTCATCCTCTCGGGCCCTGGAAGAGCACTAATTTTCATTTTCAAGTCGTGTTTTAAATCCTCTATAGAGGATATCATTAAACTTGTAAGTTATAAATTATAAAAATTTTCAACAAATATATATTTTGTAAGTCTTCAGCAAAATATATGTGAACGGAAGTTTCACACATGTGTATTTCAGACACTGTTCAAAGGAAATGATCTGTAGTCACATATTTAACTTTAATTAAAGCACTGCGAAGGAAGAGGTATTGCTTCTTTATTGAACAGATAACAAAACAGGCACAGTGAGGAAGGTCCCTGCTGCTGCTACTGCTGCTAAGTCGCTTCAGTCGTGTCCGACTCTGTGCAACCCCATAGACGGCAGCCCACCACACTCCCCCGTCCCTGGGATTCTCCAGGCAAGAACACTGAGTGGGGTGCCATTGCCTTCTCCAATGCATGAAGGTGAAAAGAGAAAGTGAAGTCACTCAGTCATGTCTGACTCCTAGCGACCCCATGGACTGCAGCCCACCAGGCTCCTCCGTCCATGGGATTTTCCAGGCAAGAACACTGAGTGGGGTGCGTTGCCTTCTCCAGGGCACGACAGTGAAAAGTGGAAGTGAATGAACTTCCTAAAGCTCATAGAGATGGTAAATATTTGAATGAGGTTTTAGACCAGGCAGTCTGACCCTAGAATTGTGCTTGTAACAAAGCAAGTGGTAATATCAGAATTTATTTCTTTTTAAATTTTATTTTATTGAAGTATAGTTGATTTACAATGCTGTGCTAATTTCTGCATTTTAGCAGATAAATTCAGTTATACATATGTTGCTGTTCAGTTGCCCATTTGTGCCCGACTCTGCGACCCCGTGGACTGCAGCGTGCCAGGCCTCCCTGTCCCTCCCCATCCCCCAAACTTGCCCCAGTTCATGTCCACTGCATCAGTGATGTCATCCAGCCCGTCATCCTCTGACCCCCTCTTCTTCTGTCCTCACTCTTTCCCAGCATCACGGTCTTTTCCAGTGTGTTGGCTGTTCACATCAGATGTCCAAAATACTGGAGCTTCAGTTTCAGCATCGGTCTTTCCAAGGAATATTCAGGGTTGATATCCCTTAAGATTGACTGGTTTGATCTTGCTGTCCAAGGGACTTTCAGGAGTCTTCTCCAGCGGCACAGTTCAAAGGCGTCATTTCTTTGGCGATCTGCCTCTGTACGGTCCAGCTCTCACAGTCATGTGTGACCACTGGGAAGAGCAGAGCCTTGACTTAGCCTTGACTATACGGACCATTGTCCACAGAGTAATGTGTCTGCTTTTCAAAACATTGTCTCGGTTTGTCATTGCTTTCCTGACGAGAAGCAATTGTCTTCTGATTTCATGGCTGCAGTCACCATCCGCAGTGCGTTTAGAGCCAAGAAGAGGAAACTCGTCACTACTTCCACCTTTCCCCCTTCAATTGCCGTGATGTAATGGGGGCAGATGCCATGATGTTAGTTTTTTAATATAGTTTTTTTTTAAATTTTATTTTTACTTTATTCTACTTTACAATACTGTATTGGTTTCGCCATACATTGACATGAATCAGCCACAGGTGTACTGATGAATATTTAGTTTTAAGCCAGCTCTTTCTCTCTCCTCCTTCACCCTCATCAAGAGGTTCTTTAGTTCCTCTTCGCTTTCTGCCATTAGAGTGGTATCATCCAAATATCTGAAGTTGCTGATGTTTCTCCCGCCTGTCTTAATTCCAGCCTGTGACTCATCCAGCCTGGTATTTCCCATGATGTGCTCAGCGTATAGGTTAAACAAGGTGGTAGCAGACAGCCCTGTCGTACACCTTTCTCGATCTTAAACCAATCAGTTGTTCCATGCAGGGTTCTAACTGTTGCTTCTTGACCCTCATACAGGTTTCTCAGAAGACAGGTAAGGTGGTCTGGTATTCCCATCTCTCTAAGAGCTTTCCACAGTATGTTATGATCCACACAGTCAAAGGCTTTAGTGTAGCTAATGAAACAGAGATAAATGTTTTTCTGGAATTCCCTTGCTTTCTCTATGTACAGCGAATGTTGGCAATTTGATCTCTGGTTCCTCTTCCTTTTCTAAACCCAGCTTGGACATCTGGAAATTCTTGGTTCACATTATGCTGAAGCCTAGCTTGCCAGATTTTAAGCATGACCTTACTCTCAGGGGAGGCGAGTGGACTTGTCTGATGGTTGCACACTATTTAGTGAACTGGCATGATTTTCAGTCTCATGGCCACTGCTGGCTCTTCCAGATTTTCTGACATGCTGCATGCCAACACCCTGATGGCACCATCCTTTAGGGTTGTGAGTAGCGCTGTTGGAATTCCACTGCATCCAGTAGCTTCATTAAGAGCGGCGCTTCCTAAGGCCCACGTGCCTTCATACTACAGAGTGTGTGTCTCTGGGTGACTGGCCACAGCATCACAGTAATCCGGTTCATAAAGATCTTTTTTGTGTGGTTCTACCGTGTATTTTTTCCATCTCTTCTTGAGCTCTTCAATGTCTACTAGGCTCATTTCTTCTGTGGGATTCTTGCCCATAGTAGTAGATTAAATGGTCATCTGAGTTAAATGTGCCCATTCTCACCCATTTTAGTTCACTGATTCCTAAGATGTCAATGTTTATTCTTATGACCCCGTCCAATTTACTTGATTCACAGACCTAACAGTCCAGGCTCCTGTGAAATACTGGTCTTCATGGCACTGGACTCTGCCTTTCTCACCACCCCCACCAAGCACCGTGCCTGCTTTGGCCTAGGCGCTGCCTCCTTCTGGGGCTGCTTGTTCTTTTCTGCTCTTCCCCAGGAGCATATTGCACCCCTTCTGACCTGGGGGACACATCTTTCGGTGTCATATCTTTTTGTCCTTTTACACAGGTCATGAGGTTCTCATGGCACGTACACCGGGATGGTTTAGAGTCCCTCCTCCAGTGAATCACGGTTTGTCAAAACTCTCCTCTATGATCCATGCATCCTGGGAGGCCCTACCTGGAATGGCTCATAGCTTTGTTGAAACATGCAAGCCCCTTTGCCACGAGAAGACAGTGATCCCTTAAGGGGAGTCACACATATAAGAACTGATAACATTCCATTTCATACTTGTTGCCATCACAGTTTACGGAAGACATTGAGTATAGTCCCCTGTGCTATATATGGGGCCTTGTGGTTCATCCATTCCACATGGAATAGCTTGCACCCGCTCATACCAAAATAACAGGAGTATCTCTATTAGCCATTATTATTATTATATCATATAACATATGTGTTTATGTCACTTTGATTACATAACTGTTTTCCTATTAAGCTACATGCTTTTTGAAGGACTGGGGACTCTCTTTTTTTTTCTGATTTTAATTTTTAAAAGTTGAGATGTAACTGACATAGGACATTATATCAGTTTCAAGTATACAACAATTGTATTTGATACGCTGAGGTTCATGGGGTCGCAAAGAGTCGGAAACGACTGAGTGACTGAACTGACTGATACATTACAAAATGATCACCACAGTGTCTAGTTAACCTCCTTCAATATACACAGTTGCATTTCTTTTTCCTGTGAGAAGAATTTATGAAATATACTGTCTTTGCAACTTTCAAATACACAGCACAGGATTATTGACTGTTGCCATGTTGCACATTATATCCGCATGGCGTTTGTCTGTAACTAGGACGTCTTTGTCCTTGTTTCTCACATTCTTAGCCGACATGCTCAGGTCACGTGGCTCCCTTTCTTCCTCCTGCATGGCCCTGCACCTTGGAATTACAGCACGTTAAATTCTTTCCGTGTGTGAGAGGGTAGCAAGTGGGATAGAAGCCTCAACCTGTTGTGCCTAAGCTTTTACCAGCTTGCTACTGTATCTCACGCTGACAGTGGTTTAGCCACTAAATCGTGTCCAACTCTTGTGGTGCCTTGGATGATAGCCTGTCAGCCTCCTTTGTGCATGGGATTGGCCAGGCAAGACTACTGGGGTGGGTTGCCATTCCCTTCTCCAACTCTGTCTCACTACTCTTATTTATACACTCACTAAATAAAGGAATGAGGCAAAAGCAAGGGTGATTGATGAGAAAGCTCTTCAGTTCAGTTCAGTTGCTCAGTCATGTCTGACTCTTTGTGACCCCATGGACTGCAGCACGCCAGGCCTCCCTGTCCATCACCAACTCCCGGAGTCCACCCAAACCCGTGTCCATCAAGTCAGTGATGCCATCCAGCCATCTCATCCTCTGTCGTCCCCTTCTCCTCCTGCCCTCAATCTTTCCCAGNAGGCAAAAGCAAGGGTGATTGATGAGTAAGCTCTTCAGTTCAGTTCAGTTGCTCAGTCATGTCTGACTCTTTGTGACCCCACGGACTGCAGCACGCCAGGCCTCCCTGTCCATCACCAACTCCCGGAGTCCACCCAAATCCGTGTCCATCAAGTCAGTGATGCCATCCAGCCATCTCATCCTCTGTCGTCCCCTTCTCCTCCTGCCCTCAATCTTTCCCAGCATCAGAGTCTTTTCAAAAGAGTCAGCTCTTCGCATGAGGTGGCCAGAGTTTCAGCTTCAGCATCAGTCTTTCCAATGAACACCCAGGACTGACTGGTTGGGTCTCCTTGCAGTCCAAGGGGCTCTCAAGAGTCATTTCCAACACGACAGTTCAAAAGCATCAATTCTTCGGCATGCAGCTTTCGTTATAGTCCCACTCTCACATCCATACATGACCACTGGAAAAACCATAGCCTTGACTAGACGGACCTTTGTTGATAAAGCAATGTCTCTGCTTTTCAGTATGCTAAGTCAGCCATAACTTTTCTTCCAAGGAGTGCGCGTCTTTTAATCTCATGGCTGCTGCCGCCTGAGAAGCCACAAAGCTGTATGGGACTTATGGCAAGTACGTGCAGTTGGAGTAAACTCTGGAGAAAAGACACAAAATGACCCAAAACGCCTGCTGCCACTTCTGGAGAGCCGGGAGCAAAGGCAGGGCGTCGGGAGCAAAAGCGGGGCCCTGCGCGCCTCCTGCGCAGCACCAGCCGGGGGCGGGCAACGCGCCGAGGCCGCCGGCCCAGCCCCGAGCACAGGCCTCCTCTCGCTGCGCACCAGGGGCACCCTGCTCCCCAAGAGGGAGACAAGGCGACCCGTGGCTTGGCCCCTGCCCCGCTCCCGCCGCAGGGCCCGCACAGCCTTCCCTGAGGCTCTTGTCTGGCCTCTGGGGAATTCCCATTAATTACCGAAGGCAGAGCCCCGGTCAGTGTCGGAGCCACCACCGTTGGCCTTGAACAGCATCCCTAACACTCACAGGCCAATCTTTTTCTCTGTTGACATAGTGCTTTTTTTCACTTAAAATGCACATCTGACAAAAATATGTAGTACTGTTAAAATATTATCCAAGAGTGGTCATGCCTAAAGGAAGCTGGAATTTAACCCATCCTGGCAGTGAAAGTAAAATACTATTCTGGAAAAGGTAAATTTTTTCATGGTGTTCATGTATTAAGTAAAGGTCACTAGTTGTCAATGATGTTTTATGTCCTTCAATTTGTCACAATAACTCAGAAACAAAAGTTTATGTTTTCTTCAGAATCTTATCTTCATTCAAATTCTATTTTTATTAAAATGTAGTTGATCCACAATGTTAGCTTCTCTGTACAGCAGAGTGAATCAGTTACACGCATATGTTTATCTACTTTTAAGCTTCTTTTCCTATATTGGTCATAACAGAGCAGTGAGTGGAATTCCCTGTGCTATCCTTGTCCGTCGTCTATTTTTATATATAGCAGTGAGTATGTATCAATCCCAGTCTCCCAGTTTACCCCTCTCCCTTTCCCCCTTGGTAGCCATAACTGAGAAATCTTAATATAAATTCTACTCACACTGCCACACAGCTTTGCTGCCATAGTAATTGGGGAAGACCAGCTATGGCTATATATTTGTACAGTTAGTTTCACTGGTTTGTAGGTAGCTACTCAAACTCTACACTATGTATGAAAGAGAAGTTAGTTAAGACAGGGTCATAATTCTTTCCTGCTTCTGCTAGAAACATTTATAAAAACTTGGGCAAGTTATCTAGGTAGCCTAAGTTGTAATTAACTTATTTTAAAATATGTAAGTACCCCAGAGAAAGAAGATCTAAGGAGGTAAGATTTAGGTGAAATAACTAAATGAAAACTTGAATAAAAGATCTTGGGATAAAGAATACTGGGTTATATTTTTAGATTTGTCGATGATTCATCACCTAGAGAAACCAATTTATTTGAACACTGTGAAGAAACTGTTGAAATACATGAAATCTAAAATTACAAGATTCCAGAACATTTTGTTCACCTAAGCAAGTATTTAATGAGTCAAATATCATAACTACTGAGTGTTTCCTATGGCCTAGGCAGCACACACACGCATTCTCTCAAGTGCTCGCCTGAAAAATCAGGAGGAATCAGGACAATTCTGTCTTAGAGAAAATGAAATAAGTTTCAGGGAGACATAGCAACATGTTTCAAGTCATAATTCGTGGAGCTGGGAACCACACATGTCTGGGGATCATATACCATCCCCTCAAACATACAGCATGTACACATTCTCTGGGAAGTTTTGCAGAACAGAAACAAAGAATGCTGTAAAATTGTCTGATGGATTATACATTTCCTGATAATTATATGAATAAAATCTGTCATTGGGCAGTGGTCATATTTATTCATTCTCATATCTCTAGCAACAGCTAAATTGCCTGCCATAGGGATGCTCAAATAGTATTAGCTGGAGTGCGTGAAGTGATCTGAGTGCCAGTCAGGGGCGCTGCGCTTGGAGGTGCTGGATGTGATTCCAGGGCTCCTGATGCTGGACACTGTGGTGCTCTTCTGTCGACTGTGGTGTTGCCAGACCACCTCCATTTGCATCCTGAGATTCTGACTTTTGTTCTTTTCATGAAACAACACCAATAATTTTTCATTTGTTCATTTTTAGTGCACTGAAATTTGGATTTGAGAGCACAATTAAGTATATTTAAAGAACCAATGGTTTAGGTAAAAATAGCCCCAGTGGGAAAAAGTCATAGATTCTCAGTTAAATTTACCTCCTTATTCCCTGCTGAGCACCGAAGAACTGATGCTTTTGAACTGTGGTTTGGAGAAGACTCTTGAGAGTCCCTTGGACTGCAAGGAGATCCAACCAGTCCATTCTGAAGGAGATCAGCCCTGGGATTTCTTTGGAGGGAATGATGCTAAAGCTGAAACTCCAGTACTTTGGCCACCTCATGAGAAGAGTTGACTCATTGGAAAGGACTCTGATGCTGGGAGGGATTGGGGGCAGGAGGAGAAGGGGACGACCGAGGGTGAGATGGCTGGATGGCATCACTGACTCGNGACTCTTGAGAGTCCCTTGGACTGCAAGGAGATCCAACCAGTCCATTCTGAAGGAGATCAGCCCTGGGATTTCTTTGGAGGGAATGATGCTAAAGCTGAAACTCCAGTACTTTGGCCACCTCATGCGAAGAGTTGACTCATCATTAGAAAAGACTCTGATGCTGGGAGGGATTGGGGGCAGGAGGAGAAGGGGACGACCGAGGATGAGATGGCTGGATGGCATCACTGACTCTGTGGATGTGAATCTGAGTGAACTCTGGGAATTGGTGATGGACCAGGAGGCCTGGCGTGCTGCGATTCATGGGGTCACAAAGAGTAGGACACGACTGAGCGACTGAACTGATTCCCTGTTACTACTATTGATACAATGTTCTTCTTTTAAATAATATATGTAAACACCTTTTTAAATGTTGCTACACTATATAACCCAAGATGATAGAAGGAAAAAAACAGTATCATTTTTTTTCCTTCTATCTAATGAGAAATACTACTCATTTCTCAGGGAAAAAGGATAATTTAGGGATTATTTGAGACAGCATCTGTCATAGCTTTAAACCTGGTTCTTTCTTAGAACCCAAGGAGGTCTGTAATTTTTAAATGCTCTTTTGGAACGAAACTGAAAAGACATATCGTCTTTATCTGTTGCTTCCTCCTGTTGGCGTCTTTTGCTTTCAAGGTCTCCTCTTTTTTAAAGATTTGCCACATTAGGTTTCACCTTTTCATGCCTGTTTCAGAAAGCTGCTAGCCTGTCTTTCCTGTTGTTGCTGATAGGCTTCCTGCTATCGGTTTTGGTACTAGAAATAGTCGTCCTGGTACTATCATAATTTTTCCCCACAAATTTATTCTCATATCTTTATCGGTCAAATAATTAAAAAGCAAAGCAACTTGACTTGGTGGCTGGTCAGTTTTTGTTCAAGTATTTTGTTTTTTAATTTGTCCTTAGTTTATCTTGGAAAATGCACACAATAAAGTTGCTATGGAAAACTGTGTGTCACTTATCATATGTTAGACTAAAGTTTTGTTCAGTTTTAGAGGGGAAATGTAGAACTAAAAGGTAAATATTACATAAGGGAAGAGCAGAATTTATACTAGGAATTAATTCTATACTGTTGCAGTTCTATATTGTTGCAGCTGTAATCATTTTAAATGATAATTAATTCTGCATGCTTGGAAATGTTGAAGAAGAGAATCAATGATCCCTTCCCTGAGATATAATAGAGGAAGTTTATAGACATAAAATGTAAGCAGAGGTAAATTAAATGATTTAAGATTTTTTATAGCTACAAATATGTTACATACCTAGTTGTATACACATATTCCTCTAAATTGTGTGTGTGTGTGTGTGTGATAGGGAAGGTTGAACATAAAATGTTGAGTTGAGAGAGGAGCTATCACATTAATTAACAAGGAAACTCTGCAATTAAAACGTATGGATAAATCCATGGGTACAGAGGGAAACCACAGTACTGACATTGGCGCATGGTGAACACTGCTGAGACCAGACGCTGCTGAGACCAGACGCTGCTGGCAGAGACGAAGCAGGCAGGCAGCGTGTTCACTGTGATCTGTGGGATCCTAGCCTGGGAATTGATGATCTGTCTGCCCAAACCCTGAGAAGACAGCGACGGAAGACACAGTGGCTCAGCTGGAACGCATCGCGAGGCATTTTCTGGTTGCTTTCAAGACTTCGTGAGTGTGAGGTTTAGACTGAGGAGAAAAGGAGGTATTTAAGTTACAGGAGTTTTTGTCTAGAATGGTTTTGGGAAAGAATGGAAGAACGTCCGTGTCCTTAGAAAGCGTGGAGATCAGACACAAATCTCATATACTTACCTGGTGATCATAGTGGGAAATGCCTGGAGTGAGCTGGGTTTGTGCTTCAGATCTATTAATGAGAAATGTGTTGATGGATTAGTGATGTAATCAAACATGCTCCCTAAAAGAATAGAGCTCAAAAAGAGGGCATTGCCTCTGTGTCAAAAACTGGGAAGAGCTGCAGCTTCAGAACACACAAATTTCCTTTCTGAAAAAATGCGTCAATGCTGATGCCAAAACCAAAACCCTTGACTAGGTTTTCAATAGGAAGAAAAATAAGGAAACCTCTTAAAGTACGGAGATGCTTCTCATTTATCCACATTGCAGTCTGTATATGCAACTGTCATGTAGCATGCTGATTTATGGTACCAATTTATTTTTATATTATGGACTCATAATATCCACATTTCCTGATCACTTTCATGATGAAAAACTTTGGAAGCAAAACACAGATAAAATTGGTAAATCCTAAGATTAAATGCTGTTTCTTTCTCTATAAAAACATTTTAACTTGTCTTTTCCATTATTATTTCACCCACTTGATGAGACCAGTAATTTGTACTAGAATAAAAGACATAAAGGGTGGACAAATAAGTGAGGCAAAAATCTCTGATTCCAACATGAAGAAAACAGACTGACAGAATAACTAAGTGTGGAAGCAGCAACAACTGAACAGGCTAGTATTTTTTATTTACTTGAAAGGTGCGCTATTCCGCAGATTCTGTGCTAGAACTGTCATGGTAAAAATAACACAGACGCAGATTCGTGCACTCAGACAGTCTTCAGCTTCTGCCCTGAAATGACTACTGTTACATAATTGCAAACATTCAAAGTCCTATGTTAAAAACTTTCTGTTAGGAGAAATAGCTGGTCCTGTTGTTTTGTGACAATATTGCGGTAAAACTAAGTTTATGCCAAGAATCGGGGTGGTGCCAAGGGATTTGCTCATTTTCTGTGCAGAGCAGCAGTCTGGGCCACTCCTCACGATGGACACATTTGGGCAGAAAAAGTTTGGAATAATCCTGAACTGCTAATCCTTTGAAAGGTTTTATCTCTTGCTCCAGTGACCCTGAATTTCCACGACCAGCTAAAGAGTGATTTTAGGACTTCCACTATCACTTTCATCATTTGTGACCTTGATGTATCCAATGTCTTTTCTTGCCAGAAGACTCGAAAGAAAAATGTGAGAGAGGTAAAAGGTGAAGGTGAGAAAGAAAGGGAGAAAATTGTCGTGGTTAACCCCAGTCTAAAAAAAAAAGAAAAAAAGAGCTGAAATTCTAGACCAGTCATTCTAGTGGTATTGAGAGGAGATTGATGGAGACACAGCTTAGACACCGGAGAGCAAGCTGTATTTTCAACGTTCTCCCTTATGGTGGGTGTGCATGAACGTGTGTGCTTGTGTGTGTGCATGTGTGTTACATTGCTTTTGGCTCCCGTATAAATTTCTACTTTCTTCATGTATCAGTTTTGACCTTTTCATTTCCCAAGTGATGTTCACCACAGTTGCTTCCACTCTCATTAGCCTCAGACAGTACGGAGACAGACAGCCTCTCACGTTCCCGAATGGGCTTACAGTTTCTCTGATTCATTTACTGAGATCAGGGGTTACCGAGTCGCTGTGTGCACACCTGCCTAATTCCTCCAGATCCTGCATGCCATGTGGTGCTCGACTGCTTCAGTCATGTCTGACTCTTTGCGACCCCATGAACTGTGGCCTGCCAGGCTCCTCTGTCCCTGGGATTCTCCAGCCAAGAACACTGGAGTGGGTTGCCATGCGCTCCTCCAGGGGATCTTCCCAACTCAGGGATCACACCTGTGTCTCTTAGGTCTCCTGCATCACAGGTGGATTCTTTACTGCTGAGCCACCAGGGAAACCCAAATACTGCATAATGTTTATCAAAATAGCTTAGCAGCGTGGCCTCCTTTCAACACAGAATATAGGATCCTGCTTTCCTATATGTTTGATAATCCCTGAAATCACCTGATTAGAATATTTTTGCCAAATTTAAGGCAAAGTATATCCCATTGTTTCGATTATTCACTGGTTATCTGTGAGACTTTATATATGTTTCAGTCCTGTGAATTTCCCTTCTTTGTATGATGGTTGCTTATGTTCTGTTCTATTAGATTTTCTCTTTGTTGTACATTATCAGCAGAACCTTTTAATGTTCCTGATATTAATTCCTTGACAGGTTTGACACTGAAATGCTGCTTCTCACATGGTGGTGTCTTTATATTCAACTGAAACATTAATTTCAGTGTAGCCAGAAATTGTGTGATTATTTTGAGTGCTTAAAAAGGATGAAGTGTTTATATGCAGCTTGCAAACATCTATTAACTCATGATTACTGATGAGATGTTGAAATCCTTTCTGTCTTTACCTGTTTTGTGTTCCGTTTTCTCTGCTTCAGAAAGTGATGTGATAAATTCTTTAATAATTATTGTGTAATTCAAAGTCTCCTGGTAGTTTGCTAATTTCTATGGCTCTGTTGCAACATTTTCTAAAAAGCTTACTGTTTATCTTTGGCTGTGCTGGGTCTCCGTTGCTGCCTGGGCGTTTCTCTAGCTGCGGTGGGTGAGGGCGCCTCTCCAGCCGCTGCGTGTGGATTTCTCTCAGCGGGGCTTCTCGTTACGGATGGCCGGCTCCAGGGGCATGGACTTCAGGCGTTTCGGTGGTGGGCTCCGTGGTCCTGGCTTCTGGGCTCTAGAGCGCAGGCTCACGGGTTGTGGTGCGTGGGCTTACTTGCCCCAGGGCATGTGGGGTCTTCCTGGATCAGGGATTGAACCCACGTCTCCTGCATTGGCAGATGGATACCCCACCGCTGAGCCACCAGGGAAGCCCCGTTGCAGCATTCTTGCTTCAGCGATTGTTTGCAGGGGAGATGGGGAGTGGAGTGGTTTGCAGATACACAAACTATGGCATGCCAGCCTCAACCATCTTTGCAATTCAGTCTTTGCTTTATTTATTTATACATATTTTTGCTTCTTCATTCTTTTGAGTTTTTTCTCAAAAGTCATTTTTAAACTGGGTCTAGTGTGTCTGAGGACATACTTTACCTTGCTTTTGCAATTAAATTAGTTTTAACTGGACGTTTAAACTTTAGGGTCACTTAGACTGCGGGTGGCTGTATGAGAGCTGTTAGGCTGTACAATATGACATCACTTCAGCAGGACACAGGCAAGGAGACAGAGTCAAGTGGACTAAGGATATCTGACCCACACTTGGAAGTATGGCTCTTTATCTAGAAATTCTGCAAGCTTGGTTTGTCTCTGTATGTCGCTTCTCTTATTTGTGAAGTCTGTTGTGAGCAAGAGATAAGGAAATGAATGAGAATGGGGTTCAAAAACTTTAAAAAAATTCGGCTCAAACATTCTTTCCTTCAGCACTTTGAGAGTATTTTTCCATTGTATTCTTGTATCCAACGTCAATTTGTGTACTATTACTGATAATTTGTTTCTTTTGATTTTCTTTGCTGACTCTTTGTATCTGATCTTAAAAATCTATATTGTTGTCATTAATTTTTTCTTATCCTATTTGTTTTATGATGAAAGCTTTCATTTTGTAAGTTCACATCACAATTCCTTTCTTAAATTCTAAGGCAGTATTGATCATGATTTCCTCTCCTCTTATTTTTTCTTTCCACATGAGTGTCCAGATTTACAGTAACACTTCTACACCTTTCTTCTTTATATTTTAACTAGTATTTTCCTTTTATTTAAAGTTTTCTGTTTGTGCTCTTCACATATTTCTTCATTTCTCCTTATGTG